>JADRCH010000155.1:879592-995139 GCA_019843965.1 Rhynchomys soricoides | reverse complement strand
GCACATGTAATCATATGTGTGCCTGTGTGATATAGGTCATTAAAGTAGGAAGGAGACCTTGAGAGGCAGGGAAGAGATCTTAGATTAAAGCAGAGGGTAAGAACAGGCGTGGAGCACACATGAGACACACGTGACACACACGTGACACACAGGTGGACGTAAGGACACAGGTGTGAAGATGCCATCGCAGCACCACTACATTGAATGCTAACTTAAAGATGCAATAAAAGCCTAAAGCTTAGAAGCGATTAAAGAAGAGAAACAGGTTTCTGTTGAGGTGGTTGGAAGAACGGCCAGGCACGAGTCTAGGGTAGGAAGCTCTGACAGGAACATAGCATTTATTAACAGGCAAAAGACATTTTTGACCCGGAAGGAAAAGCAATGAAAAAATTTCTCATAAGCTAGACATAGTATAGATAAGTAAATTATAACCTGATAATGTTTGGTTTGAAGTTTTTCACAGAAATCAACAATCCCTGCTTGAGTTCCTGTCCTGACTTCCTCCAATGATGAATGCTGATGTGGAAGTGTAAGTCAAATAAACCCTTCCCTCCCTATGTTGTTTGGATCTTGGTGTTTCATTACAGGAATAGAACCCTAATTAGGACACCTGAGGATGAGGAAACTTCCCCAAGAAAGAAAACTTGGAAGAGACCACCCTCCTCAAGAGTCACAGGCTACTACATGGCAGATAGAATGAAGCAGACATCTCTGGAAGTACCTCTCGGCCAGGCCAATCCTCAAGCTCACTCAAAGATCGTGGCCTCAGATGTGTGGCTGGACACGGTCCAACTGATGAACTTCAACACTGTTCTCTGTGTGTGCCTCTCACTAGTCCACTCACAGCATGACTAATAATCTGACAAAATCATGCTGGCACCGAGAAGACAGCCTCTTTTCCTGGCAGGGTCCCACTGATGACAGTTTAACAGGGTGCCGGCCACAGACAAGAACTACTTAGAGCCCCATCTCTTTGAGGAAGAAGTAAGGGAAACTTGGAGTCGAGAGGCATCCTCTGACAGCTAGGACAGATGGAGTCAGGAATGTGGAGGCCCTTGCAGCTTCCAGGGAACGGAGTAAACTGAGCTACTCGAGGTTCATCACAGAGCTGGTAGCCATATGGGAAGAAGTTTGGGGCAAAGCGAATGAGCAACTCCGAGGATGCTGCACTTCAGGGTCCTGTGATGAGGCGGTGAGCTGGTGGTGTGACTCACAGGCTTAGATCCTCAGGGATCTGATGCCTGGTGGGGCGTGGGGCTGGAGGTGGAGAGGTGGTTTTGGGGCACATATGTGATGGCAGCCATGGAGCAGTTAGCATCACAGAAAGAGAGAGTGGATGGGAGAGAGAACCTGAAGAATTCCAATGTCCAAATGTTCAGTAAAGGAAGAAGCTGAATGAATGAAGCAAGGTGTGGAAGCAAACAGGAGGTTGTACGAGGGGTCTCATCAGAGGACACACTTTCTGGAGGCTATAACGGTGCATAGCATCACCACAGAGAAAGGCTGCGAAGGGGTTTGGCCTCAGTCGCCTGGTGGTCCTTGATGAGTTGGGGCTCGAGAATTTCCAATGGAGGAGGCAGAACTGGTGATGAGTGGAAGAGGGAAGGAGGTGAGAACATGGCCAGCTATGACCTACTCAGCCTTTGCCCTTGCAGGGGAGGAGATGGGCGTGGCTAGGAGAGTGTGGGTGGGGCCATGGCTTTTATGCTGCGAAAGAGGAAGAGCCTGTTTATGTTGGTGAGGAGCAGGGCACCGGGATGTCATATACCTTTAAGTGGGGGTCAAAGGAGCAACCACTAACAGCTAGACTGCCCCTGCCCCCTGAATTGGCAGGGGTGCTTAGAGTGCTCACACACAATGTAGGAGGGCTGTAAATGTCCTTCAGATGTCTTCCAGGAGTAGCCAAGGGACAGGGGGGTTCAGTAAGATGATATGGAAGTGCGGTATGTGTGTCTGAGTGTGTGTGTGTGTGTGTGTGTGTGTGTGTGTGTGTATGTGTGCCAGAGCTAACATTTCAAATTGAAGTCATTTGCAAAACGTGAATGTGAGCAGGAGTGTAGTCAGAAGGTGGAAGGCTGAACATTAACGGGACCTTTAGTTCTAGCCAATGAGCAATGAGAAGACATCATGAGCAAAGGCTGGCATTCTTTTATTTCCATCCATGGTAAGGTCACAACAGACAGTGGATTTCAGCATTACCCTCCTGTCTACCTCCACCAGAGTCCTTCTAGCCAGTGGGTTTGTTTGGCATGTACCCTTCCCCTTTCTCCCCCTTCGCCTCCTCTCTCTTCCCTCCTCCCTCCTCCTCCCTCTCTCCTCCTCTCCCTTCTTCTCTCTCCCGTTTTTGGCCTTCCCCCCCCTTTCTCTACTTTCCATTTTCTCACCTTGGCAACACCTTCTTTTCTTTAATTTACTCTCAAACATGAGCACAGTACCATTTGCAAAGTTCCATACAAACTCCAGGTTAAAGCTGGGACTACAGATAACTGAGACCCCGTGAGGCAATGGGCAATCCGGTTTGGCCATAGCTGCCAACTTCAGTGGCATCCTTTGCATTGATTTTCTTGGGGCACATGGGAGCAGCAGCTGCTGAAGATCTGATTCTTGGCTGTTCTTGGGGACTGGCTATATACTCTATAGGATTCCTCTCAGATGCCCAGTCTAATGCCATGTCAAGATTCTCCCTAGTATTTTGGTTCCAGAAAAGACCAAAGGTGGACCAAGTCTGGCAGCTCCAGGTGGTCTGCCCCCTCCAGGACTTACCAGCTGGTCTTTCCCCTCACCAGCGCTTTCCCACTTCTTTACTGATGCTGTCTCCACTCAAGTGAACATTTAGCCAAACCCTGTATGCTTGTCCTCCTCTGGTCACAGTCAGGATATCTGGTAATGCTAATTTTCGCACAGACCTCATTTTATTAGCTGGTCTTGGAAGGTTCCAGAGGCTTTCCTAGGAGCTTAGGGTCAAAGACAATTGATTGGCTGCCTATTCTTGACTGGTCCAGTACAATGGGGAAGATGGTCATGATGGTGTGATTTGTGGCTGAGAAGATGTGCTACTGTGAGGCCCTGAGATACAGAAGGTGGCTGATGAGCCTGACTAGGAAACATTCCAGATAGTCAGAAGGGCCAAAGATAACCGTTAGAAAATGAAAAAGCGGAGCAAGGAACAGATATGCCTCAGGCCCCACACAATGGACAGAATTCTCTGTTGTCAAAGATAGGCTGAAGCCACAGGTGGGTGGTAACAGGTTGACGTTACCACCGAGGGCCTCCAATCAAGTAAAAAGTCAAAATTAACCACCAATGCGGGCCTACCTTTTCATGCTGTTGCCAAGATCTGCCCCAGAAAAGTGTATAAAAAGTGTGTACCTTATTAACCTGGGGCCGCCATTGCCCTGTTGGCAGGGTGGTCCTAGTGCACTGGATTCAATAGATCTCTTGCTTTTTGCATAATTCTCAGTCTCTGTGTCTTTGTGGGCTGGGCTGCCCAGACTTGTGGACTTTCAAGTCCAACATTTCGTGGCTGTTCGGCATGAACATTCCCTTGGGAAAAGGTTGGAAGACATGTAGACTATGAAACTGGCCGTGTACAACAGCTGAATGACAGGGAGGCAGGGAAGTCAACCTAGGCCTGGAGGGACAATTGGGAGCTCATTAGATATAGAAAAGAGAAAGAGATGGAGGAGATTCTGGGATAAGGTGAAAGAAAGCACAGGTATAGATGCGGGAAGCTGCACAAAGTATGCAGGGCAGAGGTGGTGTTATAGGAGGGGACAGTAACAGTGACAGCAGCTGGCTGGGATCAATACCAAAGGGAGCATTGCGTGCTCAGCTTGAAAAGACCCTCAGTGCTGTGTTTCCAGGCTGCTCACAGGAGCCCTAGCAAGATGCCAAGCAAAAGAGTGACTGAGGAGATCAGAGGGGAATCTGTGGACATCACATACCGATGAAGCAAAGCTTTAGGAAGCCAGACTCACCTTCTGTAGAAAGAAGGTGAATGTGGAACACCACAGCCACAGTTGTCATGCCTTCCAGACCTCACCCTGCTGGAGATGGGGCTTAGGTAAGGTGTGGGGGCAGGTCACTGGAGTGTCTGGATGGTCAAAAGTCCTCTCTCTCTAGAAGCGAATGGAGGTAAACTAAGTCCCAGGTAGTTCTACATATTCTAGTGGGAAAGTACTTTGGAGACACTTTCTTTAGGAAAGAAGAGTTATTTCGTGTTTTCTTTTGGCCCTTCATCTTCTGTGGTTAGCATATATCTGCTTTACAGAGGGACAGGTTTCACAATGGTGGTTTTTTTTTTTTTTTTTTTTTTTTTTCGAGACAGGATTTCTCTGTGTAGCCCTGGCTGTCCTGGAACTCATTCTGTAGACCAGGCTGGCCTCGAACTCAGAAATCCGCCTGCCTCTGCCTCCAAAGTGCTGGGATTAAAGGCATGCACCACCACTGCCCAACCACAATGGTGTTTTTCATGCAATGTATCATGTGCTTTGAGCATACCCATCTTTCTGTCCCTTCTTGCTCCTCCAGCAGCTAGTCATTTTCTTCTTCCCAAAAAGTCTTCGTTCCACCTTTATGCAACATAAACACACATGTACATAAAGTCTAAGTTCTATATATGAGAGAAAACATGTGATTTGTCTATTTCCAAGTCTGGCTTATTTTGATTAATACAAATCTTCAATAGAGTTTCTATTACTGTGATAAAACACCATGACCATAAACAACTTGGGGAGGAAAGGGTTTATTTCAGCTTATAACTCTCGGGTTACACTCCATCCCTGAGGGGATTCTATGAGGTCTGTTACTCTAGAGAACCCTGACTAACACAATAATAGAACATGGTAACCCAGAGTTTCACCCATTTTTCCTGCAAATGATATGGCTGTTCTCATTATAGCAGAATATAAAGTCATGTATGACAAACCTTAAAGTGATATTGCACTAAATAGGGGAAATCGAGGTGCCCAGCATGGTCCCAGCTTCTTGTTCCTACACCCAGCCAACAAGGAACCCAAGCCCACCTGTTTCAAGCCCTCCTTTTTGCCATAGAGCATTACAAGAGTCCTGAGCCTGAAAGAGAAATCTATCTGGTTCTGGGAGGTTTGCAAAAGAACAGCAAATAAAGGGCAAGAGGTTGTCCTAGAACGATGTTTTGTGTCAGGGAATTGCCAGCCAGGCTTGCAGGGTAGCACCAGCAAGTACTGAGGTGGGGGCTGCATAGCTGCCTTCATTTTCTTTAAATCTCCATGTCTGCATGCAGTGTTTGTTCAGAATCTGGTGTGGGAAAGGGAATGTAAGTGAGCGTATCTGCTAGAGTGACGTCCTTTGGTTTGATAAGGCTGGCTAAGCCTCCCAAGCTTCGGTTCCTGGGGCCATGCTTCATGCCCAGCCATGGGAGCTGCAGTGGACACAGGTGTATTGACTGAACCCAGAAGGCCAAGATCAGAATCCATCACCAGCGCTAAGATGCCACCAGGCCCTGCATCCCTCACACCGTGATTCTCAGTGAGATGTAAACGTAATTTCTGTTGTAGTTGATTCCCATTTCCTGTACCTTTAGTAAAGGATAGAGGGTGGATGACCTCTTCCTAGAGAAACTGCTTATCATTGGCGATGTCAACATTAATCTTGAAAATGCCTTGCAAAGAAGGCACCAGGCAAATCGCCCACAGTATTTCCAGTCTCACGTTCACTTCTCTGTTTGTCTCCACATCTTGGCTCCTCTACTTTGAGATAAGCATAAGGAACCCAGAGACACATAAATTATCTGGCTCTTTTATTACTCTGGTTCTCATAATAGGCTACACTGTGTGACCCGACTGTATCTTTTCCAGGAAATTTATGTCAAGGCAAAAAAATTCCTCCTAAGAGAAAGGTCCTACGCTAGGGGAGGCTTATTAAGAGAGTATTTATGGCTGATCTCAATGCTCTAAATGCTTTCTTTACTCTTGGGACACCCTGGAGCAGAAAGGCATGGCATGGGACACTGGGCATATGAAGAAAGAAGAGGGTACCAATGGAGGAGCCTCATCTGAGGCCTGGGCTCTTGGCACCCACTACATGGGAACTGAGAAGATGCTTCTCTTCCCGTCCCAAGTTTTATAAACTGGAAAGTGGATGGAGCAGAATTAGGTGGTTTTTATGCTGTGTGATTTGGGGATCTGGGGATGAAGATGCTGTTTTCAGAAGGTTCTCATATGAACAAAGGACCCCAGGACTTTGAAGTCTTGGCCTCCATTTGCCAGTTGTAAAGGTGACAGCTTAAACCCAGCTCAGTCAACTCCGAATGTAAGATAACTAGAGGACTCAAGGATCATGTCTTCTCTCTGTGTATGTATGCGCGTGCGCGCTTCCTCCACATCTGTCCTGACCCACACTGAAAATGCCATTAGGTAAAAGCATACAAAATGGGCTCACCAGAGGCCATCTGTTAGTAAGAGAGTGCCCATCATTCATCACCTCCCTTAAGTGCCTTTGCGTCCCTGAGTGCGGGGGAGATGCATGGCAGTTTTCCCTTGCAGCCATCCTCTCCCTCCCAGCCTCAACTGCTCAGACAAAAACAGATGGGAAGGAATTATTCTTCTGGTCAGGTCTGCTATATCCTTCCTGGAAACCTTCATAGCAGTTTGAGGTAGAATTCTGCCCTCTCCGTTGCTGCGGTGCTGCATGAGGTCCAGCCTCTGGGAAATCAGCTGCAAATGACCAGTCCCTCCACGCGGCACATGGTCACCTGATACCAGCATCTGCTTTCTCAGGAAGCCCCTGCTGCCCTGCCTGGGTCGTTCAGGCTCTCCTATCCCTCAGCAGGCAGGAAGAGGCGTGGCCAATTCAACGGGAGTGCACGGTGCTTGACCTCCAGTTGATGACGGCTTTGTCACCAGCACTTGAAGCTGCCATCTGTGTTTCACCAAGAGCAGCTTCTTTTTACTTGTGGGATTACTTCCTCCAAGAGGGACACGGATCGATAGACGCATTCACTGCCGTAGTTCCAAGGGCACTCCTGGAGTAGTTTCTCAAGCAACAAAATCCTTTGCAAAGCTACATCTTAAGAAATTCCTCAGTTACAAACTCCTGTGGTGGCACATAATGGCATCTCCAAGCCAAGAGGGAGGCTGAGATCTCCACAGTGATTCCAGTTCAATCCCCAAGCCTCTCTAGGCCAGAGTTCCCCATGAGGAGGCAGGAAGTAACTCACTTGGATACTCAAGAGCACACAGGTGTTACACCCTGCTGACAGCTACCCAAACCCAATATCCATGTCAACAGGATGCACAGCTGACCTTTGGCTACCAAGATCCTTTGCATGCTAAACCAGAAGTCAATCCCAAGTGTGCTTGCCATAATGTTCTAACAACGCCGAGGACCAGGCTTAGACACGCTTTTTAAAAAGAGCAGGCAGATACTTGAGTGGTTTTCGAATGACATTAAACTCTGATCAGTGACTCTCAGGAGAACATAAAATATGGTCATCCCTGAAAACATACATATAAGTAGCAGACCAAGCAGGTCTGCTTGATTAGGAACATATATGAATATACACAGACATAAATGCATGTAACAATTGATGTAAAAGAGGCCATGCATTTGAAAGGGAGCAAGGAAGGGCCAATGAGAGGGGGTGGAGGGAGGAAAGGGAAGGGGGATATAATTGCATTATAATCTCAAAAAATAAAAAAAAATCAAAAATAAATGAGGACACATGAAAAGAGCTGTTAGCATAGCTTCAAAAAATGCTAAACAAAACCAAACCAAGAGAAAGTGTGTGTGGTCATATGCATGGTCATATGGTCCCTAAGCAATGAGTGACTGCAGCCTGCACATAGATGTGGATGTTCAAAGGCTTCATACGCTCTGCTCTTGTCTACGTGACTCATAATGACAATGGCAACAACACTGTTAAATGGTTATCAGTCTCCAAGGCTCATCATTTACCATGTGTTGCACTAAACTCTGTAGGCACTAGACCTACTGTGACAGCTCTATGAAATAGACATTAATTTCTCCAGAGATTCAGAGAAGTTAAGCCACTTAGGATAAATACTTTCAAGCCTCAGACCTGAGTGCTTCCAAAGCTCTGTGTCTGTGTTGACCACACTCTGCATGGTCCATGAAGTCCACCCCACAAGGCAAACACTTTGGAATGTCCTTCATTCTAATCTACCCTTCCTTCCCTCCTTCCTTTCTTCCCTTCTTCCCTCCTTCCCTCCTTTCCTCTCTCCATCCTTCCTTCCCTTCCTTCCCGCCCTTCTCCCTTCTGTCTTTCCTCTATCCCTCTGTCTGTCTCTCTCCTTCCCTCCCCCTTCCCTTCCTCTCTCCCTTGCTGAATTGCCATATCAGCATTGTACATATACCTGCCTTTTTAACTGAATTGAAGAACAACACAGCCATTTCTCAGCATCATTAACTGATTCTCAAACCTTTCTCTTTATGTATTAGCATAAACATGGTTTGCTTCTTTATTAATATAGATTATAGCATGAGTGCAGTTTTAGATGCAAAATGCATCATGCTTTCCGAGAATCTATCACACTTGGTCAAATGTAGTTAATAAAAAAAACCATCGCCATCCTGCTCCAGGCTTGAGCCATGTGAGTCTGCCTGATTGCCCTCTCTCTCCCTAGCTCTATCCCAGGTCCCACATCCAATGCTCGGCCTAGTCAGATAAAAAAGTATCAAAAG
Source organism: Rhynchomys soricoides (assembly GCA_019843965.1). Classification (NCBI taxonomy): domain Eukaryota; kingdom Metazoa; phylum Chordata; class Mammalia; order Rodentia; family Muridae; genus Rhynchomys; species Rhynchomys soricoides. The sequence continues at coordinate 986,457 of JADRCH010000155.1, read as the reverse complement.
AAGTCTACAGGCGCAGAACTCATCACAAAATATGAACAATATGAAAGATCAAAGAAGTATCTCCTCTACCCCAAGAGTCACCAGTCCTATAGAAATGTCTGAGTTACCAAGATGAGCCCTAGGACACAGAATTCAAAATAATAATAGTAATAAGCTTCATTAAAAACTCAAGGAATTGAAAGGAGACATAAAAATGGATCATTGAACTTAAAGAAAAAAGAACTTAGAGAAAATAAATGCCTGACTGATGCCCAAAGAAGACAGAATCATAAGACTGATGGAGATAACATAAAGCCAACCCAGGATTTGAAAATAGAATTAAATACATAAATACATACATAAAAACATTGACTAGGACTCAAGATGAAATGAAGATGGAACTAAAATCCCTAATAACCAACTGGAAAACTCAAAGGAAATCCTCACAAATGGAAGGAATCAAACAGGAGATAGAATAGCATGAGTTGGAAATGAAGTAGAGGATCTAAGTGAAGTCAGCAAGCAAAACACACGCACACACATACACACACACACACAGAGACACAGATATACACACACAGATACACACACACACACAGAGACACACACACACACAGAGACACAAATACACACACACACACAGAGACACACACACACACACACACACACACACACACACACCACTATGGAAGAGAAATACAGAAAATACGAGACACTGTGGAAGACCAAGCCTTTGAAGAAGAATCTTAAGTCAGTGGCACAGAGCAGATATTCAACTGCATCATAGAAAAAAACTTTCCCACTGGAAAAAAATAGGTGTACTTACATCAAAATAAGAAATTCAAGACACCAAACAGGTAAGATCAGAAAAGAAAATTACCACAGCATATCATAGTTAAAAATATTAAGTATGAAGAACAAAGAAAGAATATTGAAAGCAGAAAGAGAAAAAAACAAAAACCAAAAAAACACAAGTCACATATAAAGAAAACCCTAATCCTGAGTAGGTGATTTTAACACCCTACTTTGTCCAATAGACAGGTCATCTGGAAAAACTAAAGCAGAGAAATAGCAGAATTAAATGACATCATTCGTCAAATGGACTTAACAGATATCTATTCAAACACCAAAGAATATACATTCTACCCAGTAGTGTCTCTACAATAGCACATCAAGGGACATGAAACAAATCTTACAAATCCAGAAAGACTGAAATAGCTCTGTTTATCTTATCAGACTATAACACAATAAAATTTAAAATTGGCAGCTAACAAATCTCTAGTAAACCCACAGTCACATGGAGATTAAGTGATTCATTGCCAAATGATGAATGGGTCAAAGTAGAAATTAAAAAAAGAATTCCTGGAACTAAGTGAAAATTGAAACACAACACAACCAAATCTCTGAGACACATTATAAACAGTCTACAAAGGAAATTTATAGCTCTGAGTGCTTACATTTAAAAAAAATCTGAAAGAGCACAAATAAATGACTTAATGATGTAAGTAAAACATTGGGAAAAACAAGAACAAACCAAATCCTGTTGAGGGCAAAATAGAAACAAGAGCGGAAATTAGTGAAATTGAAACAAAGAAAACAACACAAAGAATCAACATTTCTAAGAGTTGATTCTTTGAGAAAATAAATATAATCAGCAGACCTTTGGCCCAGTTAGCCAAAAGAAAGAGAGGATTCAACTAAATAGAAACAGAAATGAGCAGGGAAGCAATACAAAACAAATCATCAAAATATTATAAGGAAATACTTTAAAGAACCTGTATTACATTAAGCTGGAAAACCTAAAAGAAATGAACAAATTTCTAGATTCAGGCAAAGCACCAACATTAACCCAAGAAATCAACAGCCTAAGCTGCCCCACAAAAAATGAGGCTCTCGAGAGAGTGATAAGAAGCCTTCTGGCCAGGTGGGGCCACAGTAGAATTCTACCAGGCTTTCAAATAATCTCTATAGATAGTCTTTTAAACTATTAAAAAATAGATACGAAAAATTAATATTTTTAAATAGATACATAAGGAATACTGCCAAACTTCTATGATTTAGCATCTTTACAATAGAGAAACAAGTAAAGAGATGAGAAAAAGGAAAACTATAGGCTGATATCCCTAATGAACAGTGGATAAAAAATGCTCAGTAAAATGCTTACATAGAGATGCACATTTCTAAAAGATTATCTATCATGACCAAATTGGTTTTAATCTGGAGATGTAGGAAGATTTCAACATCTACAAGTCAATAAATGTAATAGACCGTGTAAATGAGCCTAAAGACAAAAATCACAAAATCCTCTCAATAGATGTGGGAAAAGTCTTTGACAAAATCCAATATGCTTTCTTGATAAATGTCCTATAGACTGTAGAACAAGAGGGAATACACCTCAACATAATAAAAGCTGTATATGAAAAGCCCACAGCCAACATCATCCTAGATGGAAGAAAAATGACTGAAAGGAGGAAGGAGACAGGGCTGTCCACTATCCCCACTCTGCCAATGCTGTGCTCTAAGGACTGGCTGAAGCAGTAAGACAAATGGAGAAAATAAAAGGCACACAAATAGGAGGAGGAGGAGGAGGAGGAGGAGGAGGAGGAGGAGGAGGAGGAGGAGGAGAAGAAGAAGAAGAAGAAGAAGAAGAAGAAGAAGAAGAAGAAGAAGAAGGAGAAGGAGAAGGAGAAGAAGGAGAAGAAGGAGAAGAAGAAGAAGGAGAAGAAGGAGAAGAAGCAGCAGCAGCCGCCGCCAAACTGTCCCTATTTGCTGCCCACATGCCATTATAATATGAGATTAAGGAAATACAAATCAAGACAACTTTAAGACTTCCTTCTATCCCAACCAGAATGACAAAGCAACAAAACGACCAACAGAAATGCTGGAGAGGATGTGGGGAACTGGGGACCCCCATTTACAGTTGATGAGATTACAAACTGGTCCAGTTACTCTGGAAATCAATGTGGAGCGTTTGGGAGTATTCTTTATGTATCTATTTAAAAAAAAATAGTTTAAATAACTCAAAAAGCTAAAAATAAATCTACCATATGATTCAGCTATGCCACTCCTTGACATATGCCCAAGGGACTTGACATCTTACTCCACAGATGGTTGCTCAGCCATCTTCATTGCTATTGTAGTCACAAAGGCTAAGGAATGGAAACAACCTAAATGTCCTTCAACTGATGAATGGACAATGAAAATGTAGTGCATATGCACTATGAAATACTGTTCAGCTGTAAAAACTGAAATCATGAACAGGTAAATAGGTGGAACTACAAATGATTATATTGAATAAGGAGTTACCCAGCTCCAGAAAACAAACATCACATCCTTTCTCTCATTTGGGTTCCTAGATCCAAGTCTTAAGACGTGAGTAGACAACCTGGAGTAACGGGGTAGGCAAAGGTAGAAGAATGAGGGAGTAAAATAACAATAAGGGGAATAATGCTTAGTCCTGGACACTTAGCCAGCTACCTTGGGCTAATGGGTCATGAATCTTGCAGGACAACCCACAAGTGCCACTTTATTAAACCAGCACAACCGCTAAATATATTTATCCTTATGCTCTCAGGTAATTGTAATACTCAATCCCCCTTAAAGAAACTTCTCTTTGAATCAGAGGCCGTTACTGAAAACCACAACTAGTCAAAATACAGGGCTGTGAAGCATGGCCCCAACAGATACATCTACAACATAAGTCCTGAACCTAAGGCTCCAGGGCTATTGTGTCAGAGGAGGCAGAAAGAAAGGGCACAATACCAGCGAAGCATTGGGGACTTTTCTTTGGGGGAAGTTTTGTCTCTGTAGGGTCTAGTAGGGTGTTCTAGTTCTTCTGTAGTGAGTCTCGGTGTGTGTGTGTGTCTGTGTGTGTGTGTCTGTGTGGTCGTCCCGTTTGTCTAGATTACCCAGTTTGTGGCCATGAAGTTGCATTCAGAACCCCTTTATAATCTGTTCCTGTGATGTTAGAATAATGTCTTCTCTGCCATCCTTGTTTCTGCTGTTTGATCATTTCTGCTGTATGCTGTCAGTCTAGTGAAACATTTGTCAACATTGTTGACCTTTTCAAAGGATCAAGGTAGAGTTTACTAAAGAACTAAATAGAAAGATGGAAAAGAAGTAAAACAGATCAGAAGCTCAAAAGAGAAAAATCCGTGCTTTAATTTCTTCTTTCTAGTTTCCTTTTCTTCTATTGGTTTCTTGGGGTGGAATATTAGCTACTGATGTAAGGAGTTTCTTTTTCAGTTTATAATCACCAAGAACTATAAAGTCCTCCTTAAAAGCTGCACTCCACAAACATTTGCTTTGTTTTTTGTTTTCACTTATCTTAAATATTTTCTAATTTTCTGTGACTTTTTGATCCATTGGTTATTTAATAATATATTTCTAAATGAGGCAGAGTTAGAGGAACAGAGATAGAAGAGAAAGCTAAAGCCTTCTCCTTTAGATGACAGCTTGGCTTTTTGTTCCCAGAAGACCACTCAAGAAGAAGCAGTGGAGAGGCACTGGAGTTGTTATCTAAATAGGGCCAACAGGGGGTGACCCAGGGACCTATAAAACATCCAGCCCAGAGCCTTTTAGCTGACTCCCAGCTGGAAGGCCCACCATCCCTATCCCATCCCACAGGGATAAAGCTGTTGCTTTTTCTTTCTCTAGGTTTCACCTTCTGTCTGTCCTGGACATTCAGTTCTTTGTCTGTCCCAGGGAACAAACTTGTTATTCTGTATTCCCCTTGACGATCACCAGCACCCCTGCTACACAGTCACATGCAAATTCCTTAATTTTCTTTATGTTATTGTCTTCTCTTTTTCATTTTGTTGAGGTCAAAGAAATATTATGTATACATTTAAACTCTTTAAGCTTGTTGGGTCTTGATTGGGACCTAGTAAATGTCAATAACAAATGTTATGTGCGTTTGAGAAGAATGTACATGCTGCTGTTCTCATGGGCTACTCCATTAATATCTCTTAGGTCCCTTTGGCTTGTCTTATTCTTTAGTCTTCTAGTGACACGGAACTTTCAGTGCCTCATACAGAATTCCTTAACCCCCACCCTACACTAAGATCTCCACTGTTAGCCGTGTCATTGGGTCTGACCCTCTCAAACCTGAAGTAAATTAAGTCCTTTTAGGGATAATTTAGAACTTCTTTGTTACTAAAACCTACTTGTTTTCTAGGAGCAGAATTGGTCTGCTAAACAAGAGCAGACGATGGGAACAATAGACTTCCGTTTCTGCAGAGACATCTGCCTCACAAATAAAGGACTGTTTCCCCTTGTCTTTCCTGGTGTTGAGCCTCCACGGGACCAAAGCTTAGTCCTCACTACCTTAGGGGTGGGAACTTGGTCCTGGAAGGGAGCACAGCTTCTTGCAGAGCTTTCAGGTGGAGCTGAAGTGAAGTGAAGACTGATGGTAATTTCCTCATTGTGGGACAAAATTATGACCTTGACCTGGGATCTTGAGTGACAAGAGAGACCCTTCTCTCTGCCATAAGGACCTGGGATCTTGAGTGACAAGAGAGACCTTTCTCTCTGACATAAGGACCTGCAGTAGCATCTCCTTTTGATGAGCTGGTTATGACTCAGATGCCAGATTCCACTATTTTTTTTTCTTTCTTTCTGAGATTTAGTAGATTTTTCTTGAACATATGTTTTTCTTGCCTTTAGGACAATTTTCTGATACTCAAAATTCTTGTTTTTATAACTCTCTCAAGTGATGGCTGCTTTGCTGGAAGCTGGTTTCCTCAGCCCCATTTTTCATGCCCCCTGTGGCTCTACCTTAGCACAGAGGAGAAGAGCAGATACTGATGTCTTAATCTTTCTAAGGTCATCATTACACAGAACCACAGTGAATGAATGGATGTTTCTCCTGCACAGTATGGCCCCAGGACTTCTTAGCTGGAATTTTATGCCTTTTCATCTCAGTGTTTGTCTTTGGTCATTCAGTCACTTCTTTGTGACAGCCACAATTACTAGAGTCCCTGTCTTTTGTGTATGTGTGTGTTTTTTAAATTTTCTGATGCTGAAGTTATTGGAATTTATTTTTCTGATGTTGACGTTTATGAAAACTACAAAAAAATTCAAAGCTATGAGAGCTATTTCTCACTGAAAAGTGGGAGAAATAGATAATGAACCAAGTGTTTGTCCCGCGCTACGGTCTCGCCAGCAAGAACGACGTGGCACACATAGGATCCTTCTGCAGTAACAGCTTTAATGCATCTTGAGAGGGAGAGCATAAGCTTGCCACGAATGGAGACCCAGAACAATAGAATACTCGCCCTTTATATGGGTCACAGCGCTTGCCTGGGACATGGAGCTTCCCCATTGGCTCCTGCACACCAGGCCAGATGCCGCCACGAGAGAGGCTGAGACTCTGAGGTGGAAAATTACCAGGTGCATGCGCACTAGCCTGTTTACAACTTGTCCTCGGCCGAATGTAGGCGCCATCTTGTAATGGCGGATGTGGGTGCTCAGGCGGCTCCCAACATCTCCCCCTTTTTATTTCTGTAAGCAAAGTAGGACACTCTTAAGAGGGTGGAGACAGAGGTCAAATCCCCTGACCAAAAGCTTGGGCCTTGTACAGGAGAAGACCCCTAAGCTCATGCACGCCCGAGGTTTTCCTGACCCGCCCAGTGCCGTTTTTTAGAGGGAGGGAAACTAGGGCACTCAACCCTCGTGCAGATGACATATCTCCCAAGGTGGCCCACAATGATGACCGCCTTGTGCGATGCTTTGCTCGACATCCCTCAAGAGCTGCTCAGACCAAACATTCTACCCAGTGCAATGAGACTAGACTCGCGGGTGTGCAAGAACTGTCTGGCTGGCGACCTACTGCTATTGTTTAAGCATGGACAGCCAAACACCGGCCGAGGCTCTTTGTTCTAAGGCAACAAACGCCTGCGCAATGACCACCTTGTCTCTTTTAGTCTGGGCCCTGAGTTTGCAGATGAGCCATAGGAGGAACACCAACCCACAGCAAAGCACTGCTCCAAACAATCCCACCCCCACCCATTCCTTGAAATAAGAAACTGCCGAGGAAATCTATGAAGAGAGGCCCTCGGGTCAAGGACAGGTCAAGACGGGTGGGGTTGATCTGAATAATTGCTGTCCGCAGTTCCCGCAGGGTGTCATCAAATTTAAGGATCCAATTCTGTAACATATACTGTGAAAGACTTTTAGACAGGTTAGTTGCTTTTGTAAATCTATCATATTGTATGGAAGTAACACAGAGTCCTGGCAACTTTTGTTCACAGCCCAATTGCGCTAGCTGTCAAAGGACATCCAGTTGTTCTTGAATAAGATCAATGCGCTGGTTAACCAGCATTAGGTCCCTCTGGACTTCAGTATTGGCGGATACCTGTCTGTCTAGAGCTAAGGTGGCAGCTGTAGACAACTCATTAATGGTATTGGCGGTCTGCATCGTTCCAGAGAGCGCAAGGGCCGAAGCAGTGACAGCCCCTGTAACCGCAGCCGCTGCCACCACACCTATGATAATGGCAGAGATACCAAAGTCTCTTATCTGCCTGAATACGGTCTGATCCACCGCAAAAGGACCTTGGCCAGTTAACATATCAAAAGTCCAATCTCTCTGTCTAGGGGTCGGTGCTGTAGCATTGGCTCTGGCTTGAGCTTGTGCAGCTTCATGCCATAAAGCCTTCCACTCCATATATTGGCCCATTGTAGGGAGCGCAGCCTTGGCCAGCATCTGCCAATTGGCGGGAGTCATGGACGCCCCGGCAAATCTCTCTAACATTACTATAGTAAAATTAGCATTTACCCCATACTTTCGAACCGCTTCAGCCAGGTCTTTAATTTGGCTGTACTCTACAGGGGCATGAACTCGTACTCCACCATCTGCCTCGAAAACTGGAAAAGCGGCTTGTACCTTTCTCTTAACCTTATCAGAGAGAAAAGAAAAGGAGTTGGGACACATCTCATAGGGGGGAGGGGCGGAAGGCATGGTCCGCGTAGGGGCCAAAGGCGGCGGCCGCTTTATCTGCCCATTACAAGGCGGCCAATCTTCCTCATACTGCGCCGCTTCCTCTTCTAGCTCTGACTCCTCACTAGAGCTAAGGGGGTCAGTGTCTGAAGTTTCCAATGGAAGAGCCTCAAGGTCTTGAACTGGGTAGAGGCTCTCCCCCTTTCTTTTTGCTTTTTTCTTGGGTATGAGAATTGTTTTTCTGCCCACATTCCTGTCAGGGGGACAGTTTCCTATTTTATCTTTAATCTCTCCCTCGTCTTTCGACTTACCAGGAGGTCCATTTTCATTGCTAAGATTTTGGGTACCCCTCCTCTCACTCCGTCCGGTTTCTGACATGGTGTCCTGGACCCTATCAGGGGTGATTTGCCCCTCCCTTACAGCATCTACACAGGCCCTACCTTGTTCGCCGCAATACAAAGACAGTAAAACCAAAATGAACACAATCAGCAAAACTTCAACAGCGTTAGACCAAAAAGGGGGCAACCCCAAATCAAGATCCAGGATCGACATGCCTATCCGAACCTACCTCCCTGCAGTTCTGAATCCTCCCTGTTTCCAGGGGGTCTCCAAAGGTGCTTGATGATGACAAAGTTTCCCGGGTTTCGGCACCAGATGTCCCGCGCTACGGTCTCGCCAGCAAGAACGACGCGGCACACATAGGATCCTTCTGCAGTAACAGCTTTAATGCATCTTGAGAGGGAGAGCATAAGCTTGCCACGAATGGAGACCCAGAACAATAGAATACTCACCCTTTATATGGGTCACAGCGCTTGCCTGGGACATGGAGCTTCCCCATTGGCTCCCGCACACCAGGCCAGATGCCGCCACGAGAGAGGCTGAGACTCTGAGGTGGAAAATTACCAGGTGCATGCGCACTAGCCTGTTTACAACTTGTCCTCGGCCGAATGTAGGCGCCATCTTGTAATGGCGGATGTGGGTGCTCAGGCGGCTCCCAACAAGTGTTCATTCAAATCATGCCATTCCCTGGAGATCACAGAAAGCCTCTGTCCAGTCCTTCTTATTTAAGATGTTGATGACATTCCAAGCCAGGGAACCACTGGGCAGTCAGAAGTGATACTCAACCGATCTCATCTACTACTCTAGCTTCAGCAATATACAGTGACACTATAAGGGTTACTGTCTTAGGGCAGGGAAGGGACACCATCCCTTGGGAATGCCAGTTACGATGTAAGAAAAGAGGAAGCATAGATCTTCTGCCTATCACTAAGGGGACAAGCACCAGCTTTGTGGCTTGTCCACCACATGGCAAAGAGTTCCCTAATTCTCCTGATGTACCTGAACTGCCCCTGTGGCTGAGCATGCTCATGGAAGACATTACTTCTCAGACGATGTCTATCCTGAGGTTCTATTTCCCTTGTTTCATAGCATTATTAGGGTTTACATAAGCAGCATCTCCTGGGCTGTGACTTGATGCTCACTGCCATCTGTCAAGCTGACTGAGATGCTTGCTCCCACTTGGGCCTGCCACGCTTCCTCTTGCTGTGCCAGTCAAGACTCTTGTCTGCCCTGTTGCTTCACTGAGTTTATTTCTTTAGGTGATGCTGATGTTCCTACCTACTGTTGGTCTATTGCCCTGTGCATGCCCAGCCTCCCAGCACGTCCCTCCAACGTGCTACCTAGCTATAGGTGGAAATCAACAACAGTTCCTCGAAAACCTCAGCATGCACCAGAATCTTTCCTGGGGTGGGGTCCTTTAATTCACTGATTTTATGCTTTCTGATTTAGAAGATCTGAAGTGGAGTTGGAAAACTCCATTTCTATGACACTGCTGGGTGTGGCTTGCTGTAGCCCATGGTCCTGGGGCCATATTTTTAGGACCCCTGATTTAGGACAGAACTTTACTCAAATGACCCTATGCCTGGGGAGATCATAGATAACTCCTTATAAAGTTTTCTTGAAGTTCTAAATTTGCATTACTATTTTAATAATTAAAAAGCATTAAAACTATAAGAGAAAACACATATATCTTCCCCAACTCATGCCCTCAAGTGCTTCTGTTAGCTCCTGACTATAGCCTGTGGGCTCTTCCTCTCTTTGACCAAACCATGAAGTTTCTTCCCTTGAAGCTCTTGTCAAAGCTTTGCTTGTAGAGACCTCCCAGAATGCCCCTGTCATTCATAAGAAAAGGTGGTGTTCCTTAGAAAGAATGCTCCCAACACACGCTACTCTACCATCTGATGCACTGTGCTACATAATACAGGGTGAGTACACCTTAGCCAAAGTGCCAGGGATCAAAAATAGTTTGGCTTTCAGATTATTTTCAGATTTTGGAATATTTCCATATGCATAATGAGATATCATGACAAGGCAACCCAAATTTAAATATAAAATTTATTCTTTTTATATATACCCTAGATGCATAGCTTAATTTTTGCAGTATTTTAAATAATTTTGTGTATAAATGAAGTGTCATGTTATCTACTTCGGTATCATGTTGTCATTAAAAAAATGAGATTTTAGAACATTGCAGAATTTAGACTTTGGGATTATGGATACTAAACCCATACTTCTCATAAGCAGAGACTGTCTACTTTACTCTGTTTTCTGTTCATGACCAGATTTCTCTTCTGCATCCCTTCTTCAGATCAGTTACTTCTAGTTTTCACTGAATCTCAGGGACTTGAAACAGTGACTGTCATTTATCAGGCAGTCAATCAATATGTGATGATCAACTATACAGTGCTGAGAGCTAAAGTATTCTTTGCAGACAACAGGCCCAGGCTCTACCCTGTGTGTTATACATTTATTAAAAAGCTAGAGTGAATATCTGGGAGACACTATGTTATAATGTGACTGTGTACCCTAAAGTTCACGTGGGAGTCTAACTTTCAAATTCACATGCTGACGGTATCTGGAGGTAGGGGGTCCAGAAAGTAACTGGGATTGGAAGGACTGTGCAGATGCCGTCAGTGGCTGCACGTGGAGCCAGAGAGATGTATGCATGTGTGGACATTCTTTTACCACACTCCATGGCAGAATCCTTTTATTGAGATGGGTTGCCATTGGGGGACCTCTTGTCTATGCTCTTGTCTGTGTGGGGCTCACACAGAGGTTGAGAAGGGCTTTTGGGAACATGCACAGTAGAATCAAAGAGGAGGACATTCCTTACTGCAGAGAGCTATTTGCTCAGCTGTGTGCTACTCATGAATGTTATCTAAGGGTGTTCAGAGCACATACCAAGAGTAGCAAGGAATCTGTTTGCATGGAGCCTTCAGTCTCACGCTCATTACATTTAGTACTGTGGGCCCAACTGAAAAGATTCTGGGGGTGGTCTATTGGTGCAGATGAGATGAGAGACCTTTGAGAATGTGGCCAAATGCAGGAGGATTCTAGGAGTTAGACACGCTATGGAGAACACCCTGGAATAGACAAATAAAGGTCCCTGTGGGGTTGAACATTAGTGAACAGGAGCCATAATGACAGTCTACTGGTAATCAGAACAGAAGCTGTGAGGACCTTCAGAGGCACATGAAAGAATTTGCCTTCATTGCAATCCTCAAAGAGCTGGAGTCATGCAGACAGCATGCAAGACAGGGTTGAAGATGTTCAGAGCCTCAAACTGGGAGATCTGATCCTAAGCCATAGTGCTTGTGTATCAGGGTCCTGGCATTGCTCAAGGCCACCTTGGGCGCCACACAGATACACTTAAACTGTGCCCTCTTCCAGCTGAGGTCACGCTTTATTGGGGCCATGAACCCTGTAAGATTCTGGCTTTCCTGCTAAGCCTGTGATCAGAGGCCTACTGTGCCTAGCAGGAGTAGAGGAGAAGCTGTGTTATCTCAGTTACCCAGGGAACATGGGAGCTCTTGACCTTTGGCCTTGGTGTTCTAAACTCTATCTGCTTAACCCAAGCTGATGATCCTCAGAACATTGCTAATCCTGACTCCCTAGACTCTCCGCATGTCTCCCCACGATGTGTTTCCATGATACTTCAAACTCAACTTGCTTCTGATTCAGTGTCAAATCTGTAATCGTTCATGAAACATTCTTCTCTGAATTCTAACACATCTCGATGGTGAGGGTGCTCATCCAGATCCTAGACCCAAACATGTGACCATTTTTCTTGTATGTCCCATGAGTTCCTTTGGATGTAGGAAGTGCCTGACTTAGTGGAGGCACTTGTATTCTTTCTCCTCTTCACTTCCTATATTGTGCTCACATACTTATTACCGTAGCTCTGCTGCTGGGTCCTTCCTGGGGTTCCCCTTGTTAGAAACCTTTCTTGCCACGCTATAGTTAACTGCCTGAGAATCAAAGCTCAAATCTACCATAACTGAATAAAATATAGAGGAGAGCCTTCAGATAATTCCTCCCCGTCCACCGCCACTCTGATGTCCTTTAACTTTTGTCATTCCTTGCTCTGCCCACCTGCAGCATCAACAATCAAGGTGCCCTATCCTTGTTGGGCACGTTGACAGTTGGCCTATATGAGAACCCTACTTGTTTCTTCCTGACGAGACCGCATCACATTAGATCCACTTAGGTCCCGGGGGAAGGTCGACTTGCCGTTAAAGGTTTCTGCATGTGGCATACTCTGCTCTGTAATGAATCTGGAGTAGACAGGCAGGATGAAGGGAAGATGTTTCCCTGCCTGGGCCAAGTAAGGAATGCTGTAGCTCATGAATAAATCCATTGGTCATTATACCAAGACCACGGAGGACAGCTCTGGAATGAAACTGGTGGTGAGGATGGCATTGCACACAGAGGGAGAAACCAGGGTGGAAGCATCCAGATGCTAAGGGTATCAGTCCTGAGGTAAATGTGGACTCTACCAGCATAGTATTTCTGTTCCTATCAGTGTGACAGAAGTGGTTCTGTTCTCCAACTGCTGAGCAAACATAGATGTAATGTGAGCAATGACTCATTCTGGTCAAGATAGACCAATTTACTGCCACCAATTGAGTCAACTCTCATAATCAGCATCCCCTCTCATTCTTGAGTTATAGACAACAGAATACATGTTTACACCTATGGGATCTCTGTATTGACATCCTTTGCCTGAAGAACTTCTACTCAGATCTCCAAGCCTGGTTAAATATCATTTCCATAGGACTCTTGTCTTGGCCTCTCTTTACACAAGCTTGCTTCTCAAAGGGACTCCTTGAACCTCTTTGCAACAATTTCTGTCACCCAGTGCTAGACTGAATTCAATTATTTATGTGTATTTCTATTAGTTTTTTGTTGTTTATTTTTGAGAGTATAATTTAGTTGTAATATTTCTTCTGTCCCTTTCCTCCCTCCAAATCCTCCCATAATCACTCTCCACTCTCCTTCAAATTCTGGTCTCTTTTTCCATTGTTATTGCACACACATACTCTCTCTCTCTCTCTCTCTCTCTCTCTCTCTCTCTATATATATATATATAGTGTGTGTGTGTGTGTGTGTGTGTATACACATACATATATGCCTAATTATAACCCATTAAATCTATAGAGTGCTACTTGTATGTATGTTTTCAGGGCTGACCATTTGGCACTGGACAAACAAGTTATTTGTATAGAGTTGAGGCCTTGTGAGCTTTTCCCTGTCCAATAGGTCTATCTAGTAGATTTTGATCTTAAGGGGAGGAATCCTATGTGTGCAACAAATATTTGTTAAATACATGGATTATTTAAGATGTGTAATTTTCATAGTGAATAGGACTCTCTGATTTTCAAAATGGTCACATAATTATCTGTGGGTGACACAGTAGGACAGAACCTTGGGTCAGGGAAGCACAGTGATCAGCAGAGAGCAGTTACAGTGTTGACAGACCTTTCTGCTGAGCTCACTGTGGGTCTCAGGGTCTGTCCTCAGGAAACTAGTGTGGTGGAGTAGGTTTGTGCTGGGCCCAGGGACTATGTGACAGGACGGTACAGCGATGTCTCTGGAGGTCTCTCAGCCATTTGACTGAGTATTTTGAAAGACTTCTGGTCTGGCTGAGGATCTTCCTGAAATTCTGAAAGCCAAGGGTCATAGAAATAGATCAAACCTCATGCATTTTCATTTTTCCATTTAAAATTGAAATCCCCCTTGCTCTTTAGCAGACAGTAGGATTTTTAGGACAGAGGGAGTGCCGTTCTTTTTGTTTCTCTTCTTGCCTGAGTGTAGGTACAGGTGTAAAGTGATAGGGATGCGGGAGGGTATGGCTGGTTGTCCTTAGAGTTTCCCTACTGGAGCAAGAGTAAGGAAGGTAGACCTTGTAAGCTTCAGTTCCCTCCTGTGCTTCCCACTGTGTTCCAGGCCTCCCTGGGCTCTGTTTGTTTCTTGTTGACTCTGCTGGGCACCTACCTGCCTTTAACTCTCCTTGTTTGCTGTGGATTTCCACCTGCCTTAACAAAGAGTTGTAATCACTGAACTGTTGAGGGCACCCTAATATTTTCTCAAAGATACACTGCCCATAAGGGTGCACAAATAATACCCTTGAGGTATGTGCTGCATGCTCTATGGTATCTCAGTTTCCCAAGGCTCCTGCTATCTCACCTGTACTGTGTGTCCAAGTCTCCAGGAGCAGAATGGAAGGGCCAGGAGTGCAGGCACAGATTTTGCAGAGGTGTTGAATTGAGATGAATTCCTGAAATGTCTAGTTGAGCCATGAATCCAGGACTGGGCTCCCAGCATTGTCTGTATGCTCAGCCTTCCTGCTCTGACTGTAGGTGTCCCTGCTACCCCAGGATGGCCAAGAGCCCACACAATTCTCAGACTGCCTCTGATTAGCTTTGTCTGACTTTTTCAATATACTAAAACTATACATAAATTCAGTGACTCAATAAAAGTAACTTCTAAGGACTCCACTTTCTAAGAGCTTCTAAACAGAAGAACTTAGGATCTCATTTGTTCCTAAAAACTTTGTAGGTACCTTAAGTGCAGATGTTATGATAGTCTGGTGACTGTGTGCCTATGTGTAGAATCCCTTAGATTTTATTTTGCTTTAAAACATCATTGTATTATAACTGATGTTCTGAACTGTTGAATGAGCTGTTGGGTATATTGGCACACACCTTAAATCTCAGCACTCAGGAGGCATAGGCAAGCAGATCTCTGAGTTCAAGGCTAGCCTGGACTATATAGACTCTATAGTGTGTTCTAGGACAACTGGGCTACACAGAGAAACAATCTTAAGCCCCCCACCCCCACACATTGTCTGCATTGATGTCTCCTTTGAAAGCTGTACCTTTTACTTTCAGGCAGGTAGACTTTGAAGTGATGACACACTGTTCTCTGCTTGTTCCTTTTTGTTTGGCAAGTAACTTTCACTGCCTAAGGAGGAGCTTCCACAAGAGCCTTGATTTTATTTTTTATGTTTACTTTATTTACATTTCAAATGTTTTCCCCTTTCCAGGTCTGCCCTTAGGAAACTCCCTATCCCCTCTCCCTGCCTCTATAAGGGTGCTCCCCCCCCCCACCTGAGGTAATAGGTCTTACTAAAAATGGATTCAAGCAGTTCATAAACTTCCCCTTAAACGTTAACATCTTACAGGACCTTTAAAGATTACTTAGCTTGGCACAAAAACGAGTCTTAAAGACTGAAATAACAATTTCCTGGATTCCTGTGCAGGCTTCTAACTTGTCCCCATGTCCTTGGGCCATGTGCAAACAGCTGTAACATTATCAAGAACTGCTAGAAACAGACAGGAACCTGCTCTGAGTTTACTACGGGTCACATGGAAGAGGGAGAAGCGAGAGGCAGGATGGAAGGCCACAAGGAAGGACCATTGAGAGTAACATTAGGCTTGTATTAGCTAGCCTCCTTGGTGACCAGGGTAAGAAACCCTTCACTGGCTGTGCCTGCCTGAGATAGGGGTCTGTACCTTGCCCAAGTCTTAGCAGAGAGCCTAACCAATTATATTTGACTTTATAATACTCATTTTAAACCATGCTGCTTCTATCTCTGAAATTGGACAGGAGAGCCTGCTGAGGGTCAGTTTGAAGGAGTCGCAGAGGCAGGCAGAGTGATCTCAGGAGGCTTGAATCTGGAATCTGATGCTCTGAAGCAGGCCTTGGCCGGTGTCAGGGCAGAGGGTGTTTGGGTAAGTTGTTAGAGCCTTGGCTGCCCCTAGTTGCTAATGTGTAATTGCTCTGAGGTTGGCCTGAGCAATGTCCCCTCAAAGTCTATCCCCGGGATAGACCTATTGGAAGGTCCTAGAGTTGCAAGTAAATGGAGCTTTATGACAGGCACTTGGGTCACCAGGGATATGCCTTAAAGCCACTGTGATATTCCAGCTCTCCCATGCCTCTTGCTTCCTGGCCATGAGCTGAGATATTTTAGCTAACACATGCACTGTCATCAGAGTCCAAAGCCGTGGGGTTACTTGATTATAGGCTGAAATTCAGGTCTATGATGAGCAGAATAAATAATTAAAAAAATAAGTTAACTCCTCTCAGTGTTTTATTTTAGTTAGGTAAGGTGAAGTATTACAAGTTAAGTGAGATGTTTGTACATGACTCAGCCTGGCTCTGGGCAAACAAAAAGATGAAAGAGGAAGAGGAGGAGGAGGAAGAGGAGGAGAGAGACAGCAGTACTGGCAGGAGGTTGGCTATGGCAAGACACAGGCTGCTCTGCCCTCTTTTTCCTGCTCCCATTTCAGGGGACTCAAGAATAACCTAGAAATAAGACTTCCAAACTAGCTCAGGGCTCTTTCCTGGGATTTTGCTGCCTTTTAGGACTCCTCAAACCTCATGCCTAGCCATTGCTTGCTTTTTGCCTTGTCCTCTCCCTGACCTACCTGGACCACCCTCAGAATTGTGGACTTAGCTAGACAGCCCAGGGCTAAGACTGGACCTTGAGTCTGTGCTTAGCCCTACTTAGACCCAGGCTCTTATTGCTTTGCCTCAAATACAGTCCAGCTGAGAGTTATCTCAGCAGCACAGGTCCTTGAGGGTTAAGATCTCCTAAGTATTCTGTGGCTCTGAAGAGTTGGGGGTCAGTAAAACTAGGTCTCCCTTTGAGCAAAGGCAGAGGAATGGTTCTTACCATGTGGACAAGCTGGGGGTGGTTGCCCTAAAGCCGTCACATTAACCTAAAATCCAGATGGAGAGATTCATGGATTTCAAGAAAAACTTTAAAAATTAATGATGCTCAAACACCAAGGGCCGGCCGGGCTCCTGTGGTAAGAATGTCTTTCCATCCACGTCTATGGCTCTGGCACATTCACAGCTCACGCCAAGGTGACTGGATCTCTCACACAACCACAACACTCATTCATCATGAGTGTTTATAATAACTGACACACTTCAAGGCCGTTGATAAAAAGCAGCTTGCTGATGGCCAAGGGTCTCACTGGTCACACAATGGGAAAGGCTTTTGGCCAAGCTTCCAGATCTGGCTAATATGTGACTTATCTCAGGACTGCCTGGCTTTGAAAAATATACAAAGTGACCCACATGGACCCTGTTTTCTGGCCCCTGTGCATTCTTTGCCTCATTAAAAACGTTGCTTGTTTAAAATTGCCCAGGGACAATTAAGTAGGCCTGAAGTTGATTTATGGGAGACAAACAGAGCCATGTATGCACAGAAACATAGTTATGTCGGGGAGGTAATTCACAAAGATAAGGCTGAGGTGATGGGGGTAGGCCCCACTCAAGGCCAGCCATAGGAAATGCTATGTCTTGACAACCATCCAGATCAACAGAGGTCCACGGTATTCAGGTGAGCATTACATTTTATATCCTAGCCCACATTTTGAGTTCTTTGCTTCAGTGCTCGTAAAGAAATGGAAAACAGTCCACACAGTTGTATATGTCCATACACATTTGGGGATGAAGTGGAAATCACAGGGAACAGTTGTACAACAAAGCAAGGGGAGGTTATGTTGACTTTCCGTGCCCAGCAGTTCCCAGCCAGCTGTCAGTTGTTTCTTTGGAAGGCACACATACCACTCACGGGTATCTGGGCATTCACTCTGGGGGTTCTTTGGAGCTGGTTGACAAGGGAATCATTGGTGAACTTAGAGCAGAGAGAGACTCAGAATGGGGATCCAGGTTGTCTGTAGGGAGACCATATTGGAAGGCAGACATTATCCTAGGCATTTGTGCACTTAACTGTCCCAGGCTGAGTCTATTGGCTGGTGTGGAGCAGTGTTGGTGCTAGGCACTCTGACCACAGCATGATGTGCCCATGACTCCTTGCTAAGGCAGAAGCCCAAACTAGGGGTATAGTTTTGGGCCACTGGATGGCTTCTGTCCAATCCCTTTGTGGACACAGGGCATCTGCTTCTAGCCACTCTGAAGTGCTAACTCTCAACTGCCTCAGAGGACATAACTCTCTACCCAGAGAGCTGGTCCCAGGGCAGGTCCCAGCAGGACTGAACTTTTAGGAATATATTCACACACCTGTGGTTGACTACCTCCTTTCTCTTTAGCTTTTCTCTGAGCATCCATGTGTCACTCCATGACAGGGTCCTTATGAGAAATATGTTGTTAAATGATGTCATCATCATGAAAATATCATGGAGCCGAGTTACCAAAAACCTAAACAGCACAGGTCAGTCACTGGACTGGGCCTTTGATGTGGTCAAGAAACAAAGTAAAAACACAGTTGATCTGCTACGTAAGATAATTATGCCTTACACTAAGCTAAATAAATAGAAATCTATCTATATGCCCCAGTGTAGGGGAATGCCAGGACAGGGAGGCAGGAGTGGGTGGGTGGGTAGGGGAGCACCCTCATAGAAGCAGGGGGAGGAAGGATGGGATAGGGATATCCAGAGGGGAAACCGGGAAAGGGGATAACATTTGAAATGTAAATAAATAAAATATCCAATAAAAATATGAAAAAAGAAATCTATCTATAAAAATACAATGGGCACAGACATCATCAACACAGTGGTCTGTTAAATATTACACACTGCCAAGAACTGTATGTGCTGTATTTTATAGGGGTGGCAGAATACTAGCATTTTTTGTTTTGTTTTGTTTGTTTCTGTCCAGCTACAGCACAGAATTCATTATTTGTGAATAATGTACAAAGGTGAGATTTTGTAAAGGCTACAATGCCACTACAGGACAGCAAGTTTTCATCTCCATTGCTGAAAACTCTTCTGGGACTTAACTTTTATATGTGGCCTTCACTGACTGGTTTGTCATTGACTAAAAACACAATCTCTTAATACCTGTGACTCGGTGGCTTACTCCAGAACCACTTATAGAGTTTGGTACAGGAAGGCTGGGTTCCCAACTCCACTCCCTCTGCCTCAGTTCTCCGGGCTATACATTCTGTGTGCAACATTACTTATAGGCACTGAAGAAAAATCAAATTGAGGCCTGACTGAAAGTCTCGTTTAATGATTCCTCACGTGGATCTTTTTTGAAAGGTGATCCTAAGGAAATCAAGTAATTGTCAGAAAATGGTTTGGCCCCAGCTCCCACCATTGTCTCTCCCAGCTCCTTCTTTTTTGCCAACGAAGACCTCCCACCCACTTCTTAAATCCATGTGTCTGCCTCTCTGGATTTGAATGCCACTCTCTTCAACTGGAATGACCTTCCTGAAGGCCCCAATTAATTAAAATATCAGCTCTAGCATTAAGCCTTTCCCATTTCCTTCCATCTGCAACAACCTCTGAATCCAAGTCACTCCTGTCTGCCCTGAGCCCCAAGGCTATCCACCAACCCCTACCAAAGACTCCTTTGTTCCAGTGACAGGACAGGTTACCAGGGAGACTGGGCTCACTGTGAGGGCTTGGGAACACTTAAAGTGCTTCCACCGGGGATTCAAATTGATTTAAACTGTCCTTGCCCTCAGTCTGTCTGCATTGGAAAAGTTTGGCATGAATAAAATATGGGACTATTCTGCACCCCTAGCACCAAGGAAACCAAGAGTCCTAAGAAGTCCTACATGGCTGCTTCATTTAAAGACGGCATGGTGTTCCTGAACTTAAGGCATTGGTGTACTTGGGATTTTAATGTTTCTGTCATATTTATTGCTAACTTGAACCCGAGAGCCATTTAAAAATTACTACTGATTGTTGGGGTTGGAAAGGAATGGACTCTGTATTAGCTACTTTTCTCACCACTTTGACAGAATACCTTCTTAAAGAAGGAGGATTTATCTTGGCTCAGTCTGAAGTACAGTAGAACATCATGGGTGTAGTCATGGAGGCAGAAACACAAGATGACTGGACTTAGAAACACCAGAGGACTTGGGGGGGCGGCTGTTATGGCAGCAGAAACGCAAGTTACATTGGATCTGTAGTGAGAAGCCCGAGAGCACCGAATGCTGATGCTCAGCTTACTCTCTCCTCTTTGTTCAGTCCAGAGGCCCAGACCACAGGATGGAGATGCCCACACTCAGGATGTGTCTTTCCTCTTTGCTTAAACTGTTCTGGAAACACTCTTAGACACACATAGAGGTGTGTTTTCATGGTGTTTCTAGGTTCAATGAGGCTGATAGTGAAGATGAATCAGGTCAGCCTCTTGCTCTGGAATCAGTAAGGCTGTCCATGCTGTCTCTGTCCACAGAGTCCTGAGCTTTCATAGCCAGGGCTAGAAAACTTTGTTTCTTTAAGCAATGATGAGACTGTTGAATATCTGAGCATGTGACCTGGGGGCTAGCCCCTGTGGTCTAATAACGATGTATTTGTCTTATAGATGTAAGAGGGTTGAATGGTGAGAGACAACCCCACAATGAGCTGGCATGTGAAGCAAAGTTGAGATATCATTCCATCCAATCGACTTGTTCATTCAGGGAAGATTGGTCCCAAGGGACTTTCAGCAACAGCAAAGCCACCAGGGCTGAACCAGGGGTCTGTCACCACAGGGCCTTTCTGCGAGGAATCTAGTGGTGGATCATTTGTGGCTAAGGTTGCCATGTGAGTAGAAAGGTATTTATGTGCTTAAGATTTACAGGGTAAGAAAGCCACGTTGTCATCTGAAAGAAGACAAATGGCAAATTTCTGGAGCAACAAGGCCCTAGGGGCTAATTCAGGAAGCTCACCAGTGACTCAACGTGTCAAAGGTCGACTCTGTGCTATGAAATGAAAATACAAGTTCTTTTAGCATAAACAACACAGGGACAGTCTCAAGCGTTCCAAGACATCAGTCACATCAGACACATTCTGTGCCCTACAAGATGTCCCCATGACTCTATACCTGGAAGTCAGAGCATAATTGAGCAGAGGAGCTGAATGGACAGTATAGTCACACAGTTACATCCGGGTACACACCATGCCTAGAGCTCGGGCTGAGGAGATATTAGGCCATGGCTGCTGCTTGCTGCTTCACTTGCACCATCTAACAGGGACCCTGAAACGTACCCATCTCCATCTTCCTTTGGTTTTGGTTAGGTTGTTGCAAGAGATTGACCGCAAGGCAGCGATGCAGCTCACACTCCTGCTGTGGATTGAGTCGAACAGGGGACAGTGAGCACCCAGGGTTCCCATCATGCTACCTTACCCTTGCTAAGGACTACCCAGCCTGAGCAGTTTCAGATCCTCTTGGTGGGTGGCACGAATCCAATAGAAGACATATGTAAAGCAGCAGGGGAAGTGTTTGCACCACAAGCGCATGGCGCATGCATTGCAGTTACCTTTCGGCTCCGAGCAGGGGAAGGCTAATAAGGCCATGTGTTCAGGAACGTGTGGCCTTGTCTGCCTGATTCAACTCTGTCTCTTGGCTCAAAGTCTAGTAACAGAAATTCAACCAGTGTAAGTCAGACTGCTTTTCATAGTTTTTCCTTTTCCTTTAAGTTGAAGGTTTCATTTTAACAATGTTTTCCTCAGTGTGTGGAATACTGGGTTTCATTATGGCATTTCCACACATATGTATCCTCATGCCTGCATCCGTTCACTGCCCACTTCCTCTCACTCCTCTCCCCCTCTCCACGGTCCTCTTTCTCCTCCCAAGAAGTTTCCCCATGCTTTCATGGTATGTGTGTGTGTTCACACATGCATGCACGTGCTTGGTGTGTGTGTGTGTGTGTGTGTGTGTGGTGTGTGTGTGTGCGTGCGCTTATGTGTGTGTGTTCTTGTGCGTGCACATGCTCACGAATGTGTTTGATGTCGTATGTGCGTCTGTGTCTCTGAGCATGTAGTTAAATCTAGATTCTGCATGAGAGAAAATAGAACGATCTCGTTTCCCTGTTAACCTCGATCCTCTTTCTCCCTCCCCTTTAAAATTCTTCCACCTCCATCATAGTCTCCCCTTTAGCTTCACGCCTTATGCATGTTTATAAATATATTTAAACTTATATTCAGCCTGTGAGAGAAAGCTTGGAGCATTTACCTTCCTGAGTCTGGAGTTTGCTTACATGATGATCTCTCTCTCTACCCATGCTCCTGTAAATTGCACAATTTCATTCCTTTTATAGCCAAATAAAATTGCCATATTTTCTTTATGCACCCACCAGTTGGTGGGCGTTTAGCAGCTCCCACATGTTGGCTCCTGTGAGTGGTGAGGTGACAAAAGGGACGAGCGGTGATTGTCTCCCATGGCCTTCTGGTAAAATCCCAGGGGTGGGAGAACTGAATGATTGTCTCCGGTGGCCATACCCATGGTGGGAGAGATGTGACATAAGGTAGTTTTATTTTTATTTTTTGGGGGGTTGGGGGGCGAACCTCCACAGTCATCCACCATGGCAGCTTCATCAGTTTATAATCTCACACAGTGAATAAACTCCATTTCTTCTCCAGAATTTATTCCTTTTGTTTTTTCTGATGTTGGCCATTCTGATTCGGGAGAGATTGAATATCAAAGCAGTTTTAAATTATGTTTCCCTGATGGCAAAGGATGTCCAACACCTTTTAAGTATTTATGGGCCATTTGCATTTCTTCTTTTGAGAACTATCTAGGTATTTTATTGCCCCAATTTTTGATTGAGTTGGGGTTTTAGTATTAATATTTGTATCAATGTATATATTTGAGATGTTATTGTATCTTTGTCATTCTTGCAATTGTTTCTGTTACCGTGCAGGGTTTTAAAACTTTATGTAAATCCATTTACCCATCTGGGGAACTGTTTCCCTGGTTCTTTTCGGAAAGTCCTTGATTATGCCTATGTATTGAAGTGATTTCTTTGTGTTTTCTTCAATCAGTTTACAAGTTTCTCACATTAAAGTCTGATCCATTTAGGTTGGTTCTTGAGTAGGGTGAGAAATATAGATCTATCTTATTTTTCTGAACATGGAAATGTGCTTTCTTTTGTTGTTGTTGTTGTTTGTTTGCTTGAGACAGGTTTTTTTGTGTGTGTGTGTAACAGCTCTGTCTGTCTTAGAACTCATTCTGTAGACCAGGCTGGCTTCAAACTCACAAAGATATGCCTGCCTCTGCCTCCCCAGTGCTGGAATTAAAGGAGTATGTCACCACTGCCCCAGAAGAAATACGATTTTCTAAGAACCATTTGCCAAAGAGGGTATCGTTTCTTCAAAGTATATTTTTGATACTTTGCTGAACATTCGGTGGCTTTGATTATGTGTATTTATTTGTGACTACTCTGTGTCATCAGTCTACCCATTTGGATTTGTGCAAGTCCCATGATGATTTTATTGTCATGTCTCTGTATTATAATTTGACATCTTTCTGATTAGCATTCCCCAGCTTTTTGAGGTTTTCTGTGCTTCCTTACTTATTTCTGGATTTTTTTTTTTTTCTGATGCTGTGAAGAATGTTGAGTTTAGTGAGGACTGCATTCATTCTGCAAATTGCTTTAATAATGCCAATATTTTCATATTAATTCAGCCAATATGTGAACACGGGATGCATTTCCATCTTAGAGTTACTTTTTCAATTATTTTCTTCAGTATTTTAAAGTTTTCATTGTACAGATGAACCTCAGTTGAGTTCCCTTGTAGATACTTTTGGAAACCATTTAAATGGTAGTTGTTTTTCTTTAATAAAACAAGAGCAGTCAACACCCTCCAAAAAGTGGACAGAAAGATATAATCAAAACCAGAGCTGAAATTAATGAAAAGACAGTATATGAAGAATCAATATTTTCTTGCTCTCCAAGTTTATCGTAGGTCTGCAGGGAAGCTACAAGATCGTGTATATCCTGTTACTTTGCTGGAAGGTGTTGATTGGATTATGTTTTCTGGCGAAGTCTTTAGGGTCTCTTAAGTACAGTGTCATGACTCTTATCATTGTGGGTCTGACTTACGTTTGCAATCTTTTCTTTCTTTCTCTTGTCACTGCGTTAGCTAAGATTTGGGAAAAAAGTAGAGAGAAGAAACATCTGTGCCTTATTTTGATCTCAGAGATAGTGCTTTCATATGAGCCCACTTATTATATGATCATATGTTTTATACATAAGCTTTAATATGTTGAAATATGCTCTTCCTATATTGAATTTATTTGGGAGTTTAACCATGAGGAAGTGTTCAAACTTGTTAAATGTCTTTTTTGTATCTACTGATACACTCCTATGATACCTATCCTTACATTTATTTGTGCGCCATATTACATTTGTTGATTTGTATATATTGAACCAAATCTTGAACCGGTACAAAATCTTCTTTTTCATTAGGTATAGTCTTATTAATGTGTTTCTGAATACAGTTTGTAAATATTTTATTAAGATTATTTTTTGCATCTATGTTTATCAGAGAAATTATGCCTTTCCTGTGTCTGTATCTGGGTTTATACAGTAACACTGGCTGTATAGACTGAGTTTGGTAATATTCTTTCCCTTTCTATTTGATGGAACAGTTTAAATAGCATTGATGTAAACTTGTCCTTGATTGGTTTGCTAAAACATGGCAGTGACTGTGTCTGATCTTGGTTTCTCTTTGTTGGGAGACATCTTGTTACTATTCAAGCTGGGTTGATGCAGACCTTGGGTTGCTGATATGCTATCGTGGTGCCTGTCTAGGAATTCACCATTTTCTTCTAGACATTGCTATTTTCTGTAATACAGATTTACAAACAGTTTCCTAACGAACCTCTAGATTTCACTGTAATGCATTTTAATGCCTTGTCTTCATTTTCATCTCTAATTTCATTAATTTGGTTCTCCTTTTCTCTTTTGTAGTTTGGCTAGGGGCCTCAGATTTTTCTCAGTATTTTATTTTCCCCTCTTATCTTTATTGTTTCTTTGTCTTGTAATTTTAGGTGTGGCTTATTCTTTTTTCTAATACCTTAAGGTGCATAATTATTTATGTGGGACCCTTCTAAATTTTAATCTAATCATGTATAGCTGTAGCCTCTTAGAACTGCCTTAGCTGTATCCCTAAAGTTCTGATACATTGTGCTTTGGTTTTACTGCCTTAGCTGTACCCCGAAGGTTCTGATGCACTGTGATTTTTCTATCACTTGATTCTAAGAATTTATTCTTTGTTTTGGTTTATTTTGCTTCTAAATACAATCTTGTGTAACCCAAGCTATTCTCAAGCTCACTATGCCATTCAGGCCAGCATAATTCTTCCTAATCTTGATGTCTTATTCCCTGTGTGCTGTGATCACAGCTCTGCACTCTAATGCTCTGCTTGGCTCTACAGACTTCAAAATGCACTCCCTGTTGTCTCTAGTGACTGCTGGTCATTCAGGAGTATTTCTTGGGCTCCAAGTATTTTTATAGTTTTGTGGTTTCTCTTGCTATTCTAGTTTTTTCCCTACTACGATCAGATAAAATACAAGAATTGTTTTCATTCTTCTGTTTGGTTATATCTTTCTCGTGGCTGAGAATATGATCTTAGAGAATTTTCTGTAGGCTACGGAGAAGAATGTATTCTTGCCGCAGTTGGATATGATATTCTGGGAATGTCCATTTGATCTAAGGTATAGTTTATTCTAAAGTAGCTTTATTTTTAGTTTTGATAACTTATTTAAAGATGAGGGTTATCGAAACCATCAGCTATTACTGCATCAGAGCTTGTTTGATCTTTTATAACCATTTCAGGTTCATCTTTTATGTGCATTTATGTGCGTTTTCTTTTAGTAATCTGGGATCTCTTTTGCTTAGTGCAGGTTACAATGGTTCATCTTCTTGTTACATTCTTCCCTATAATTATGGAATGGTCAACTTTATCTCCTCTGATTTTTTATTTAAGTCTACCTTACCATACTTCAGAATGGCAATGCCATACTGAGGTTGTTTACTTGATGATTTGCATTCCGTCCCAACTCTGTCTGTGATTGTTTTACCACTGAGGTACATTGGGACAAACAATATTTAGATCTTGTTTTTCAAATCTATTTATCTTAATCTATGTCTCTTAAGTGGGATTTAGGGACATTTATATTTATGGCTCTTATTGAGGATGGTTTCCTAATTCTTGTAATTTTGTTGGCTGCTTTTCTGATTTGTTGGATCAGTATTCACTCTTTTCTTCCTCTATATTGATACTAGGTGCTTTCTGGCTTGCTGCGCTGAGCATGATGAGGTCTACTGCAGCTCTCCCTTTTCATCTCTTCCTTTCAAGGCATTTATTCTTCCTTGTGGTTTAATGGCTAGAATTGTCTTTCTTCTTCCATTTGTTTAACAGCAGTGCCCTTTGAGTCATCCAAAGTCCAACTGGGAAGAAAGGCCACTGTAGGTATGCAGAATAGACGATAGCCAAGTGATGGTGAGGTGCTAGAACTCGGTGGCCTTAGTAGGAGCTGCAGCTCTCTGTAAGGTGGAGGGTCATTCAGGACCTAGGCCCGATGGTCATTCTTTAGAAGCAAGAGCCTTGGCTTGTTGGGCAAGCGCTGGGTCTGAGGGAAAGCTGCTGCAGATTCCGCATGGTCCTGGAGGAGATGGTGACGGGAAGCTCTTGCCTTCCCTTTCCTATATCCTCTCCATCAGTGCCTTTGAATAAGTCCCCTCAGAAATCAGGTGGAAAACATTTTAAAAAGTTTGTTTTGTCTGAAATCAGCGTAGCCATCCCAGCTTCCTTAGAGTGGCTGTTCACATGATATGTGCTTTCCATCCTTTGAATTTTAGCCAATCTGTGTCTTCAAATCTAGAGTATGTTATTTGGAGCACACACCTGTAGTTCTGGCACCCAGGAGATGTAAATTAGAGGATCACTAGTTCAAGACCTGCCCAGGCTACATGGCAAGAGCTGTTACAGCCTGAGCTGTAAGGCCCAAGAAAAACAAGACAAAGTGTGCTGTAGGAAAAAGATAGTTGGATCTTATTTCCCCATCTAATCTGACAGTCTCTGCTTTCTGATTACATTGTTTATTCTGTTCATACTTATTTTGTTATTTATAGAGTTGGGTTTGTGTCAACCATTTTGATTTTGTTTTATATAGATATCGTGTCAATTTTGCTCCTGGCTTAGTATACAGAGGAACACATTATAAGTTATAGATTTGAGGGTGCAAAATGTAATAACATTTTACTCTCCTTTACCAATGCAACTTAGCACCTCCTTTGTACCTTGTAGGCTCTGGTGATCCACTCTTAGAGGGAGAACAGAAAGGAAGCAGTCGATGTTGTTTGCTCTTAGCAGAGGAAGGGAAACATCATTAGGGGAATGCCAAGTAGCATGTCAGTCATTGCTCTAACTTTCATTCATTCAGAAATTTCTCCTAAGATCACTTCAGGAGCATTAAGAAGCTGGTACCTGAACCGCAAGGGAATTCTCCATGGTCTGTTCACCACTGTCCATGAGGACCAGAAGGGAGTGACCTACAATCTGCCCAAAGCCATTTCTCACAGCTCCCAACACTAAGGCCCCATCCAAGGCCTCCCACATTGGGCTACTGTTTGCTTCCTGAAAGGCACAGGCTGGTCATAAGTGACAATGGAGAGGGTAATCTGGCAAAGTGGAAAAAGAACTCACGATATTCTAAAGTGGATACGTGTGGCATGCAGCATTGTGCATCGTTAAGACCTCCAGATAAACCAAGGGAAGTTTGTGGACTGGACAAAAGGCACAGACAGTCTTGGAAGATAGATGTTAGTGTATGTCACAATTTAACAGCAGCATAGCTCGTGGGTTTTATTTTTAACATCCTTTATTATATGTCTATAAAATATATAATGTTATATATTTTACATACATATTGTTTTGGTATACAAAACAAAACAAAGCATTTACAAAGGGTTAGGGGAAGGGGGATGGAGACAGATGGTGGAAGCCAATGTGGTAGAGGGTTGAGCTCCTTAGAGGATGCAGCGAACCCTCCAGTTTTACGAAGCTATGGTGAAGGAGTGATGGATGGAGACCTGGACCTCATCTATGTTTTATTATTTACGTAGTGTAGTAAAAAATTGGAGAAAAAGAATGTAACATGTCAGGGAGAGTTCAAGATCTAAAATGGACCATCTGAAACACGATCTGACAAAAGGACACTGTGAACCAGTCCAGGGATTTTCATTCCACATGAGGGAGTGAAAAACCTCCTGCCCTGTAAAATATTCTTTACAGTTGGTTATTTGTCCTGGGGGAAGGAAGTGGGAGGCTCATCTCTGCTTCCTGAATATTTGCTGGATTCTGCAGGCAATGTAACTCTGTTGCTTTACTGTGATGCCTCCATTCACTGTATCTGTCTAAACCACCTTACCTATGGCCTGCTGCCTGTCTTTGTCTCTGTAACCCCCTCTGCTCTAATTGCCTAAGCCCCAATGTCCAGACCCCACCTTATTTTCAAAACCATTTTGCACACTACCTACTACCATGTGCCTGGTCCCTGGGTCTGAATTTCAAAGGGGCAGTCTTGTTCTCATGTTGATTCCCAGACTTCCTGAACCTGCTAGGTCGCATCATAGATTCTTATTGACTGGGTTTATAATGGCACATTGGCTGACATGGGTTGCTATTCTTTAAAATTGTCATCTCCGTATGGTTCCACGGAAGCCTCGGTCACAATTTCCACCATGTAGAAGGCCTCAGAGAGGGAGAAGATTTCTTTCTCAGAGGGCAGGGCAGACTGTCACCCCCCAGGATCTGGATCACCGGGTCAGCTGAGGGCAGCCACTAGTGTTTACCTTGGGTCTGTCCCCCTGTACCTCTCACTCCTTTCTCTCTGACTAGAGTCTAAAGCAGCTCTGCTCCTGTGAATATTGGTGACTACCTATCCTTATTTCCTACTCTGGGGACTCTTTGCCCATCCCATCACCTGTCCCGAACTGCAGGCTGTGAACCACAGTATCAGATACAAAATGGACAAGACAGTTTCACCGACCAAGTAACCAGATCCACGACCACGAACAGACAAATCCCTGCGGGAATCTCCCATCCATCCTTAAGTCCCAGCAGTTCTTGGCAGTGGACCCCGACTGGGACCCCTGCTAGCCACAGAACCCTTTTAGACTACTTCTCCTTTTGGAAGTTCAAGCATATGGTAGCTGGCCCGGACATAACTTGGCTTGAGTACTTTCATATAGTCAAGCTGAGATGGTTTTCAGGTTCTTCTGGGTGACTGTGACATGGCATACATGGAGGGATGAGCATGTGAGACACCCATAAGCCAAGGGGGTGGGCTCAGAAGAGGCTAACAGTAGGCATTTGATCTTAGACTTCTGTCTGACTTCCCTCTTTTAGAGCCCACCAGTCTGTGGTGTTTGTGATAGCTGCTCAAGCAGACCATCCTGGAAATCCTCTTTGGTTACCTCTAGTGGTTTTACTTGGAACTTGGATATGCTTAGTGGCACACTGATTCAGAAGTGTTTTGTTACCACTTGCAGGGGCCACCTTCCTTTCTGCATTTCCTGCATCACCTGCCCCTACCTCCCAGCCTTTTAGCCACAGCTGCTGGAGGCAGCCCTGCCCACCACCTTTGCAGACCCCCGTGAGTGTGATCACAATGGTGGCCTTATCTAGGCAAGTACATTTTAGGTTGGCACATCCTCCTGAGGACACAGAGGTGAGGAGGATTGCTGAGGGACGGTGACCTTCAGGGATCTTCCTGTGGGGTTCTTTTCCTCTTCCCACCCTCACCCCCAGAACATGCTGCTTAGAATTTGTTTTCTAGCCTGGTTTCTCCCAGTCTCTGCCTGTAAGTTGCTGTGTTTCCAGAATAACCCTCATCACAGAGTCAGGGGAGCAGAGCCTGAAAGGCGATTTCATGGACAGATCTTGGTAATGCAGGTTGTATTTGCGACCTTCCAGGTCTGGGCACAGGGATGTAGAAAAACAAATGTCCCCTTCTTTCTGTTGAGTCATAGTTGTGGCTAGAGGAACAGTGTGGCAGTCAGCCTCAGGTAAGGGCAGAGCATCTCTAGTCATGGGAACTATCACTAAGTAACCATGTATGTGAAGGTTGTAAGTGGTAGTAGCCACTGCTGACATTACGTGGTGCTGTGGTATTTCCTGATGTTCTTACAAATGTGTTGCTGATTGTCTTTGTTTTATAAATAAAAAGGCAGGGTATGGGGAGACCATATTCACTCACTCCAGGAATCTGTGCTGACTTCTGCCCAGCTGGCACATATGTCTCTCCAATGGCTTCTTCCTGGGAAGCTCAACCCAGCGCACATGGTCTTTGGGAGAAAATGAGCCTATGAGAATAGGAACATTCCTTTCCAGGGAGCCTGCTTTGGCCATTACTGAACTTCTATGCCTGTCTCCACCAGTTCTTGGACAGGAGACCACTCTGCCCAGCCATCTGCAGGCTTTGGCAGGCAGGCCCCTGAGCCTGGCCAGTTCTGACAGCAGTCACCTTCCAGCCAAGAACAGAGAATACTAATGCTTTCTGCAAGCGCAGGTCATACTCACTGAAGAGCACAGGAATTGGCCAGTTCTGAGAACAGACCCCTCTCCTACCTGATATGCTAAAGTCATGTCTTTTTCTGGGGACATTTTATAGGTTTAGATTTTTCAAAACTTATTTTTAATAAGGGTTCTTAAATGCATTAACCTCTCTTCTAGCCTACCACCCACCAGAGGCAGTGAAAAAGATAGGTTATTAGGATACAGGGGAAGTGGACCTGTATAGAAATAGTTCTTTGGATCAAATTTAATCTTCATTGTCAGGATATCAGCAGTTCAGTTCACAGAAATCAGCAGCAGCTCGATTCAGAAGAAGCCTCAAGGTTCTGCTGCATGCTATTTAGAAGTAGTGCCTTGGGGCAATTTCAATCTCCACTTGTCAGTATACCAGCAGTCCAATTCAGTGGTGTCAGGATAGCAGACATGAATCAGCAGCAGTGGCATGACCCAGCAGAAACAGCCAGGCCTCTGCCAAATCAGCACGAGTCAGCAGGAGCGACTTGTCATATAATGTGTCATCCACTGTCTGTTGGTATATTTATATTCCTTAATATCATGCCACCTTTCACCTGTGTGCTCCAGCAAAACATCATTTGATATAACTGACTTTCCAAAGAAACCAGACGTTTCCACTTCACATTTGGTGACTTATGAAAGGCTAGCATGGCCTGAACACGTTCATGAGCCCTGAGAATCCTCTTGTGTTCTGGCACCTCTGGTGCTGGGGTTCAGCCTGTGGATTCAGCTCCATCTGTGCTATAGTTCCAGGTATCCAGATGGCCAGAGCTTTGGTCCAGCGGAGAATGCTGTCTAGCCCTGGGCCCACACCTCCTACTCCCAGATAGACCTCCCTAAAAAGTCCCTTGTCGTGGAGGTGGCCTTCATTTGAGAGATGAGAAGTTGGGCAGATCCACTGAGCCTCTCTAGTTTATGTTGAGATAGTGAAAGGGACAAATCTAACCCATAATGGCACGTAATCCTTTCCAGTGTCAGACATTCCAAACATGAGAGGAAGCCTTAGCTGGTCTTGAGGAAGTGAGCTCTCCTGCCCATGGATTGGCCCTGCAGGAGATTAATTGGTCCTAATTAAATGGCCAATTAAAAAGCTGTTAAATGCCCCTGATCTGCAGAGAATAACCCTGAAAAATGCCCAGCAAAGAAACACACAACACACACACACACACACACACACACACACACACACACCAACAAAAATCCAAACAAACAATGGAAACAAAACAAAACAGAAACCGAATACCTTGGCTCTATCCCACAGTTGGAGGGAGGTTGACTTCTGCTGGCAACCACTGAGCTTTGGTGGAGCTCTAGAAGAGGGTGCATGCTGACAAGCATGATGCACGCTGACCAGCATTTGACTTTAGCGTCCTGAGACCCTTAAGGACTCCCCTTACCCAGACTTGTCACCTATGAAGCTGGGATGATAAAGATATGTTTGACACTGATGTGTGTAGTTCATGGTAATTTGCAAGGTAGCTGATCCTCCAACTCCACCCCCACCCACATGGCCAAGTTTTTAGCATGGCCTAGGATCTCCTTATGCTCTGGGCCTTGCCATGAATTCTTTTCCATTTTAAAAGATGTCAGTTTGAAACATTGTCTCACTCTGTAGCTGAGGTTAGCCTAGAACTCTTGGTTGTGCCCAAGTCTCTTGAGTGCTGAGATGAAAACCCTGCATCTCCACTCATAACCATACATACCTAATTAATATTTTAATGTTAGATAATGTTCATAAATATTTATGGTATCCAGTACAAAAATTCAGAAAGTGTTTACAATGTGTAAAAATGAAATTGGATAATTAGCATTCCCACCCCTTAGACATTTATCATTTCTATGTAATGAAGAATCTAGACTCATCCAAATATTTTGAAATAAAAGTCACTGTGCCCGTATTTATCCACTGAGTTCTGTGGGGACACCAGGACTAACGTCTGCTTAGCTGTATTTTGTTACCTGTTGATTGGCCTGGTCTTGGGTTCATCTTACTTCCTGTCCCTGAGCATCAAGCCACCAGGATGTCAATGACCAGAGGTCTTGCCAGCCACTTATCCTACTCAGGGTTGTCCCTGTGACCACACACCTAAGTAAGCCAGGAAGAAGCATCAGGTTTGGGCCTTCTTGACTCACCTCCAGAGAACTCTGTTTCCATGCCTCTGTGTCTTGATGCCTTCAAGTCATTTATTAGGACAAAGAAAGACCACAAACCTCAGAATGATCTTCAGTCTTCCCTAGAGAAGATCAAGAAAAATGTCACCAGATCTCCAAGCCCAAACCACAGTAACCTGAGGCCAGAGAGGAGTGAACATTTTTAGAATTATAGGCACTTCTGCTGTCTGTAGGATTGAGAAATTGTTATCATTGTGTAGGAGGTTTGGTGATTTATTTGAAATTCTTGGAAGGATCGCAATAAGAGAAGTCTGACTCAAGTCTCAAAGCTGCTGACTGGCTCACTTAAAAGTATGCAATCTATTTGGTAAACCACAGAAAAATATGAGAAAAAATTCTATAAAAATTAAAAATATGAACTACAAATATCTGTGAAGATGCATTTCATCTCTGTCAAACAAAACAAAACAAAATCTTTTCTTTTGATTCAATTACATACTTTTGGGAAGTTGCAAAAATGAAACACAGAATGTCATGTCCGTTTCTCAGACTCTCTCTCCACAGTGACTTTTTAAAGTAACTTGTACAATAGTTATAATATACATATATAATAAAAATATTATACAATATAAAAAATAAGCACACATTAGGAGTTAAATTGTGTGTCCCCTATCTGATAGCTGTTGAGTCCCAGCCTGTCATGTTTTACCATATGACATGTGACTTTTGGAAAGAGGTCATTGCAGTTGTCACTAGTTTTCTCCTAAGCTGGTATGATTGGTGTCCTTATAAGATGATCGCATACGGAGAATGTCACCATGGCATTATGTGTGGAGGTTTGGCTTATATATATTCAAAATAAAGCAAAATAAAATAAAATAAAATTTAATAAAAAATTGAGAGTTTATCAGAACCTGGAAGATCAGGAGGGTTCTGATGTACAGGTCCAGCCACCAGCTAGTCTTGTGGCTCTGCAATGGGGTATTTCTCACTGATGCCTGGCCTATGCAGAATAGTTGCTGTCATAAAGACTCTTTGCTCCAATAGCATGCCCTTTCCTGGTGCGTTGGCTGACTTACATGGGGGCTAATGAGTGGGCTGTGGACATTTGGTCTGCAGCTGTTGGTGGATGCACAGGCTATAGGCTTCTCCAGGGCATTGGCTGACTTACACCAGAGTAAAGTAAGTCCTGTGTTCCACTGTGTCGTCTTTGCTTCCAAGGTCCTGAAGAAGTCACGGGAGACTTCTCACCTTGCAGAGTCTTCCCTTGTTTGACTTCTATAAAATAATGATACAACATTAACCCAAACTCCAGCATTGAGCAGCCCTGGCCAATGTCCACCTCTGCACTAAAGCTCTGAAACAGTGTTGATCTGAAGATTTGAGGCAACCCCTCCTCTTGGTCCCAGGAATGACCAGCTCTTTCTCTCGAGGAGCTCGACTGTTAGGAAGCCTTCAGAGGTGTAGGCATCCAATATCTGTCCTCATGGGTCATTCACATTGGGGCAAGTTCTACAATTTTTGGCTTTACTGTACTTTATAGATACAGTACCACATTTGCTTGTTTCTGTCAGTGGACACGTGGGTCTGTCCACCGTTTAGTCATGTGATCGATGCTGCACTGGAGACTCAAGTCTGTAAATATCTCCTTGAGTCTCTGCTTTCAGTTATGTTGGGTACGTATCCAGAGGTGGGATTTCTGGGTCATATGGTAATGCAGTATTTATTTTTGTTTGACTTTGTGCTGTAGCCAGCATTACAATTCCTACTTTTATTAGTTGCAGCGCTGGGGATGGAACCTAGGGCCTTACACATGCTGGGCGAATGCTCTCTTACCAAGCCACACGTCCAACAGTCTTCTTTATGTTTAAAGGGAAGACTGAGGGTGACTAGCTAATCACCCTGAGTCACCAGATAAGCCAAATACAGTGCAAAGCTCCCTTACCTTTGCCTCTAGCCCATGGCCATCTCTCTCTTTAGAGGCCGTGCCTGCTTTAGAATCTCAGGAAACCATTGTGAGGAACGATTTAGTTCTAGGCTTTCTGCTCATTGAACATGAATTCAGTAAAATTATTTTTTCCATGTGGTTCTACCCTCATTGGAATTTCTGTTGTGTTGGGAAGAAATATAGTTATTGTATATAGTAAGAACCATAATCTCTTGTTTTCAAAGAAAGGTCCATTTCTCTGATCTCATTGTTCTTCAAAGTGTCACTGATAGGATCAGTCAAAGCCATGATGATGCATTTTGTAGATAGGAAAACAGAATTCAGGGGACGGGGGAGGTTTAGGATGCCAATCCTGAAACTTCTACCCATTCCTCTGAATATAATATCCACCCCATTTGGTTAGGTTAGTGATAGTGGGACTACTTTGGCCTGTTAGGTCATTGCCACAATCCTTATAAGAAGGAGGGTCCCATTAGTGGTTCTTGGCCTAAGAACCGTAGAAACAGGGAAGACGGAGGAATGTGTTGGTGGATCTAGAGTATCTGATTTGCATTTGAAACTCAAAGGGATAATTCCTATTTCCTGGGCCTGTAGTTTCTGATTTATCACCAGAGGCTGTAGTGGAATCCCCTAGTGGAGGACTTTAGGGTCCTCCTCTAACTGAAGCACCTTTCTCATGAATACTGGATGAACCAAGAATTACTTATAGTGATGGATGGTTAATGGGGAGACAGTTCACAACAGTCCAAGGTTGGCAGAATCAAAGGCAGCAGAAGGGGGCAGAATCAATCCCTAGATACTTTGGTTGGTGGGTGCTCTTAAGTCTCAAAGTTACTTTGTCTCCTGGGCCTGGGGTACTTGGTAGGCCAATGGCCAGCTGAGTCCGTGTGGCCTTGTTAGCAGAAGGGTCAGATGAAGACCCACAGTCCTGAGCATCATGGTGTCTGGTTAAGATGTCCTGAACTTCACAGATGTTGCTGAGGTCCAGCATTTGTCCTGAACCAAAGCCATTCTCTGAATTGATGTCAAGTTCTGGGAGAAGGACCTGGACATCAAGATGACTTCACAGGCAATGTTTACATGACCACCAGCATTTTCATACACGTTCTTATGAGCTGTGTGTCAAATAAATGTGTTAAGACACTAGCCCTCAGCTCCCAGAGACAAGTGAGGTAACAGAACGGCTGTGGAGATGTTTTCTACCTTCATTTCACCACTAGACATGTCTGCAACATGAGCAAGCTGTGTAACATTCTGTGACTTCATTTCACTAAACTGTGGGAAAATTTAGCTATGTCATTAAAGACATCACCAAATGAATACATTTGGGTTGATGAATAAAGCACTTTCTGCTTTCCAGGTAACAGGAAAAGAATAGAGATGAAATTAAGTTCCTATCACAGTCTCAGGAAATCATGCATTGGCTCTGAATGAAGAAACAGTCCCTCTTAGGCCTTTAGTCTCTCCTGGTTTTATCCCCCAAGTGCCTCTGTAATATTCTGCAGGGAGCACAATTTTCCTGAGAATGGGGGAGCTGACACATGGCTATATCCCATTTGTGTTAGAGACCGGCTTTGGTTCCCTGCAATGGCACTCCCTCACTGGGTGGAATGGCCAGCTCATGGCTCTGAGGCTCTATGCCTTCCCACTCTCTCACCTCCATTTGTAAAAGTATCTAGCTCACTTTATTCTTCCAGTCTAAGATTTATAAGCATTCTGCAGCATTCCCTTTGATCTGTCACTTAGCAGGAATATCTGAAGTCACCTGCAATGCACAGTGGACAACTGCCATCCAGACTTATAAGATGGAGTCAGTCTCCTTTTCTCTTAAACAATAGAATAGAGCCATCCTTCATCCTGGTGGGGTAGAGTCTGCTTGGCTTTCTCTTTAACAATAGAATGGATCCAATTTGCCTGAAATAGAATTGTCTGTTTCCAGCTTGTGGAAACTGCTCCTGTTTAGGAGTTTGAACATCCTGTTGGAGAAGAGAGTCCAGTGAGTCAGGGGTCATGCTAGCAGCCAAGAGGAGACTCTGGGCATTAGTGAAGCTGCCATAAACACAGTGGATCCCACAAAGCAACCACTGTGCACCAGCCATGTGTTCCAACAGCAGCCCCACTGCAGGCTTCAGAGCAGATGATGCTAATCATGCATGTTGGACTGCTTAGAGATTTGTCCAGTGCTGGGGGCTGGTGGAAGCCCACATGTGGGCATATGTAGGGAGAAGGGTGCTTGTCCTGTGTCCTTTCTAGCCCGATGAAGGGATAAACTAGCAAATAATTGAATGTGCATTTTTCTCTGTTTGCTTTAACAAATGTAAGAAAGCCAGATATACTGGCTTAATGCAATTATCTTTCAGTTTGGTAGGTCAGAGGACCAAAACAGGTCTTGTTGGGCTGAAGTCAGGGTGTTGGAAGGGAAGGCTGCTTCCTTGGGACATTTCAAGGGGACATGTCCTCCCCCCTCTCCAGCTCCGGAGAATCCCTGCATCCTTGTTGCAACCTTTCCCCTACTTCTGGGGGCCAGCAGGTGTCTTACCTTCAGCTCTTTCTGCCTCTCCTCAGCATCCTTCTTTCACTCAGGGGGCTACTGCCAGTCTCACTTATGCAGCCCACGACAACCACTTATAAAGTCACTTGTGTTGTGTTAGGGAAGCTTATAGGCTAAGAGGG
Source organism: Rhynchomys soricoides (assembly GCA_019843965.1). Classification (NCBI taxonomy): domain Eukaryota; kingdom Metazoa; phylum Chordata; class Mammalia; order Rodentia; family Muridae; genus Rhynchomys; species Rhynchomys soricoides. Next base: position 949,184 of record JADRCH010000155.1, on the reverse strand, counting down.
TGTAGATTTTGGATGTGGTCTTCAGGGCCATTGGAAGAACTACTGTGCTTGGATTCTTTATAAACTGGTTGCTCCTGTCTGACTCACTTCCTCCTTTAAGATCCTGCATCTACCCCAAAAGTGGCCTGGACCCAGTGACAGGTTGAAATGTAGCCTAAAAGCCCTGGCACGATGCCAGACAACTCCGAAGAATCATTTCAACCCAGAACTCCCTGCAGGGCTGCATGTGAATACTGCCTGCCTGCATCCTGGACTCACTGGACATAGTAGGTTTGGGTGATTTTTGGTACATAGGGCACAAAATTGACCCATTTTGCCTTCACTTTCTATTCTAAAGTCAGTACAGTTTCTCACCTTTCAGTCCTGGATAGTGGCCTTTTATGAATCACTCAGAGCTACCTGGGTGCTGAGGAAGTGGGGCTGAGCACAGGGGGAGAGAAAGCCCAGAGGCAGAGTCTCTGGGGACTTTTGAACAGAGGAACTGCTTGGACTCTGCTGGTAATGGGCCAGAGATGCTCTGGTCTCCCACCTCTCATTTCCTGCCTCATCTGGTCCAGTACCGAGTGGTGCAATGCCTTTGACCAGTTTCCCTTTGGAGCTCTGGTGCTTTTCAGCAAGAGCAGTGGAAATATGCCAGCCATCCCTTGGTCACATTTGCTGCAAACATGCCCTGGCTTTGTTTTGTATTTTTATTTTTGCTTAGAGTGAATTTTTTGGTTTTCAGTTTTGACCAAACTCAACTCAGTTCCCCAGCCCCACCCAAACCTCTGGCCTGACCTTTGTCACAGTTCTTAGTGGGACAGGAGTTTGCTTTGCCATAAAATCTCCAACTTTGGGCAAGGCAGCCTGGCAATCCATCAGCTTCCCTGAAGGCTCCCCTAACTTTTCAAGGGATTACCAGGATCTTCCTAGACAATTGTCAGGGTCTTCAGAGAGGGAACCTTCTGAGAAATTAATTTTTGCCAAAGTATTACAAAGCTCACGCCTATACTGGAATTGGTATATATTCATCTCTTTACCTAAGTTGCTTTACTGCTTGACTTGTACATTTGACTCTTCATGCCATATGGAATACACACACTCTCTCTCTCTTTAAATTATCGTCTTGGATGATTCTCTAGCAAGTGGTATCCAACTCATTTGTTTTCCAATTCATTCATTTACGGTTTTTAACATTTCTCCTGCCATCATGATGTTATATCCCCAGCAGAGAAGTACATGCACTTGGATTGCTTTTTCCTGGCCAAGCTGTCTGTGCAAAGAGCCACCAAAACATGCTGGGCCCAGGAGGGGCTGGGACCCCGGCCAGGAGCCCCTCATGGTAGGGCAGATAGGTCCTGAGGAAAACCACTGGGCTCAGCCAGCCAGATTTCAGTGAGATGACACATGTCATTCAGCAACTCTGATAGAACATCTATGGAAAACACCAGATCCTCTGGGGGTAGGGTGTGTAACAGGTGCAGGAATGGGTTTCATGGATAAAACAGCCTATAGACAAGCAGATGGGGACTCCAGAGAAAACTCCAGTCAAGAAGCCAAAATGCCCTCCCATATCATTACTGTGGGGGATGGGCATGGAAAGAACAAAAATAACAAGTGTCCAGGAGGATACGAAGAAGCCAGAACCCATGTGCTTTGATGATGGAAATGAAGCAGCCATCATAGGTGACAGTATGCAGTTCCACAAAAATTAAGCACAGAGTCACCACACTATCTAGCGGTTTCACTGGATTTGCTCCACATTGTTAAGAGCGAGCATGTTAGGAGAACTTGATACCCATATTCAGAGTAGCTTTGTTTACAAGTAGCCATAGGGTGAGACCAACCCAAGAGCCTATAACCCGTGAAGAGTTAAGCTAAAGGTGGTTCATAAATGCAATGCTACCTTGACTTGTTCTTAAAAACAGGAATCTTGAGATGTAGTTTAACAGGCATTGCTCCTAGGGACATGATGCTGAAGAAAATAAATCAGTCACAGAAGGTCTGTCAGCCTATGGCTCTGCTGAAGCAAGAGTAGTCAAATCCATTGAGACTGGGGTGGAACAGTAGAGTCCAGGGACTAGGCCAGGAGCAAAATTGGTTATGTTGCCAGCACAACATCATGCATGTATTTAATATAAACAAATGGTACACTTTAAATGGATACAAACAAAGGAATGTATCCAGAGAGAGAAGAGGTCAAGAAAAACTATGTCCTCAACAGACCCAAAAACTCCTCCCCTGAAAGGGAAGAGACCATTGCAAAACCAAGCCATCTGGACAGACGGCATGGTGCAGCACAGCAAAGCCAACTGGGTGCTAATGCACACAGGAAGCTGTGCTAAGCATCCTTAAAACTCTGGGGGTACATGTTCTCATCAAGTGACTTTCTGTGAGGGAAGCATCAAAGGACAGGAAGAAGTATGATGAAATCTAGCCCAGCAAATCAAAATGACTCTGAAATTACCCCCACCATCCCAAACGCCAGAGAGAAAAGCAGAGGCATCCACTAAAGAAATCCACACCCCCAGCCAGCAGCCAGGAAGCAAAGACTTCTACCGAAGGAAGCTCATGAAACAGAGAGAGCTTACTAGATGTTGTTCAGCTGAGGAATGGATATAAAAATGTGGCACATATATGTGATGGAATTCTATTTCGCTGTAAAACAATGAGAATCATGAAATTTGCAGGTAACTGGGTATAACTGGAAAATATTATATCAGAGAAGGTAACCCAGAGCCAGAAAGACAAACAGTGCCACATGCTCTCTTGTTTTGGTTGATCCTAGCTTCAAAGTAGCTAGCCTGAAAAAAACATATATGGTCCACGGAAGTAGGAAGGAGCTATCCAGGGAGGTGGGAGAAGGCACTCTAGAGGAAGACAGGAGGACACAGGTGCTGCGGAGGAAGGAGGGGACAGGTCAGAGGTAACAGGGAGAGAGAGGAAAGGGGGAGATAACACTAAGGGTGTTTGGAAAACCCACAGGGAAACATTATTTTATACAATTACTTAAAAATACTACTACTACTACTACTACTACTACTACTACTACTACTACTACTACTTCTACACACACACACACACACACACACACACACACACACACACACACCTTTCCTTGAGTAGTTGTCCAGGGAGGGTTCTATAGACTCCCCAGATAAACCAGGCTATTGGCATTGGCCCTGGTGGCTTCCCAGAGTTGGAAGGTAAGACTCTATTGCTGAAGATACCATATACACTTTGCACACAGGATCTGGAGGAATGAAGCTGGAACAGACCTAGAAGTCTCCTCCCTGAGGACCAGCTCTCATAGAGTCCAAAGGTGCTACAAAAGTAGACAAGCAATCAAAGCATCCTTACAGTCCTACCCAGCTAGAAGCCTTTGAACAACAACAGGCCCATGAGAAAGCCACAAAGGTATAACAGTGATGCATTAATCTTGGGGTAATCAACAGCTATTTAATTGGACTTAAGCTCCACTCAACAGGAGGAAATTCATGGATGGTACTATAAACCTTGCCAACTACCCACGGATGGAGAGGTCACAGACGTGAGAAGAGAATCTCTTACTGCCATTTTCCTAACCCAGCATAATTTCTAACTGTATTCTAAATACTTATCATTATACCTACAGGTAAATGTACCCCCCCCCCCCCAAAGAGGCTTCTTTTTGCAGCTGACAGAGAGGCTACCACGGAGGAATCCATAAGTGGTCAAAAAGCAGAGAATAACTGATAGTGGGGCGCCCATCCCCAGGTGAAACACCTATGATGCCACTCTTACACCTGAGGCTTAGGGACCGTCATAAAAGAGGGGGGAACTAAGTGTGAGAACAGAGCACCTGCTGTTAGGCAGTGATGTGTCCCTCTGACTGAGGTGCCCAACACGTGAAAGCTCAATGATATGCATGTCTAAACAGAACTTGCATAATGACAACACCACTTGGCGTGCCCATACAGATACAGGAAGGCTCACAAACCCAGTTCCTAGATCAAGAACTGTAGGCAACCAGTGACTGGTAAGAGAAGGGGAACAGGTCTTCTCCAAGGAAAAGCTTCCTGATGGGTCACCCAATCAAGTGGCCATCCTAAAAACCTGCACATAAGAGGAGCACTAAGTGGACTTAATAAGTGTGTGTGTGTGTCTGTGTGTGTGTACGTTGTGTGTGTTATGTGTATGTATGTGTTGTGTGTGTATGTGTTGTGTGTGTACATATGTTTTGTGTGTATGTGCATGTGGTGTGTGTACGTTGTGTGTGTGTATAACAGTAACAATTATAGATGTCATGATTTTAGAGGAACAGAACAGAAGGAGTTGGAAGGGAAGTGGTGAAGATGGAAATGAAAAATGAAAATGATGTACGAAATTCTCAAAAAATCTAAATTAAAAAAGTATAGAGTATGAAAGGGCTGGACAGATGTATGTATATATTTAGGAATACTTACTTAAGGGAATAGGAAAATGATGTAATTATATTTTAATTTTAAATTAAAAATATGACTAGAATACATATACTTTTCAAATGAAGAAAGGGATATTTTGCCACCAGAACTTCTGTGCAGATAAAATAATTGAGAGGTATTTTACATGGAAAAATATAAGTTGGGGAACAAATATATCCACAGTGGAGATCCTATTCAGCCATGTTGGTAGGAAAATTAATGGAACAAATCCTAATGTTAGGCTGAATGAGCCAGACTCAGAAAACCAAGTAACACATGTTTTCACTCATATGTAAAATCTGGATTAAAGAAGGAAACATAGATCCAGTTAAAGGGAGAGCATTTGTAAAGAGTGAAGAGGTCAGGGGAGGGGATGAGAGAGGGGAGGGGGTGAGAGAGGGGAGGGGGTGAGAGAGGGGGGGGGGTGAGGGGGAGGGGGTGAGAGAGGGGAGGGGGTGAGAGAGGGGAGGGGGTGAGAGAGGGTGGTATCATCAAAGGACATGATAGAAGTGTTTGAAAATGTCTCAATGAAACCCATTATTTTGCTCAAGTAACATATACAAAGAAAAAGAAAAAAGAAAAAAGAAAAACATTACATTTAAATGATAATCAAAATAAACTATGGAGACTGTTGACATGGAAGGCCTTGCACTCAAACCCAAGGGTCACTGGTGGGTTGCAAATGTGCTGTGGGGGAGAGGCCATCTCTCATCTGCTTTGGCTTCATTGGGCTCCACACATCATCCAAAGGTCTTTCGTAAGATGCTCAGTGTCCCTAAACCCCAGAGTTCTACTTTTCCTGACTGTGAATGCATCAGGCTGCTCCGCTCTCTTTACATCTCCACCTGAGATGCTGTGTTCCTTGCCATGTACACTCCAACTCTAAGACTAAGGCCAGTGGAGTTCTGGGCTTCCAGTCTTGTTTCCACAGCCCATATCATCTTTGGAAGACATTATTTAAAACAAAACTACTAATCTTTATTACTTATCCATCATTAGGAAAACAAATGGCAGCCGATGCTGCAAGGATGTAGGGAAAGAGAAAGACCTGCTCACTGTTGGTGGGGTTGCAAGAGTGCAGCCATTATGGAGATCAGCTGAGTGAATTTTGAAAGGGCTAGAAATACATCTACCATATGACCCAGCTATACTGCTCCTGGGCATACACCCAAAGGGGTTGACATCCTACACAGACTTGATCGGCGTGTTCCTTGCTGGTCTATATTCAGTAGCTAGGAAATGCAAACAACTTAGTCTTTTCTTGAACATATTCTTGTTGGATAGAAAATTTGCGTTAGCAATCATATTTCATCATACTGAAAACATATTGCCATGGCTTTTATTACCATGTTTCTGACTGAAAAATAGTTCGTATATTTTACTGTTACTTTTCAGATAATCATATTTGTATTTTTATTTTAGCTTTTATATTTTGGACATCTCGAGACCTGCATTTAACTTTTTATCATCTCAGGTCTGTCTAGAAATTTTCAAAGTTACTTGTTTGAGTGGTGGGACTTGGGTGAAAATGAGGCCGTGTCCCCCCAAGGTAGGGTTGAGGAGAAGCATTTTATTGTAGATATGAGAGAGAGAGAGCTCAGCTAGAGGCATCAGGAATGGTCCAGACTGAACAGAGCCACGAGAAGAGAAGAGGGGGCAGAGAGAGTGAGAGAAGAGAAGAGAAGAGAAGAGAAGAGAAGAGAAGAGAAGAGAAGAGAAGAGAAGAAGTGGTGTGGGCAGGTGGACCAAGAGAACCAGGAGTGAGCCCAGAGAACCAAGGAGGACTAGGAGTGGAGCCGAGAGAGGGCATGGTGGAAATGGCAGGATAATATAGGAAAGAGAAGCTGGGGGAAGGGAAGAGAAACCCCTGGGGTGGGGGTCGGGGTGAAAAGAGAGAGGAGGAGCCACAGGTACTGAGTGATCCTGGGGGCCAGGGAGTGCTTTGTTGTGCCAATGGGTACCTCAGTTAGCCATTTGCCTCCAGTGTCTTTGGGACCTGACATTTCAAAAGCCTAAAGTAGAGTCTTTCGAGGTAAAGGCTTTCCAACTTGACCTGCAGAATAGATTCCAAAGAGATGGCATCATGGAGATCAGTGGGTAACCCACAGGAATATTAAGGAAGGTGATAGCGACGAGTCAACTAGCAGACAGGAATGGGGGCAAGGAGGGAGCCTAGGGAAACACGGCAGCTTTGTCCCTCAGCGCCACATGGTGAAGCAGTCACCACCACCTGGCTTTCAATGAATGAATACATGATGGAATTAAACGGGAAGGAAGACACACAAAGGATTAGTGATGGCGGGTGGTGGGTGACTGCCTTAGCCAGGGTTTCTATTCCTGCACAAACATCATGACCAAGATGCAAGTTGGAGAGGAAAGGGTTTATTCAGCTTAAACTTCCATGCTGCTGTTCATCACAAAAGGAAGTTAGGACTGGAACGCAAGCAGGTCAAGGAGCAGGAGCTGATGCAGGGGCCATGGAGGAATGCTGCTTACTGGCTTGCTTGCTTCTCCTGGCTTGCTCAGCCTGCTTTCTTATAATCCAAGACTACCAGCCCACAGATGGTACCACTCACAAGGGGCCCTCCCCCCTTCATCACTAATTGAGAAAATGCCTTACTGCTGGATCTCATGGAGGCATTTTCTCAACTGAAGCTCCTTTCTCTGTGATAACTTCAGCTTGTGTCAAGTTGACACACAAAACTAGCCAGTACAGTGACATACTGCAAAAACAAACAGAAACCACCCCAATGAGCATAGAGCACAGGGAGTGGCAGTCTCAACCTACCCAGAAGTCATTGGGGTGTTTCTCCATATTCTTGAGAGGACCTGGGAGAGATGGGTCTCAGCATGTTAGAGTCATTCAGGGGATGCAGGGCAGCTAAGACAGCTCATGTGACCTCTACAGTGAGCCAGGGAACTGCTCTGAGTGTGTTAGCCCGAAGAGAATGCATTAGACACCCGATCAAAACAAGGTGAGGGGCTGTGGTGGGGGCAGGAAGAGCATCGATGCTGAAGGGCGGATGACCAAAAGGAGGTGTGTCATCTAGTGGACAGAAGGTAAGGAAAAGAGGTATGTTATCCAAGGGACAGAAGGCGATGAAAGTGTGCCAGTATAAGGTGTGTTGGGATCATTGACTTGTGTTTCTTGGTTGCTATGAAACCAGAGAAAGTACAGGGGCTGCTTAATCCATTAGCTTGGTGCTCTGACCTCCTGCAGAGAGAACCTCTCTCCCAGGTGAGAAGAAATGCTCATTCAGAACCCCTCATTCCATGTCAAAGAGCTGCCAGAGGCCCTGTGGACTGGTGATGGGACTCTGGGGAGTCAGAGGGACTCAGGTTATTAGTGAGTTGGCAAGCTTAGCTTCACCAGTAAAATAGAACATTAAGTCCATGTCCAAGAGCAGTGAAACCCATGGTTAAGAGTACATTTTTGCATTTTAAATACTGTATTACAAAAGTGATCATAATATTACCTAATTTTTTTAGAAAGATTACTGTATAAACTGATGTATTTTTATATTAATTTGAGGAGAAAGGGGCTTAGGAATACAGAATCTCTTCTATATTTATTTATTGTGTGCATGTGTGCATGTGCGTGTGCATATGTGTGTGTGCATGTGTATGTCTTCGAATGTCATGGTATGCACATCATAGTGTACAAGCAGAAGTCACAGGACAATTTTGTGGAGTCAGTTCTTGTCCACCTTTCCGTGGGTTCTGGGGATTGAGCTCAGGTCACGTGGCTTGTGTGGCAAATGCTTTACTTCCTTGCCCATCTTGTCAGACATGTTATGTTTAAAGTCGCATTTTCAATTGAGACAATAACTGTATGATGACATTTCAAATAAGTACAACCGACAGTAAGGAGACACTCTTCCTTCTGGGTCCCCATTTCTCTAAGGTTCATTATGTAAACTATGAATTTTCTTACAGATTCTTTTCAAAAATGTTTTAAGCACTTAAAGCCAACCATAGTCATCTGTCTACTGAGTTGAGGGCTCTGAATTTTGTACTTGTTCTTTATTTTACAATTATTCTTAAATATCTTCTCTATTATGACATTTTATTACTCTATTTTCTATTGTTACAATAAAACATGCAAGACAGAACATTATACTAGTTTGAAAATAGTTTATTTAGGTCACAGTTTTAGAAGCTGGATGTCCAAGATGAAATGGCCCATTTGTTTACTGCTTGGTAAGAGTCTTCTTGGTACCTGACCACAGGGCACATAGCCTTCTGGTGGGAGAACATTGAAAGTGGGGAGATCACATGGCACACAGAAAAGCAGGAAGGATTAGAGCCTGTTAAATAGGAACAGTTTTTATGGGAAAGTAACTATCCCTCAAAAACCAAGCTAATCCCTCATGAGAGCAGTGCCCTACCTCTTAGTTTTTCCATTCTGCTGCCTTGCCACACCTAGACTTGAACTTGCAGCATGTTGTGGGAGACTCAGACCTCCTACCATAGCAAGTATGTATATCTGATTTATCTGCCTTTCTGGCTGTGCTGTATTCCACTATGGGACTGTACTAACTTCTCCAAGTCACCCTCAGCTGTTAGATACAAGTCTTTGTACTGTTACTGAAGCAGAGTCAATAAAATTGTTCTTAAAACTCATGAACATGCAAAATTCACATCCATAGACCAAAAGGCTGAGAACTTAACAATTACGATTTATTTAGTTAAAAGCATATTAGCATACCAGCTAAATTTCTGCATATGATCCCACTTGCATATAATCAAATAGTATTTTAATTTGCATATACCTAATCATGGAGGAATGATGAACTTCTAAAATTTTATTCAACTCACATTTTTATTAATGTTAACTCAATGCCTTTTCTGAACTTTTTGTTCTGCGCCTTTTGTGTTTTACTTATTTGCAGAGTTTTATATGTATTAAGATTGTTTTCTTCTTTGTATCTTTTTATCTTCTTTTGCATTTTCTTTATTGGCCCTTTAAAAATTTTTTTGATTACATATTTTTGTTGTCAAATGTATCATTCTGCCCATCTGTTTTTCTTTGCTGGCTGTACCTTCTGTTTCTGTTTCTGTTTCAAACATGTTCTCAAGAAACTATTGTGTTTAATTCATCTTCTTCATCTGATATGTTTGCAATTTGCATCTTTGATTCATGGGCTTTATTTGCACATAGGGGAAGAAGTAAGAACCATGACGACACTGCCACCTCCCTGGCATTCTCTTACTAATGTTTGTGTGCTGGGTCTAACTTCTGCCTGTACAGTAGGCTGCATCACAGATGGATTTCGTTTTGGACTGTTTTAAACTGTCAATTCCTACTTTAAAGGCAAACCTTTAGTTACTACAGCTTTACAAGACCGTTTTGTATCAAGCACACCTTGACCTTCTAGCTGTCTTTTCATCCCCATGACACTTCTTGACTGAATATGCATACCAATGACTCCAAGTGGACTTCCGAGATAGTTCTAGAAAAAAAAATAATTTTAAGAGCACAGATGAAGATGCACCAGGTCTCCTTTATGTCCTCAGAAGTTTCGCACACTACATAGATAGAACTTTTATCTTTTTATTTGAGCTTTTATCTTTTAACATTTAGTTTTTTCTTGACATGTTTATTATTGCCCCTGAAAACTCAAATAGTTGTCTTTTAACATTTTATTTTCCAAATACTTGTTTCTTATGGTTAAGAAATGTTTGTTGTTATTTTGTATACTGCTTTCTTACTGAAGGTGGTTTCCCTTGATTTTGGGGTGGAAGTCACTAAATAATTCTGCTGTGCTCTACTGAAATAGGTAAGCATGTTAGGTAAGGTACTGGCATAGGTAACCATCCAGAACATCAATGATGAAGGCGTGCGGCTAATCACTATTAGGATATTCTGCAGTTGTATTCAGATGAAAGTTCTCGTCTAGTGTTATTAATACTCCTACATTAAGAAGGATTAGCCCAGGGCCAGATGTCCCCTGTCCCAGTTGGCATATCACAATGAACTTGGAATATAACAATGCCTTTCTCCTCTCTGGTGACCCAGAATCAGCACAGCTGCATGAGGCCCAGTTCCAGAAGCCTGGATCTCTCTGTCTTAAAATTCCAAGAAAGGTGATACTCACTGGCACCAAGGACACCCAGAGTCACTCAGGGAAAAGTTGAAGTCTGCTGTGGACTTGGGCAGGGATGGTCTTGCCATGGCATAGGGAGGCTGGGGGCAGGCAGATGCGTTGGGTTCAGGCTCTGTTCTGCTGAGCACATTATGAGACTTCCAGCATCCAGGCCCAGTCCAGCTGTGAGAGACAAGATCACTAGCAGACACTTGTCTACTCCAGCTTGTTTTCTCTTACAGCCTGCCACAGCCGTACGAAGCCACTCAGAAATGCCCAATTTCCTTCGGGCTGAGCAAGACCAGCCAGTGTGCCTGCCCTTTTAGACCCTCTTGTCCCTCTGGCATAGATCAGCACTTCCTTACTTCCCAGGTACTCAGAAAGGTCCTACAGGATTCTGGTCTGGGCAGAGCTTCCATGCTTTCCACTAGAGAATTTCATACTTGATTATGGCCCCATATATACTTAAACGATTTCAATAAACTAGTCTCATAAATCCTGGTTCTTTTTAACAAAAAAGAATCTACATTTCAAAAAATTGGTTTGGCCGGGGTGGGGGGTGAGACAAAAGAAAGAAAGAAATTCAGTGCTGTTGGTTTAAAACACATGAAAACTGAGGACTGGCCTCATTCAGTTACGTGTATTGTTTCCTGTATGTAAATAGCCTTACATGGCCTCATTTATCACCATGACTTCTCCAGGGAGCTGCCATTTCCTGCCACCTCAGACCCCTACTTGTGCAAAAACATTAGGAGGCAGAGCTGGAAGCCCCACACTGAACAATTTGTCTGGGGGAAAGGCCATCAATTACATGTGTAAATAATCTATGGGTACACCCACTTGTTTATGCAAGGGAGCCTTGGGGGCGTGGCTTAGAGATATTTGCATAACTGTAATTATAAGGCCTTCTACACTCAGGCCTATCTCCACCGCTGTGATGACGATGACTGGAATTCTTCTAAGTACTGTCTGGCTGGAGAGGAAAACCAGGTGGTGGTAACTGCTTCACCATGTGGCACTGAGGGGCAAGACATGGGGACCAGCATGAATTAATCACAGGCTTTTAGGATGTCATCACATTTCTTGGGTCTGGCTTTGGTAAATTCCAAAGTGAAAGCCAGAAAAGGCCATTTTGGTTTCTGCATTTTCTTTTTCAAACACTGGTGTTGCAACTGCTGACTGCCTTTGATGTCAGCCTTTGTGGAACAGGAATCGGTCACACCTGACAGCATCTTCTTGGGAATGGGACATGTGGGCCAGAGGTAGGTCTCCTCCAGTGAATGAGCTCATGAACAGGTAGTGACCTCCTTGTGGAGGAGCTGAAACACATCCCTGTACAAGGCACTATGCCTGAGACAGTCCCTTGGAGATCTGCTTGGGGTTTGCAATCAACATTTTCCATTAAGACTCTCTTTCTATCTCTCTATAAATCAACAGTGTTGTGAGAACCATGTACTCAGAATCACAGTCTCTACCCGCAGTTTGCTGAGTGATCCTACATGTGTGAAGTAACAGGATTGTTATATTCCATAACACACACACACACACACACACACACAAAACCCAACAACAATACACACACATACACACAAACAAAACAAAACAAACAAACAAACAAACAAAACACCTGGAAGGAGATAGGCTCAGGTAAGCTAGTGTGCTGGTTATTGTAGTGAGAGCCATGTCTAATCTTCCCCAATGAAAACACTGAATGGACCTTCAGCAGAGCATCCATTGCACTGACCTGAGAAAGCACATAGTGTAAAGGGTTTTGGAAACTCCTTTTCTGGCTTTATCAAGTACTAGGGTGTTTGTTTTCTGAAACTTCCATGTTGAATTTAAACCATTTTGTTCATGTGTAACATATATCATTCAATGAAGTCTTTGATGCAGTTTACACATCATATAAAAAGATAAAGTATGCACACTAGGCTGTGAATGAAACTTGCTACCAATGCTTACATAAATCTCCTCTGGAATTCCCAGGAAATAGAGGGTGCAGAGCTTGCAGCGCTGGAGGCAGGGGGTTTGCTCATTTGCACCAGCTGTGAACCTTTCACAAGTGATTTATACATAGCTCTAATCTAACACTCTGAAGCAACATGAAGCTGAGGAGGAGAGAAAAGAGACTTTTGCCTTTGCCTTAACTTAGAAGCCAGGGGTTCACCACATGTGTGACCACCCCACCCAGTAAGATGAGTTGCCTTTGTAGACAGTCACATCTTTCCTAATGTTAAGCAGTCAGACAGGCATTGGTAGACTTGGAAGGCCCTGGGGATGGCCCGCTCCCTCATGGTCAGCTTTGAACAACCCTGCCCCATTTCTCCGGTGACACTAGAGAGGAAAACTCCAAATTGCCCCTTCTTGGGTCTCTGGAGCTGGACAGAGACAGGATATTGTGAACTGCTCCAAATATTAGAATATTGCATATCATAAGCTCATCTTTTGATAATTAATCCAGTTGAGATGTCAGTTACCTGGCCAGGAGACCACTCCCTGGGAAGACCGACTCACCTAAAGCTGTACTAAAAAGCTGGGGAGAATAATTATTTTCTTAATAAGACTTACTGTTCCTTCCGAGGGGACCCTGTCTCAGGATGGCCCTTTAGGGAGTGTTCCTCATCACAGCACTGTTGAGCCGCCCACTTTGAAAACAGTAACTTTTTCTTCTTTCCATTTTTAAGTTTCAGATACTGACCAAAACCCTAAGCACGAGATTAGAGAGATGCCTCAGTGATTAAGAGACAGTGCTACTCTTGCAGAGGACCAGAGTTCAGTTCCCAGCACCCATGCTGGGCAGCTCACAACCACCTGTAACTCTGGTCGAGGGAATCTGACTCCATCTTTTGGACCCTCCAGCACTGCACACACATACATTATGTCCACTACAGACACATTGCATAGACACCATTTAAGTAAAAATAAAATATTTTTTAAAGCCTAAATATGCTTTCCTGTTATTATTAATATTAATATTAATATTATTTCTCTAAAATTCACCTTCACCCCTGACCTGCAGCTCCTTGCTGACCTCTGTTGTTGATCATGCTAGCTTTCTTGGGTCCTAACTCAAAAAGTATGGCTTCCTCCTCCTCTCCCTCCTCCTCTCCCTCCTCCTCTCCCTCTTCTTCCTGTTTTCCTTTTCTCCTCTCCTTTCCTTCTTATTCTCTTCTTCTTCATCCACCTCTTCTTTTCTCCATCTCCCTACACCTGGAGACTGCTGAGAATAAAGTTTGTCTGCCCCGTGATTTTTCTCTCAAATTCTAACGAAATTGTCCTTGCATTGTCATACAATTCTGTTTCTAGAATCTTGTATTAAAGAGACTAAGAACTCAAAAAGGAACCATGACAATAGGGAGCATGATGTATCACCTGCAATAGAAAAAAAAACCTGTTGCCATAGATAAGTTCTATGCTCAGAATAAAATATGAGAATCATGAAGTCTATGAATCAGAGATGATACAGGAAAGAGGCTGAGGTAGGCTGAGAATTTACACATGACTGCATGGTAATAAGGAGAAATGTAGGAATGCTAAAGCCTCGGTTCCAGAATAAATGTAACATTTATAGAATTAACAATGAATGTAATTACATTTACGTAATTATATAGATATATACGATAATTAACACTATAGTATAGTATAATAAACAGTTATGTACTATAAGCAGTTATATACTAAACTAGAAACAGTTCAGAGGACACCCTGGCAATAGAAACACAGTGACTCAGAATTGAAAACCCAGGCTAAGGAAGAATAATGAATATACAAAAAAGAAAATGGGAGGAAATGTAATGGGTATCAGGAGTGGGAAGGCCAACTTACAGCTAATGGGCACTATACAAAATACAGCTAACAAAAATATACAGAAAAAGGTCACCGCAGGAAAGAAAGCTTTCCTGAGAAGAAAATATGAACTTAGAAATGAACTGGGGCTGTGTGTGGTAACGTATACCTATAATCTCAACTTTCAGGAACAGAAGCAGGAAGGTTGCTAGTTCAAAGCCAGTCAGGATTACACACTGATGCCCTGTCTCAAAAAGTCCAAACACAAATGCAAATCACTAGGTAGATGGCTCAGCAGTTAAGAATACTTCCAACTCTTGCAGAGGTCCTGAGTTCAGCTCCCAGCACCCACATTGGGTAGCTTACAACCCCCTAGAACTCTAGCTCCTGGGGATCTGATGCTCTTTTCAAGCCGCTGCTAATACCAACAGACATGTGAACATAATCCCCTCCCCCCTAAGACCCCCCCCCTTATACATGTACACATGCATACATGGGCTTTTCTAGGGAAAGACATTTAGTTCATTCACAGGAGACAGACTAGATGACATAAAATCCTTGTCCCTTGGAGAATGTATGTTAGAATTACTCCAAGTCAAGCATTTGTATGTGGAGAAACCATGACATATGAGGACCATAGTTCTCTGCAGGGTTAGGCACACCCTTTCCCACTAAGGCCAGAAGAGGCAGCCCTGTTGGGGGACAGATTCCACAGATAGGCAATAGCTTTAGGAACAGCCCCTGCTACAGTTGTGGGGGGACCCATGTAGAGACTGAGATGCACATCTGCTACATATGTGCTGGAGCCTCAGTCCAGCCCATGTATGCTCTTTGGTATGTGGCTCAGTCTCTGAGAACTCCTAAGTGTCCAGGTTAGTTGACTCTGTTGGTCTTCTTGTGAAATTCCTATCCCCTTCAGGCCCTTCAGTCTTTCCCCCAGCTCTTCCATAAGAGTCTCTGATCTGCATTCAATGTTTGGCTGTGGGTATCTGTATCTGTTTCAGTCAGCTGCTGGGTGGAGCCTCTCAGAGGACAGTTATGCTAGGATCCTGTCTGCAAGCATAGCAGAGTATCACTAATAGTGTCAGTTTGCCCATGGGATGGGTCTCAAATTGGGCCGTTTATTGGTTGGCCATCCCCTCAGTCTCTGCTGCATCTTTTTCTCTGCATTTCTTTTAGACAAGGTTGAAAGTTTTGTGAGTGGGTTGGTGGAGAACCAAACTTTAAATTTTGCTCGTTACACACTCAGAGCTGGATCATGGATTTTTAATTAAGCATCAAGTTTGCTTAAAAATTAAAAATATATTAAATTAGATGGTACAATGATACTTAAACCGTAAGTTTGTAAAAATAACAACACAAGCATAAGCAAAGAGATGAACCATTGTGCTGGCATACCCACATGAAAATTCCTCTTTAACAGGAGAATATAAAGTGATTAAATGTTCTTGACTTTGGCAATGAAAAAAAAAACAAACAACAACAAAGAAGAATGTAGGCTTTGGAAAACCATAAAGGGAAGAAGTTAATTTGAAACCGGATATATGTTTCAAAACCACTGGAGAAAATGAAAGCAAAGGTAACGTTCCTAAGGAAAGACGACAGGAAATAGAAAAAGCACACCAAAGTAGAAAGCATGCACCAGCTAATAGAATTAAGAACAAAAATACAAATTACACTCATACATGTATTAAATCATTCAGGTTAAGTTAATAAATAGAATTCAATTATAATCAATGTAAAAGGCTGAACACAGAACAATGCAGAAATGGGCCAAGTAAAAGCAGGCACAAATGCCCCCATCCCTGCTGCTGCCCATATGCATCCCTTCTCCAGGCACCGTGGTGAGGACCATCTTCATAAAAAGGAGGATTCTGTGAAAACGCTGCCAGGATCTTATTAGCAAAGAGAGCTATGAAGAGCAGTAACAGACCAATATGAGTAGACTTCTGTCCTCAAGTTTTGTGTGTCAACTTGACACAAGCTGGAGTTATCACAGAGAAAGGAGTTTCAGTTGAGAAAATGCCTCCATGAGATCCAGCGGTAAGGCATTTTCTCAATTAGTGATCAAGGGGGGGAGGCCCCCTTGTGAGTGGTACCATCTGTGGGCTGGTAGACTTGGGCTCTATAAGAAAGCAGGTTGAGCAAGCCAGGAGAAGCAAGCAAGCCAGTAAGTTATATCCCTCCATGGCCTCTGCATCAGCTCCTGCTTCCTGACCTGCTTGAGTTCCAGTCCTGACTTCCTTTCATGATGAATAGCAACGTGGAAGAGTAAGCTCAATAAACCCTTTCCTCCCCAACTTGCTTCTTTGTCCTGATGTTTGTGCAGGGATAGAAAACCTGACTGAGCCAACTTCCATGCCACATAAGACACCACAACACAAAGTCCCAGTTCCTAGGAAGCCTGTAGGTGAAGGGAAACTTATTTTCTGTTTTTAAAAAATGGTTTATTTTAGTGTGTGTGTGGTTTGGGAACCAAGCTGAGGTCTTCTGAAGAGCAGCAATCACTCTTAACCAATGAGCCATCTCTTCAGCACTCAGCAGCAGGGTTCCTATAATTTTTCTTGGATGCACCTGAGCTAACACAGCGCGGTAATGCAGAGCAGGGCTTGGTTAGTGAAGAAGCAAAGAAATAATTTCAGGCTCTGCTATGGATGACAAAAGATAGAGACACACACTGGGTTCAGAGCAAATTTAGGAAGAGGTTAAGGCCGGGTGGCAGGAGTTCCAAGACCGGTGTGTGAAACAATGGTTTATCATCCCAACATTGACCTCGAGAGCAAGCAACGTCTGCCTTAACATCCTCAGAGAGGACTGGAAGCCAGTCCTTACAATAAACTCGATAATTTATGGCCTACAGTATCTCTTCTTGGAGCCCAATCTTGGGGTCCACTGAACAAGGAGGCTGCTGAGGTCCTGCAAGAACAACCAGCAGCTGTTTGAACAAAATGTGCAGCGCTCCATGAGAGCTGGTTACATGGGGGTCCACCTACTTCGAACGCTGCCCGAAATAGGGTTAGCAATTACCCATTCCTGCCCAGGTTACCGGCCCAGGCATCCCCTGTGAATATTGATCGGGGTCCCAGGTAGAGTGTGTGGGGTGGTCTCTCCTCCCTGTTACCTGCCCCTAGTTTTTTGGTTTTTTTGTTTTGTTTTGTTTTTTGCCCACCACATGATTGTGGTTGGTGCTGCCTCTCCTCCCCCTTCCCACCACCAACCTGCTCAGTCATAGGAAATGAATTGGCTTGTTCAGGGCTCCCCTCCTCTCGCTGGGTGCTGTCCAACACCCCATTCTTGACTGTGGGGTAAGTGGGCAATGGACCTAGGTCACGAGGCCCAAGCAACCCACCCCACCACAACTGGAGGTCCCACCAGGCTATTAAAGAAGAATGTTACTGCATGGGGGGGGGGGGACAGGGGTTAAGGTCAGGTGGGCGTCTCTCCCAGTTCTGAGAAGGCTGACCTCCTGAAGGTTCAAGTGGTGCTTTCAAACAGTTTTTTTTAACGTGGAAAGGACATGTTGGATTTTGGGTGCCCTAGAGACCATTTCCACGGTATGAAAGACACTAAAAGCACGGCTGAAGATGTCCTGTGGCCTTGCCATTTAGGTTGTTTCCGGATCTGAAGGAGTGAGTGACTGTACACTGTTAGGACAGAACACTGGAAAAGTGATGAAGGTGGGGATCAGATTCAAACTGGGAGCCAAATCAAAGGAGCAAAAATCTTAACTGCCCCCCCCCTCCAAATAGGACATCCACACTTCCTGCTAATTGGCTAGCTCATGTAAAGAGATGCCAGAGATCAGAAGGGATATCCCAAGCATCAAATGCCCAAGGAATCAAGTTCTGGGACAGAGGGTTCCACATATTGGGTAGGAAACACTCAGTATGTGTTGCTGAGGTCTGGGGTCTCTAACAGTCTTCTAGCTTCATCCCCCTTTTGGATGGGTCCATCCAAGTTCATTGCGTTGGCAACACTAGGGCACTGCTAAGAATATAGTTCTGGAAGGAGCTACACACAGGTCACACTGGTTCTTGCTCCTTCCAAGTGGGTTAAGAGGCTGTCTTAGGGTTTTACTGCTGTGAGCAGACACCATGACCAAGGCAACTCTTATAAGGACAACATTTAATTGGTGCTGGCTTACAGGTTCAGAGGCTCAGTTCATTATCATCAAGGCAGGAGCAGGGTAGCATCCAGGCAGGCACGATGCAGGAGGAGCTGAGAGTTCTACATTTCATCTGAAGGCTGCTAATGGAAGACTGACTTCCAGGCAGCTAGGTTTTTTAGCCCACACCCTCAGTGACACACTTACTCCAAAAGGCCACACCTTCTCATCATGCCACTCCCTGGGCTGAGCATAAGCAAACCACCATAGGGGCAAAAGCTCAGGTGGGGACATTCAGCTACACATAAAGAAAACCACAATGGTCAGTAATATGTAAAGTTGTTAGGGGGTTGGGGATTTAGCTCAGTGGTAGAGCACTTACCTAGCAAGGGCAAGGCCCTGGGTTCCAGTCCTCAGCTCTGGGTGGGGGGCAGAGGGGGAGAAGGGGGAGGAGGGGAGAGGGGGAGGGGAAAGGGGGAGGGGGAAGGGAGAAGGGGAGGGGAAGGAGGGAGAGGGAAGGGAGAGGAAGGGGAAGGGGAGGGGGAGGGGAGGGGGAGGGGGAGGGGGAGAAAAACCAACCAACCAACAAACAACAAGGTAACTGGCACAAAGTTGTTAGATTCTGCCAGGGGTGACCTGAAGTCCCCATGACCAACAGAGTCTCTGTTTGCATTTGGCATGATTTCTATCTTCCAAGCTTAATTTTTTGACAAGACACTGGTGTGTAAGAGGTGAACATGAACATTCACTGGCTTTGGCTGTGTCAGAGTGCTGTGGTGCTCATCCCCAGAGGGGTACTAAGGGCAGTGCTCTGGCCTTTTCTGGATGTGATGATGTGAGGAGCGAGCATGTGGGTGGTCCCCGCTCTGCTAGCTCGGAGAGTCTGTTGCCCAAGGTAAACTAGCTTCTCCTGAGCCTGAATCAGCAAGATAGGAGTCTGCTGGGCCTTCGCTGCTTTGGTTCTCCATTCACATTCAGGGCTAATGGGAAACTGTTTATTTATTTTCTTTTTTGTCTTACATTTTCAGCCTAGGTTTACTGCTACAGAAAAGTAAGACAAATGACCCTATCATTATTGAGAGTGACTGGTGCGAAGACTGATACATGCCAAATTTATGAATGGGAAATTAAAGCCAGGGGTCTTCTCAGTGACCCGGATGCCCCAACCCATGAGGTCTCTGCTCTGAATTCCTACTTTCCTCATTGGTCCCATGAAAGCAAATCTAAGGCGCAGTTCCGTTGAAGAAGAAACCATCTTGCCTTTGTTTATTGACATTATACCCAACTGCCCAGCCACCATCTGCATCCCATATTATTCTTCTACTACAGGCAACAGGCTGCCATATTCTGTAGACTCTGCAGGTTCTTCTTCCTCTTCTGATTGTTGGTTTCCTGGTCATAGGTAGCAGCTGCTGATGCAGCACATTAGTGTAGGTGCCTATGTTTCAATGATCAAGTGTTTGGAGTGTCCGCCCCTCCCCCCCCCCCCCCCCCAGCCCTCAATGTCTTTCTTTGGCCTCTTATGTCGGACTCTGGTTCTCTGCATGTTGCCAGGAGCATCAGGGAAATGCTTGTTCCAGGTGAGTTCCACAGGAGTCTACAGAGCCCTGAGCCTGTGCTGGCCCTGCTTACAAAACTGTTGTCCAAATGTTCTGGTCTATCACAAGCTGCCCTCACTTCCCGTGTGTTCTATGAATTTCTCTTCTCCTTCTCCTTCTCCTTTTTTTATGAGACAGTTTTCTCTGTGTAGCCCTGGCTGTCCTGGATCTCACTCTATAGCCCAGGCTGGCCTCGAACTCAGAAATCTGCCTGTCTCTGCCTCCCAAGTGCTGAGATTAAAGGTGTGCGCCACCACTGCCTGGCTTGTTCTATGAATTTCTCTAACATCTTCACTTGAGGCTTGACTCTAGGCCAAATAGGTGTTCAGTTTGTCTCTCTGCCATGTACCATTCTCTCCCTGCTGCCACTATAAGGTGAGATCATTGCTTCTTAGCCAGACCGTGAATGTTTTGAGAAAAGAAAAACTTCTAGTTAAACTTTCAACTTGCTACCTTTCCCAAATGCTACCTTTAGTACAGGCACCCTTGGACAACAGACTATTGTCTTCTTCAGTGTCTCTTGTCTGATGGCCCACAGGCAACACAAGCCTCACATCTTTGGACACAAATCAAGTACCTCCTTTGCCTATCTCTGCCTTGGGTTTGCTTGGATTCTCCTACAGTCCCTTCCCGGTGTAGGCCATCAAAGTCTGTGTTTCCTATCTCTTATCTCCCACTCTTCCTCACCCCCATTTTCCATCAGTCCCTAAGACCTGACATAGCCTCCCCTTTGATGCCCTTTGTATTACCCACTGTCCATTGGCCCCACATCTTACCATCTAACTGGTGTCTCTGTTTTCTAAAGTCATGTCATGTCTGATGCTTTGGAGATACTCAGGTGTCAGAATTACATATACCCCTGAGAGGTATTGTTTGGGTTTCAGGTCACCTAAGATTCTTGAGAGATATGCTATATTGTTTTAGAGTATCAGCTTTAGGATGCTTTTGAACATTAGAGCAAACACCAGAATATTATACAATAGAAAGTAAATATGCACACAGTGATTCCCTTTGGGTCCCTCCTGGAATGGGAGTGGAATGTGAGCCCACTCAGGACACTATTCTGTTCACAACACACACATCTCTCAGTGCATCCTGCATGGCTCTCACTAGCCTCTCCATCCACCCTGTCTCGCTTTCATATCTTTTCTCCAAGCCTGCATCCTGCCTCACTCAGTGCCATGCATTCATTTTGTTTTTATTAATAGTTTCCTTTGCCAAGATTGTGTTTGTCTTTCTCATTCTAATCTCATGCACCCATGCTGCTATACTTAGCCAAAACCTCTCTCTGGATGCCCCTACTCAAGTGGTCTCTGTGTCAAAATTCCTCCATATTCCCTCTGTCCTTTCTCCTGTGGTGTAAAATCACCTTGTTCCCATTGTCTCCCTTCTGCAGTACCAACAGACTCTTTTTGGCAATGTCAACATTTTGGCTTTTATGTTCCACCCCTGGGGAAGGCTTCTTTGGTACTTGTATAGGTGTCTATGACTGGAGAAAGAAAAAAACAATATCCAGTGGAGAAATCTCCCTGCCTTCATACCTCCCAGGTTCAGCTCTTTCTGGACTCACCTCTTGCCCTCATTCAAGTGTCCATGGCTCTTTCTTTTGTGTCACAGTTAAACCCTGAGATTGTCACTGTGTAGCTGGATCCTCTGGACCCCACCCAGGCCTCTCTAGGGGGGGACCTTCTCTTTGGCCATCATCATCAAACACTAAAGCTTCTGGGTTCTGGGGCCTGTGTACCCCATTTCAGTCTCTTCTGCATTTGTTCTTTTGTCTTTAGATAAAAGAGAAGCTCTAAGTAACACCTCTTGTCTTCCTTTGGAGGAACATGTGCTCCCAGTGATTCGGTGATTCAGCATTTGCACTCCACATCTAGAGCCTAGCTCTGCCTCCATTTGAAGCAGGGGACTTCCTAAATGCAGGGATCCATCTGGATAAAGAGATCAAGGAAGTTGGCTCCTAAGAATCGAATCTCTTCAAGTTCCTTTTGAGTAGATGGTAGTCTCCAGGAGCCACAGCTGTCTTCTTGTAGCCTGGCTGTCAAGGAAAGAACAGCATAGACATCCATGGAGAACACCAGGCTGAGAAGATGAGCTTTGCTTTTCAGGGAATCGCATGACCTGACCCAAATAAGGCCCCTGACGTCACATCCACATCTGACATCTAGCAGGGGCCCTGCCCTTTCTTCCCAAATCAGCCAATGTATGTACTCTCCTGGAAAAGCTCCATCCATCCCACTGTCTGGGTTAGCCCAGGCTGCCTCTGGATGCTGTTTTCTCTGCATTGTAGTTCCCAAGCTCTGGCTTTTCTCTTCTCTTTCCCAGGCCTGGCAGATGTTAGTATTATAGGTCTTCACAGGATGGACTGAGAAGAAGGAATTCCCGAGAGGAAGGAGAGGGAAGTGAACCAAAGGGATCCTGGGTAGGTGGCAGAAAAAGAGATGAAGGGCTTGTTTTAAAAGAAAGTGAAAGGTATGAAAAGATAAATGAGTCCCCATCCTACTCTACAATCCAAATTTGTAAACTGAATACTTCTCTTTGTATGTGTGTGTGCAGGTACATGTGTGTATGCATGTGCATGTACTTGTATGTGCACTGATGGTGCCTGTGTGCCTGTGTGTGTGTGCCTGTGTCTATATGCATGTATACTGGGAGTAGAACCCAGCTGGCTACACATACTAGGCAGGTACTGTGCCACTGAGCAACATTCATCCCCAGAATATGTTGCTTCATACACATTAGTATTTTTTCTCATTACAGGTATGATTTTATGAAAAACTATTTCAAATATTGTATTTATTACATTACAAAGTCTAGACAAGGAATATAAAAGTGATGTCATCTCAGACAATTCAGAACAACTTATGCCTGTATTTGAAAGCCCGCTGGTTGGCAGAGCCTTCTGTGGCTGCCTCTCTTGCTTCTTTCTCTGTTCACTATCCCCCCTCTCATCCAGATACATACCTGTGTTCACTAGGACAGGGAGGGACACCAGCTGGCTAGCAGGCTAGACAGTGGCTTGGGCCATGGGTCTTCTCAGAGGCATAGCATCTGACTTGGAATTCCCCTGCACGAGGTCCTCCGGGGATGACATCATGCGCATTCTGCATTGTGGTTCACTTTCAGTGCACAAGTGCCAACTGTGTGTGCAGGAAACCGAGGAAGGAAAGTGAACGTGAGAATACAATAGCTGTCTTTCAAAATTGCTCATATTTTAAACAAAAGTAGAGCAGGCCATTCCGAATTTCTGCTTATTAGGAAAGAGTGCTCTCAAGCAGCCTTGATAGACTTGTGACAGAGCTAGGATGCTGTTGTTGGTGCCTATGGGGTAGGCGACATTTGCTGAAATGAGCCCCTTAAAACAGTCTACACAGAGGGGTGAAGAAGACTGCTGTAGTGGTTAAGGCAATAGCAACATCCATCTTAGCTGTCATTGAACTTGGATGGTGGGTTTACAAGTGGAAGAACTTGCCTAAGATCCATGGCTTCTAAACACTGCAGCAAGGAGAGGGGAAAGATGTGAGTAGGTGGCCTGGGTCAAAGTATTCAGTTGTCTCTACACTGCCCTGCCCAAGATGGGCTCCATGAAAACATGCTTCACCAAGAGTCAATCCCAATAAGGGGACTTGGGGAGGTAAAAAGAAAAATAGCAGCCACGTGATAAAAGTATTAGGGTTTGCAGATGTAATGAATCAACAGAAGAAGAAAACAGTGAAGTTGCAAGAAGAGAAATCCTTCCCTGTCTCTGAACTCAACAGATTTGCTTTTGGTTCAGCCTTCTCCTCTTGAGTCCAAGCATTGGATCAACTCAGAATGTTTCTGCCTTGAAATGGTAATCTAATAATCTCCAAGACCTTTGGGATATAAAGTACCATTTGTGCCTTTCACCTTGTGCCCTTAAAAAATATTGCCCTTCGGAAGTTTATCTCTGGGTTCTTGGGTTTAGTCACCAAGGAGACAGCAGCTTTGCTGCGGTCCATAAAGAATGCACATGCTCCCTTCAGGCCCATTCAGATGCAATTCCAGGCAGCTCTCTCCTGGACTCAAACTTCTAATCTTGGTGGTTAACCCAGACCCTTAACCTCCTTTACAAATCACAATGGGTATGCAGACAGGGAGGTGATCCTATGTAAGCTGGAAACAATGCTCTTGGCCGAGGCTTCTTTTCCTCTCTGGTTTAGTCCTAAGGGATGTGGCTTTTTACTTCTTTGAGCCTTTAGAGTCTTGAGGTTTTATTGCAAAAAGGAAGAATTCTGTGTGGTTTTAAAAGGCAAGTCACTTTGAGTAATCCAAACCCTCATTTATCCACAGAGGCTGAGGACCTCTTAGCAAACGTAGTCCCATGTGATACAGACCTTGGCCAAGGCTTGTCATCTGTCCTGTGTTGTTGCCCATATTTTTACTTAGTGAGTCTGCTCGTCATATTTCCAAGTCACCTTCATGGATGTACATTTGGGTACAGGTGTGCAGGTGTATGACCACATGCAAGTGAGCATGTACATAGGGTCATGCTAGAGAGAGGAGAGGAGTTGGCTGTTTGTTAAACCCTTCAGCAAATGAGGTTCAGCGGTAATTAAGAGAACTCTCCCTTGGCAGAAACATGCCTCTTTGGGTCTGCTTCTCATTTTAGACAATTGGAAAAGGCAATCACTCAAGTTTTATTGATGCCAAAAGTTTTTCACAGTCATCAATATAGGCTACGGAAATGAAGTTGTTGACATCTTATATCTGGGTTTTTTCTTTCAGATAATTTTGAACTATATAGCATCATATATTTTGAACCAAAGAAGTTTCACTCCATAAGTGAACGTTTCCAGTGCATTGTACACAATTGCTCTTGCGCTGCCACATCTGGGACAGTCACATCTGTATCAATCAAGCCCATTCAGTGTTATAAGACTGATCTGTCTGATACTCATCTTACTCAAAGGGCATGAGATAAAACTTTCAGCCACACAGAAATGTCTTTAGCTATTCATAACAGAGCATATATTCTTTGGAAACCAGTTTCTAGGCCTTTGAGGATTTGGCTTGACCCTTCAAGCTCTGCTTCCATGATATCTCTTGTACAAGTTTATTTTGTCTCTTGGATTCATTAGGTTGGGACTTTGGGTAAAGAGAGTTCATTTGTGTCATTTACTTGGCTTCTGCTAGAGTTCTTAGCAAGTACTGACCTGATATAAGCTAGAAAAGATCACTTTTTTCTTCAGTTGCAGAATGAAACCAGACTTCTGTAGCCACCATACAAAGGCCAGTCTAACAAGTTTGGTCAGGATGGGAACATAAGACCAGCTAAGCCAGTGTAGAGCTGTTCCCTGCATGCCCAGGACAGATATGATTCGTAGACTTAGATATCTGCTCTCATGTGAGAGAGGCAGGGTAGTCTCATGAAGTGACACCGTTTCCTTCAGGGCACTCCCTGGAAGGATCAGACTAGATACCAGGTGCTCAGGAAGCTGAGTAATGAGTAGCACCATAGTTGCTATTAGCTAGCAGTGAATGTGACCTAGGGTTAGCTCACAGGGGCTGCCAGAGTCCACACCATAAAAGTATAGATTCTTACTACTACAGGAAGGAAACGGAGTGACCCGCTGTGATAATATTAGCCACTGAATAATGGTGTTGGCCATCTTTTATTTAAAATCAGAGCTACACACAGAATAATGGAATGTATTAAAGATGTATGTCAGGGCCTAGGGATGAGCTCACCACTTTCTACTATTGCTAACACTGAGGCCAAATTCATAAACTGAACTTTCTGTGTGCCAAACTACCCTTGGCATGCCTTTTATTTATTAACTGCTTTAAACTTTTATTTATTAAATGCTCCTGAACACAGCCTTTATTACTCTCCTCTGAAGTCCACACACATGTTGCATATTCTTGACATCCCACCTCCTGTGTGTGTGTGTGTGTGTGTGTGTGTGTGTGTGTGTTCTTGCAGGAGGAGCTGAAGTTAAGATTCTCAGGGCCATAAATGATTTTTAACAAGATCTGGACACCTTTTCCAAACTACCTCCTCCATCACCCATCTGATCATGTGTCTTTTCTTCCAGATGTGTGTAATGGACTATCGGTTACATGGAAACCTCACTGGCCACTAACCTCAATACTACAAATCAGTGGTGTTGTCAATCAGACATCTTGAAACATCTCTATGGCCCAGTCTATATCCTGGAACTCTGTAGGGACAACCAGAATGAGAGCTGGCTCAGGAGCTAGGAGAGCCTAGATGGTCCCATACCATTGCCAGGTAGGCTGCCCTGGCTTATTGGACTAATAAACACCTCCCGGAGAAAGAATGGCTATTATAAAATTATCCATGGCTGATACAAATAACTCTATTTTAACTATGTATGACATTGAAATTATTGGATGGAGTCCTTACAAAATTATGAATGCTCAGTTATATGTACTCCATCCAACTCTGTTTGTGGCCTGGTTCTCTGGCTTTCCAACTGACATACTTCACCCAGCCTTTCATGACCTGAATAATTTCTTGCTTGCCCCATCAAAGTCATATCCAACCCATTAAACACCATAAATATGAATGTGGTGACCACTGAAGGTTAGCAAAGGCTTCTTTTTTATATATATACAATTTAACTGTAAATAATGACACTGCAGGTCTGATGTATGCCTTCAAGTTTTCAATGCAGTGACATTCTGCAAGAGCCCTGGCTAACCAGGTGAGTCCTCAGGTCAACATGCTGACCAAGCTCAACTCTCTCTTTTTCCTGGATTTTAAAGGTAAGACATGTATATGTACAGTTTAGCACTATACTAGAGAGACTGTGAGCAGAAGCCTTTGGACAGCAGCTGTAGAAGCAGAGGGACATTTGATTGGCAGCAACAGATGATGCAGAAGAGAGAGAGAAATGCCAGTTTTCCATGAATGGGGCAAGAATCCTTGCAAGTTCCTTAGAGGGTAGAGTGGTGCTTTGCTGCTGCTGGATGGAGGTAAGCTTAGCTCCACCTCCTTTTTATTACATGTGAACTACTGCTGATGTGGTACCCTAGGGCTGTGGTACCCTCCATTTTCAGTGCCACAGTGAAAAACCACTTGCACAATGAAGCCACAGGCCTATATAGAGAAAGACGCAGTACCTGGCCCTGAGGACCCCATTCCTCTTCTTCCTCTTCTTCCCTTCTGTGTGACAGCACACACTCCTAGCGTCTTATCAGCTTCCTGGATGCAGGCAGAGGAAACAAGCTTTCTGGTCTACCTCTCTCAGGGAAATCTGAGCAATCATTTTTCTGGCTCAGAATGGAGCTTGTTTAGTATAATTAGTTGGTGATTTTATGAGTGGGAACATTCTGCCAGAAGTGCTTTGTGTTTAGAGGATTTCAGAGTTGATTCTGAGCTTGTCTTCATGCTTACAGGGAGGAGACCACAGAATTTAGTCACGGCCATCTTTTCTTGATGTCAATTTCTGAAGGTCAACAATACAAAAATTGCCTGGGGGCAGATTCATAAAGCCCAATACAAATAATCACACCTATTTTATCCCCAAATATCTAAGCTTCACCACAGCATCCCGGGAAGAAATAATCCAATCTCAGGAATGAGGAAATCAAGGCCTAGACGTGCCTACTGGTTTGTGTAGACATGTGGTAAGTCAGAGCTTATCTGGGTACCCATTTTGAACCTGGGCTCTGTGGCTCTCTGGTCTGTACCCAATTCACCGTCTACATCTCTGCTTGCTTGTTACCTCTGTATCTTTCTTCCAATATTACTCCTTAGAAGAAAATTAAAAAAAAAAATCATCCCATAGACTGAAGTCATAGGAGGAAGAGTGCTCAGAGAAGACCCATGCTGGGGTCTATAACTCCCTGTGCTTGTGCCATAGAGAGTGAAGAACTAGGGAAGTTGCTCCTGCCCTCTGGAACTATCGTCATGGCCTCTGCTGGCAAAGGGACACTGGCTGACAGAGATGCTACATATTTGTGAGGTCATCTGTTTCCACCAGGAATAAAGAACAGGGTCAGGATGGGGCTGCACTCTTCACATCTCCAGCCCATCCTTCATCTTCTCCTTCTTTCCACTATGGCACTATAGGCTCTGCCACTCCATGTCCCTTACACATGCTTAAAGACTTCAGACTGTAAGTGATGGTGAAGGGCGGATCCTCTTAAAGCCCTCCAGGTCCTCAGCTGGAATCTATCACCTCCTTTAAGTGAAGACACCAGGTGTCTCCTCAGCTCAGCACAGGCCGGTTAGAGGTGCGGGTGGCCTTTTATACCCTGTTTTAACACAGGGAGGTTATGACTTTGCTGGTTCATCTTTTTCTAGGAGTGCCCATAACTTAGTGGCTTCTTGTAGAAAACAGAAAGTCATAGTGACCTGATAAAAGACTACCAATAAGTTGTTACTGAAAGTTTAATCTATGAAGGGAAAGCAAAGCAGATAATTGAAATTCATTCAAATTAAGACTTCTACCATTAAAAGGCAGTAGTGTTAAAGGAAATGGAAAAAACTGGTCATCTTAGGGAAGAAACATCTGTGGATCTAATACTAGAAAGAATGACAATTTGTAAAAGACATGAACACACACTTCATCACAGAAAGAATGAGGATAGCAAATAAACTTGTGAAAAGATACTTAGCATCTTAGGGAAATGCAAGTTAAACACCACAAAGGAATACCACCTCATGTCTACTATTGGCTAAATGAAAAGGCTAAGCATGCCGTCGTTGGCAGGGAAGTGGGAGAAAGTAGTTTAGTAGGTTCTTAAAAAGCTAACTAGGGGCTGGGTGATGGACCAGTCAGTAAAGTACCTGGCATGCAATCATGAACCAGGTTCTGATTCCCAGAAACCACATCAAGACCTGGGCATTGTGCATGTGCCTACAAAGGGTAGTGTTCTTTGCATATTTAGGATATCAACCATCCTTCTAGTATTAGATCCACAAATGGGGGCTGTTTTCCATAATACAAGGCTGAAGGGAGCCCATGCTCATTGAGACACAGCTTGGCCGGAGTGCAGGAAGACACAGGAAGACAAACAGGAAGAACAGTGGAGTGGAGCAAACTGGCTTCCCAGTTGTCGATGCTCAGGGTACCCTTTCCTTTAGCTTCTGTTTTTGCCTCTGAGGTGAGCTGCCTTGAGGCTCCCAGCTGAATGTCCTTACTTCACACTGGAACCAGAAGGCAGAGAGAGTCTAAGTCCACAGACCCCTCATCGTCAGCCTTCCTGAAGAAAGAGGAAGTCTTCCTTCCCTCCCCGGTTATCTTTCCCTCCCATTTCTAACATCAGGCATGTTAGTAGACCCACCTCATTTAGGGGGAAAATCTCACACAACCACCTGGCCTTTGAGCCTCCCAAGAACGGCCTTGTTAAAACTTAAACAAAAGGCACACCATTGGTTTACTGCTTCCTTGCAGTTATCTAGAAGCCAAGAGGCGTGTCACACAGAGCGTAGTGAGCTGAGGAGCAACAAGGTGTGGCTTGGTGGAAACAACCTCCACAGAACCAAACCAGACAACCCCATACTTTATCAGCTCAAGAGGACAAAGGAAGCCACGTTTATGCTTGGATCCCATAAACACTAGGTTCTCTTACAATGGCACACCCTCCCTTTCACATCCCCTCAGCAGCAGGAGTTCCAACCCTGCCATGGGACTCCACCACATAGACATTCCCAGGAGTCCAGATTCGAGCACACCCTCCCTACGCTTGATGTCCTGCCAGCTTGTCTGGGTGGGTGTAGGGACCTTTACATGGAGTTTGGAGTCAGAAACACTGGCCTAAAGGGCATTTGCTTCCCTGTCTGGCAGCTGTCATTGATACAAATTGCTGCACAAATCCTGTCCCTAAATGAAAGTTAAAGGAAGTCACTGTGCTGGTTCCCAGAGAATTCAGGGGATTATATGTCCCCAGATGTGTCCTTAGACTCTCGGTGGCTGAGACATGCAGGATTAACCACTGAGAGGCTGTCCTACAGATAATTTCCCTGAGTTCTGAAGCACAGTAGTTTGCTTTTGTTTTGTTTTTGAAAGACAGCCTCTTTTCTTCTCAGGCTCATCCAAGTGTTTTATAAAGAGGGTATTAGCATTCTGTCTAAACTCCACCCCACAGTTACCTGGCAACAGCCAGGTATGCTCCTCCCCACAGTTGCCTGGCATCAGCCAGGTGGGCCTGGCCCACTATAAAAGGGGCTGCTTGCCCCCTCCTCTCTCTCTTGCCTCTCTTGATCTCTTGCCCTCTTGCTCCCCCCTCTCCCCTTCTCTTCCCCCCTCTCTCCACGTGTGCATGGCTGGCCTCCACTTCTCTAGTCTCTACTCTTCTACTTCTCTACTCTCTCCCTCTCTCTCTGCCTTTCTCTGCCTCTACTACCCTCTTAGTTCCCCTCCCCATGCCCTGAATAAAGTCTATTCTATACTATACTGTGGTGTGGCTGGATCCTCAGGGGGAAGGGATGCCTCAGCATGGGCTCGCAGAGGCATACCCTTCCCCCACACCACACACACACACACACACACACACACACGCACACACACACACACACACACCCCTTTATCTTTTTATAAACATATCAGAGGGGACCCAGTGTAAGCTGAGGATAGGAAGCTTCCCCCCTCACATGACCATGGATAGGCTATAGCATGAACTGATAGGTCATTTCTCCTTCAGGAGCACATTGCCCTTTCACCTTCACTGGCCTGTGCCAGTCTCAAGTTTCCCCCACGCAATACATTCCCATCACATTCTTTCCCTTTCCCTCCTTCCTTCCTATTCTTTTTCTTGTTCATTCTCTCTCTCTCTCTCTCTCTCTCTCTCTCTCTCTCTCTCTTATCAAAGAAAAAAACCACAAAACCCAGAAACTCAGGAAACCCAAACAGACAAACAAAATCCAATAAGATAAAAGAATACCAAAACCAAACAAATGACATCAACAACAAAGCACATGGAGACACACGGAGTCTCCTTTGTGTTGGCTCACTGCTCCTGGGCATGGGCTCTGCCCCGGAAGGGCTTGATCTTTGAAGCCTCCTCCATTGGTTAGAGCATTCCAACAGTGACTGCAAGCAGAATGAAGGACCCAAAACAAATGCCTCAATTAAAGCATTTCTGTCATCGATGAGAAAGTTCGACACTAGAAACTACGCATGAAATTCTGTTTACGTTATCGGTTAGCTAGGGATTATATTTCAAAACTTATTAGCTTCTTTTCAAAATTCTGGGCTCTCTCAGTCCCTCGTATAAGAGAGGTTGAGAACGCTATGCTCTAATGATTCTTCAAGTAGTAATAGGACCCTGAGGGGCCTTCCAGGCAGTGAGCTTTTAAATTGTATCTTCAAAACCTTAACTGATGGGCTTTAGGCTGGGGGGACTGCCCACAGGGTCAAAACAAGCACACTAGTGTATAGTCAGCAAAAAGGACACTGGAGTAGAGTTTGTCCTGAGCCACTGAGCAAACACATACCAGCACAGATGATGAGACAAACCGGCATAGTCTCAGAGGAAATTGCTGGGTTTAACCAAGAAGAGAACATTTACACACTCACATGATTTTCCGTCTTACGTAGGTCCCACCCAGAGCCCTACTCACAAGGCTCAGGAAAGACACAGTGTACAAGGCAAGGCAGAAAGCCCCAGAGAGCACGGTGTGCACTGAAAAGCAGCTTTCTGACCCCCTCTCCTGTGGAAAGTGGAAGTCTCCTGTGGGTGAGCTGTGCCCATCCAATCTGTAGTTGCAGTTGGTGGTTGGGCATTTGGAAGGTAACTTAAAGTTGGTTAGGTTAGGGTGTCCTAATCCGGCATGATCGGTGTTCTCCTAAGAGCACACATATACAGACGGACAACAACGTGAAGACACAAGGAGAAAGAGGATCACATCTTCAAGTCCAAGAGCAGCCTCAGCAGAAGTGTCTCTAACCTTTGAACTTAGGCTTCCAGCCTTCAGAACCACGAAAAAACACATTTCTGTTCTTAGAGCCCCTGCTTTGTGGTGCTTGCTAGTGGTCTGACTTAATGCCGGTGGTGACTTACTTCTCTTGATTTCTCCTAGAGGCCAGGGCTGGGACTTCGATATATGTATGCTCATTTAACAAGGTGACGCTGCACACATGTGGCTGGCTTCCTCTCTACATCTCATGATTCCCATGCTCCTAACCTTCCAGTCACAGGTTCCGGGTCCTGTTGCTTTCTGCCACACCTGTTTATCTGTCCATCTGTCTCCCTATCTGTCCATCCACCCATATGTCCAGTCCTGTGAGTGGTGGGTGTCTAGGCAGACTAAAGAACAAGCTGATCTTTTCAAGGACAGTGATTGGAGGAACGCTGAGTTTGGAGAGCTGGCCAACATCTTCAGCCTGAGAACAGAACAAGGCTAATTTATGTTTATCATGTGGGCTCCTCAAGGGAGAAATCTTTCATGTCCAAGTGGGACAACTTGCAAGGCAGTGAGAATCCTGAATTCCCCTCCCAGATCTGTGTCATGCCAACTCTCCCAGCACCTGGCTTCAGCTACTAACAAACAGACTTCAGATTATTTCTAGGCTGCTGCTCCTATGACTGCACTGTAATGTTAGTCTCATGAGGGTTTGTTAAATTGAAGGTTTAGATTCAGTGGGTCTAGGCAATATCCATAACTAAAACATCTAGCCAGCCTTGGGAGCTGCTGCTGCTTCTGCTTCTGCTGCCGCAGGCTGGGGTCACGTCACGTCTACACAGCAGGACAGAGTGTCCATGAATGTCCCGAGCTACATCCATTTCCTGAGCGGCAGTAGCATTTCATCCCACATTCCACTCCAAGACACTGCCAACTCCCTATTAGCTCCAGGCACTGTGCTCAGAGACAGGCAATTTTAGCACAGGGACAAACATAGGAAGGAAGAGAACACTTGGGGCTAGCTGGGTAGCAGCTGGACCCAGACAGTGCGTTACAAGAGAAGTCTTGACATGTCTGTAGACATCAGTTTACTTCCTGCAAAATGGATCCACAGACCTACCTCAAAGGGCTCCTATAGGGATCAGTGTGATAACTAATTGTTTTTGTCAACTTGAAAGAATATAGAATCATCTAGGGAAAAGAACTCTGGGAGTATCTGTGAGCTATTTCAAATAGCTGAGGTAGAGTGGGAATGTGGGCTGTACCATCCATGCACTGCATAGAAAGGAGAAAGCAGACTGACCCACAGCATTTATCTAGCTCTGCTTCCTGTCTGCAGACTCAGTGTGACCAGTCCCCATCACCATCCCACCCCCATGCCTTCATAGCCATGACTGACCGTACCCTTGCACTATGAGCCAAACTAAACCCTCCTTTAAAAAGTTTTTATTTATTCTTTGAGAATTCCATACAACATGTTCATTCCCCTTCCCAAGCCCCTCCCATCTTCCTTTCCTAAGTTGCTTTTATCGGCAAAGTGACTGATACAGAGAATAAGATGACATCTATAGAATTATGCGTAATAGGATCAGGAACAAGAGGGATTCCTGAAAAAATGCCAGATTCTTCTTCTTTTATCCGTACGTGAGAAGCCACAATCCATATGGGAGAGTCCTGAGAGTGAATTTTGGAAGGAAATGCATTTAGTGAGTAGAAATGAGGCCAAAGGAGTTGGAGAGATGGGGTCTGC
Source organism: Rhynchomys soricoides (assembly GCA_019843965.1). Taxonomy (NCBI): domain Eukaryota; kingdom Metazoa; phylum Chordata; class Mammalia; order Rodentia; family Muridae; genus Rhynchomys; species Rhynchomys soricoides. The sequence goes on along the minus strand of JADRCH010000155.1, from coordinate 915,599 downwards.
TCCCCAGGGAGGCATCTGTACTGCCTGGAGAATACAAGAGGTGATAGGCCACATGCAAGTTAGGGGCCAGGGGCAGGCTTTCAAGAGAGAGGAGATATAACATCCTGGTATAAAGGCTTAAAGAGGATTGGTGGACCAAGAGGGACTAAGTAGGTGAGAGACAGGAGCTCAAGATAGAGGAGAAATATAGGGAAGGAGAAATAACATTAAGGACCATTCAAAGATGTTTTACGGAAATCTACTAACTACTATAGAAGCTTCCAAAATATACCTTTATAAAAAGAGTTAAAATAGAGTTAGTCCATAATGGGACAGCCATGTCCCTTTCATATACCGCAGGCTAACACACAAAAAACTGAGTGCCAGGAATGGATTACTACCTTTGGAGTTGCTGGATAGTGAAGTCACAGAGAGTGCCAGACAGTACAGGCGATTGTCAAAGTCATTGGTTACTCTCCAGGACCTGATGGTAAGACCCAATTGTGGAAGACAGAATGTACTTGAGTCACAGAACATGGAGATATTAAGCTGGTGCTGACCTAGAAGCTTCATCTCTATTGCTAGCTTTAATGGTGCTAGAAGATACTATGTAAGTTACCAGAAGAGAAAAATAATCCTCAGTCTTAGCTGGTTGTGGAACCTGTGAGCTACAATAACGACTGGGCTGGTGAGACATGCACGCGGGTGCAATATTGGCATTAATGTTATGAGACTAACAGGCCACTTCCTGATTGCATTTAAGCCCCACTCTTTAAGATGAAAGCCATAACTTGTGCCATTGTTGGACCAAGAACCTATGAGTGGACAGATCATAGGCCCTCAGGGAGAACCTAGCACTATAACGGACGCAGTATGAAACTGACGCCTAATGACTTAGCATTATAACCATAGATCAATACATTACTCAACACCCATTAGAGACACTTCCCTTTGCAGTAAATTTTGATTAACACAGACTCCCCCTTAGCCAATACAGAGAACTGGCCCTAAATGGGACATGTAGCTCACAACCCCTCATCCCCTCATTGTGAGAGAGGGGCAGAAAGACTACAAGAGCCAGAGGCGGTGGGCAGATACAAGGAGATAGTGTCCTTCAGATGCGCACAGCAAGGAAGCTGCACCTAAGCTGCATCACTGTAACAGCCTACACAGCACCCTGCAAGACCAAATCTCAGCAATCTGGAGAGGGGAGCTAAAGTTTCACCTCTAGCCAAATAGCTATTAGCAATTGATAACTGCTGGAGAGAATGGGAGTGGGCTTAGAGAGAAAGAGCCAGCTTGGAGTGTGGCCCTTGAAAGTTGACCACGCCCCATCGGGAGGCCACACATTTAAGAATATATGAGCAGCAGGTTGGATGTGATAGGTAGAAAAAAAAAAGATAAAGGTGGGTAGAAAGGGAGGGGCTAGAACTGAGAGGAGTCAAGAAGGGGAAGACTGATCAAAACACATTTTATTAAATAAAAGGGGACTTTTTATACTTCATTAGCTTTAGGCAAAAAGGAAACTGTGACATTTCCAGGTGTCCAACAAGAAGAATTGATTAAAAGACACCATGAGGAGTCTGGTGTCTCTCCTGTGGAGTGTAGAAGATGGAATAACGGACTACAGCAAGAAGAGTTAGAACTGTGGTCTCTGAATCCCATTCAGAAATTTTACCAACTGTCCCTTCCTATAAATAGGAACTAGAAACTCAAGAATCCTGTAAGAGTCGTTTTGTAAGGAAATCATTTGCTATCAAAAGAAAGACAAAAAGACTTGGCCATGAAAGATCAAAACACCAGGCTATAAATACTCTGGTGTGCAGTGCATATCCCAGGCAGCCTGCTATAGGAACCTCAAGTGGAGGAATTGAATACCTGTTCAAGACCATTAATCCTATATATAGAAGCAAATGTGAAATTACTACTGTGGCGAAACTCTCACAGGCCTGGCGTAAAGAGCATGCTATACTAAAACAACCTGGGCTGATGATCAGAATTACAGACCATCACCCAAGTGAGGAGCAACAGCAGAGCTGATGGAGCGAGTGAGCAGCAAGGATGCTCCCACAACTGAGAGACTGAGCCGGTCTGCATAGACCATAGGCACCAGAGCGCTGCACAGTGTAGGGAAGACAAAGGTACAGGGTTAGCTAGGGAAAGCGATTTGAACAAAGGCAGTGTGGAAGTCCTTAGAACAAAAGCTTAGTCCTTGGATATAAGTATTCAGTGGCAGGATGAGGTATCGATTGAGCAGGGCTGGAGGCTTAGCAAGCTGGACAGTAGAGTCCAAGGCATTAGGATGCTGCAAATCAAAAAAAGAAATGAAAGGGAAAGAGAGGCGTGAGGGAAAGGAGGTCGATTCTCTGCAGCATGAAGAATGAAAGGGAAGGACAAAGCAAAGAGAGACAGAACTATCTAAAGAAATAACGAGCTTAAGGATTAAGGGAATAGCTACCTTCAGGACCTAAGCAAAGTGAATAAAAATCGAAACATACCATGTCAAAGAAAACTGGAGACTGTTAGAAAAGACAATTGTGTGTATAGAAGACAATAATAACTTATAATTAATAAGCTAATGCCCAAAGAATTGTCAGAAAGTCACCTGGTGACACCCTGTCGCCAGAAGGGACTGAAGTCGTTACTGGCGCACAGTAGCAGCACCATAATGAAAACAATTCCCGCGTTAGGAAATGTGTAAAAAGCGCTGTGGTGACTTTGTAAAGTAGGTGTGACTGTGATGATGCTGCGGATTGATGCTGCGGATTGATGCAGGATGCTATCCAAAGGCCTCGGTGTTAACAGCGAGGTCCCCGGAGTGAGTGTGCTGTGTACCTTTAGGAGATGGGACCTGCTGGGAGGTCCGTAGGTCACACAGGGAGACTGTAATGAGAGCTCTTCTTTGTTGCTTCCAATGCAATTAGACTGTTTGATCCTAGACTAAAACTCCCCAAACCATAATCTAAAATAGCCTTTCTTCTCGGTCAATTAATTGCCTCAGGGAGTTAATTATAGTGTCAGGAAGCTGACTAACACATTCTGATCTGGTAGTAGAAAGGACCAATCAGAAGCAGCTCCTTTTGTTATATTTGTATTGTTTAGGATGGAGATATAATAGTGATCAACTTTATATTATAAACTAAGTATATAAAATGTAAATTTGGGGGTAATTAAAAATAGAATGCAAAGTCCAAATTCATTGAAAGAAAACAAAGAAACAGCAATCAATTTGACGGGAAGCAGAAAATAAAGGAAAAAGAAACAATGAATTAAAAATATGAAGAGAAGACACCAAATAAGATAAATATAAACCGGGTAAGTCAGGGTAGCTACTAAGTTTAGATGAGAAATTGAGTGGATTTTTAATCCAGGAGCACCCATGTTACCTCTGTCATAGACTCTGGCTATGTTCTTCTCGTGTTCTGAAAATGATGTTGAAAATAAAAGCAATGGCTAACTTACCTGGCTAAGGAGAGCTCAAGACAGCAGATCCCTCAGGCCTTTATCATTGTCACTCTGGTTCTTCCAGTTTCCTTCCTATCGCTGTGATAAAAACATTGGAGCAAAACCAACTCAGAGGAGGAAAGGATTTATTTGGGTTACACTTCCAGGCCACACTCCATCATGGAGAGAAGTCACAGCAGGGGCTTAAGGCAGTGACCATGCCATGATGCTGCTTGCTGGCTTACACTCAGCTAGGATCACCTGCCTAGGGAACAGTATCAAGGTAAGATAGCCCCCCTCCCCCATGTCAAATACCAGTTATTAAAATCCCTTATAGACATGCCCACGGATCGACCTGATATGCTTACTCTACTGTGGACCTTCCCTACCGCAGTGATGCTAAGCCGTGTAAAGCTTAGCCATATTTGCAGTCAGTGCTAAAGTCAGAAGATGCCTCACAAGTGCAGTTTTTCAAGGAAGGAGTGGGAGTGTTTCCAGCTGTAAACAAAGTGGCTAACTTTGTTGAAAAGGCCTAAAAAGAAACCACAGACTCTGTGAGCAATAAGAACTTTATCTTGAGGGTGGGTTACTACCCACCGAAGCCTGGCGTAGGCGTAAAACTGCAAAGTTTCCTGGTGTTTTTCAATTTATAAATGTCTAGCAAGACAGAGGGGAAGGGGTGTCCTGCAGGGAAATGGGAGCTCCGTAAATATGCAAAGGTTCTCCACAGATGGCTGCAGCTCAGGCTGGCCACAGACCTTGGCATCTTATCTTCTAGTTGTATTTCAATTAATGTTACAGTGATTACTTCCTATTGCTTGGTGGATGCTTCTTCAAGGTGGTATGTTTCTTTTAGTGTTTTTATTATTATTATTATTATTATTATTATTATTATTATTATTATTATTTTATTTATTTTAAAATGTGCTTTTAATCGAAATAGAATGACATCACTTTCCCCCGATTGCCTCCAACTCCTCCTGAATGTCTTCCCTCCGGCCCCTTCATGGTCTCTCTAATCATTTTCTTTACTATTGGTGTGTGTATGTGTGTGTGTGTGTATGTGTATATCTGTGTGTACATGTGTGTATGCATGTATGTGTGTGTTTGCCTGTGTGTATATGTATGTGTATATGTGTGTATGCATATGTGTATGTGTGTGTGTGTCTGCATGTGTGTGGACATGTGTATGTACAAATACATAGCTATAATCTGCCAAATCTGTCTTGGTTGTTTGTGTGCATATGGTCTCAGGGCTGACTACTCTCCATTGAGTAATCAATAAGTGGGCTTATCCCTAGGACAGATGTTGCCTATGTACTCTGTCTATGGATGGTACCCTATGAGAATGTGCCTTTTCCATGTTAATATTCCCATAGATGCTGCCCTTGCTGTGATCTTGTCTATTCAGCTGTTTCTAGAAGGTATTGTTTCTCTGCAGTTTTCCTGGGTATTCTGGCTCTTACTATCTTCCTGACTTCTCTTTTATAATGCCATTTTATTTTAGAGAGATGGTTCAGAGAGTTTTGCTTTTTGCCAATCAAACAGACCATTGCCCAGGAGAAGTCTTGTTCCTTGCTGAACCCTCCTCAAGCACAGTCTTTCCTTTCTGCATTTCTATCAGCATCTTGCTTCTCTGAGCTTCTCCCAGAACGGCCCATCAACCATCTTCTAGGGCTCTCAAGCCTGTACCACCTAACTTGTCCACTTTTTTCTTGCCAACTGGTTCTAGAGGCCTAATGATCACAGGTCAGGTGTATGGCAAAGATCCCACTCCTACTACCAAGTTTGGGTATTGTTTTTTTTTCTCCTGGTTGTGACAGAAGCAACTTAAAGAAGAAGGGTTTGCTCTGTTTTCAGGACTGGGAAATGTAATACAAGGCACCCAGCGAGTGCAGCTCCTTCACAGAGTTAGGGATATGAGGTGGCAGCTCCTCCACTCCTGACAAATATGGAGGCCGAGAGAGACAGGCCACATGCACCAAGGTCTCATTATTGCTCAAAATAGCACCTCTGCCAACCAAGTGTTCAAACACATGTGCCTGAGGGGAACATTTTAGATTTAAAATATTAACACCAACGTGTTGTATTTTCCTTCCTTACTCACCCCTGACACCAATTCTGATGATCGTTTTCCTGTTCTGTGACCACAAAATTTATTATGTATAATTATAATTCTGACTTCAAGTTAGCAGAACTTGAGAGAATATACTGTTAGTGACATTTAGACCAACAATAATTATGTCTTGCTGAAAATGTGCACTTTTATTTCTAAGTAATAGTTTAAAAGTCTCCAAAGTACCAGAGTGATGGGGATTTTGTTAAGAATTTAGAACAAAAAGGGGAGGGTCTGGGAAAGCCAGGTAATGTGTAACAGAGTTGGAAACCCTGAAGGGCCAATGTGTGACATGGTAAGATAAGCCTGAATTGCAATGGAGACACCAGGATGCTGAAGATAGATTCCATCTGCTGACAAAAAGCTGTAGGAGCTAAGCTGAGTCAGCCCGAGAGAGAGGCCACATGTGGGACAAATAGCAAGACCAGGAGTGTGGATCCCCAAGCCTGTTGGAGCTCAAGTGACGTCATGAGACCCAGATGCCAGACAGGGTACTAGAAGGATTTGTTTGTCCTGCTGTGTCTGGATCTTGCTCTAGCCCAGTCTTTCCTTGATATCCCCTCTTCCTCTTGGGAAAGGAATGTTTATTCTGTGTCATTTATTGGAAGCATATAACTAGATATTTTTATTTTATAGGGGCTTAACTTTAGTTAAGAATTTTCTTTGAATCTTAGCAAAGACCTTGGACTTTTGAACATTTGGGGTTGTTTAAACATTGCAAAGTCTTGAAGTATCAACTGCATTTCACATTATGACACAGCCAGAAGTGGAATGTACTGGCGAGAGTCTGAAATGTGCTTGACAGGTTGATAAATTTGAACCATTAGTCCTCAGTTGTCAGAACTGCTTGGGAGACAGTGGGAGCTTGGGAGCTATTTCCTAAGGTGCAAGATAGAAGAGGCCACCTCACTTTCCTGTATAATGAACTATATCCCTGAGTCCACAAGCCAAAATGCATTCTTCTTCTTGTTGGTTGTTTCTGCCAGGTACTTGTCACAGTGACAAGGAAGTAACATACAATAACCTTGACTTACTGCATGTTACACAACTTCTGCCTCTAACAGTAAAAAATACATCTTGTTTGCTGTTTTCAAATGGTAAATGTATGTTTTTCATTTTTAGAACATGTTATTTAGAAAGCCATTGCTTGTGGCATTGATTCTAGTAAGTATGGTGGTGGCTTATTCTGTCCTAACAGCAATGATTCTCCACTTACCTGGGCAGGGTCCCAAGCATGTGCGTCATAGTGGGGTAAGCTTGTGACTGAGACAGGAGGGGTTACAGTCATAGGCTCCCCTCTGTTATCAGCTTTGTAATTCTAGTTGAATCACTCAAGATCTTTGAGCATTAGCCTCCTCATCTCTGAAATCAATCTAACAAAAGTACCTACATCTCAGCACTATACTGAGAATCGAGTAAGATGCCACATTTGAGTTGCTCAGCATCATGTCTGACTGCATACGTGCGCTATAAGTCACTGCTTCACAGTCACTATTATATTTTATATAGAAGGACAATAGAAGAACTGTCCTAATGTCCTTCCCTCCAATGAGAATTATTTTAATATACTGTACTATACACCCAATGTTTTCTCAGCTGCCTCTTTCAAGGATCTGGACTTTGAAACAAATATCAATGTTCTGACATTATTTTGCTTTAGGGAAGCTTCTTAATATATTTTATTACAAAATTAGGGAACTAACATTTACGTAAGGGAAGTCAGAAGCCCTGAGAAAAGATCTGATATTACTAGCAGCTATATTAAGTCTTTAAAAACTAAGCCACTATACTGAACAGATGTTAATATTGGCTAAGGCAAATAATCACAGATATTTTCAATTCCAATCAAACAAGGATCCAAATCTTGGGGCTACAACAATGTTATGCAAAGTGTCACAAACATGTAAGCATTAATCCGTTTGAGCACGGTAACACTCTGGGACCAGACAGATGCCTGCTGAGTTCTGTCTCTCCCTCCCTCCCCAACCCCGTTTATCTTTTTTCCTTCCTTTCCATTTTTGCTCCTTTCATTCCTTCTTTCTTTTCTGACAGGGTCTAGGTAGGCTTCAAATTCACAATCCTCCTGCCTCAGCTTCTGAGTGCTGTAATTAAAAGTGTGGGATGGTGTGCCAAGCTTGAAAACTTTCTGAGCTACCACATAATTCCATATTTAAAGCACCTGCTTTGTTCTCCAGAGTATAAAAATTCATTCAAGAGGGGGAGGGGGGATGGGATAGGGGGTTTCCAAAGGGGAGACCTGGAAAGGGGAAAACATTTGAAATGTAAGTAAAGTATCAAAAAATAAAAAGAAAAATAAATTAAAAAAAGAAAAGAAAAAGAAAAACTGTAGGGATTTCCTTCGAAGTGTAAACAGTTAGGCTGTCTTATCTACAAATTATATATCCTCAGGGTCAATCAAGTGGGGGTCAGGACGTCTTTTTTAAACTAGTCATGATACTGAACATGCAAAGACTTCCTTCTTGCCACCGCTCCCTCAATTGCATGGTGCAACAGTAACGGACTCTCTCTTAGGAGAGGGATAGGATTGACTATGACAGTTAGCTTTCTCAGGGCTCTTGAAACCAAAAAACTGCTGATATCAATCTCACTCCCCAGGTAGATCTTTCCAGCTTCTTGAAGCTGTGTGAGTGGGTTCACCCATGTCTCTGACCAATGGACAGGTCTCTTGAGATGTCTCAGGTACAAGTCAAGCACCTAGCCCAAGGGGACCCTCTCTTTGGACAATCCCTTTGGGGCTCTGCATGAAGTCCCACCGCATGTCTCTCTCCAGATGAACCATGGCTTTCCATGAAGACATGCGCGTATGCTCCTTCCATCCCTCCCTCCTTGGTCCTTGGTCTCTGTGAGGTGTTTAAAATAGGGTCAATTCTTGAAACTTCCTTTATAAATTGTACAGCCCTGGTCATCTGCAATATCACACCCATCCTAGTTTCAAAAGTCCAGCTACAACTTTTTATTTTCTTAACCTATAATCTCCTCCCGAGTGCTGGGATGAAAGGCATGGGCCACCACTGCCCGGCTTAATCTATAATCTAAGCTATTGGTTGCCCAATTTTCTCTTCAGCTAAAGTCAATCCAAAAGGATTTCAGACTATTTTTTTTTAAAGCATGCTTGCTTACAATTCTCTAAGAAAAATGTGCCTTTTCTACTTCAAGTTCTGTGGTTCAGAAACTGCTGTAGAAAAGCATAGCTTATATTTTGAGACAGAATCCATCATTCGACAGCCCACCTACCATAAGAAAGTGTCAAATAATTCTCCTTGCAGACCCAGGCATTCTAGGTCCTATGGATGCTTAAACGTGACTTTTTTGTTTGGTAGGTCTGAGCTAAATTACTCTGCGCATTTTAAATTTCAAGGACAGGAAAAAAGAAAGCTTTCCACCTTGAAAAATAAATGGGAGCCATTCTTCTTGGCGGCAGATAACTCCAAAAGATGTGACCTCTCTGGGTTCATACTTCCCAAGTGTGTATTTCCTTGGCAAAAAATCTTCATGAGTTCAATCAAGTCATGTCAAGGAGAAATTGTCAACTGACGAGAGAAGGAAAAACATTTATAAAACAAGTACACTTTGGAACCAACTATTCTTCTTGGCTTTCTGTAGCTTACTCTGTCCTGGGCTCCCGTGTTTGTTCAGAATGCTTTATGTCATTGCAGCATCTAAATTCACTTGATTGAACGGTCAATGGTTTGATTTAGGAGGACTGATTATGGTGGTGGCTTAAAAAAGTAAGTTTCCATAGTAATGGAATAATTTGAGACCCACCATTTAATATAGATTTGTGCAGAGCTGAACCTTGTAAAAATAAATCTAAATGGCACTTTCTCCCTTGGTAGATTCTTTTGGTAATCAACCCTACCAGGTTCTGGATATGGACCATTATGCAAATTCAGAAAATACAACCAGATCTTTTCACCTTGGGATACTTACAATTCTTCCCCTTGGAAAATAAGATCTTTGAGCGAGCACCTCAGTGGTCATGCTCCAGAAATAGTCTATACAAGAGAAAATAAAGAAAACAATCAAGTTTCATGGCTGAGGAAGTATGGATTCTCCCAGAGGCTCTATTTTACACATCTTTTATTACACTATTGCAGTGGGCGTTGCTATGTCTATGGCCCCTGCTGGTCCAGTGGTAGGTATAGGGGATGTGATTGGGAACAAAGGCTAGTTTCTCACATCTGAGAGATGATACACCTGTATTTACTGGGCAAGACGGCTCCAGCTGAGAGAGTGCAGGCTTCCCAGGGCTAGGGCATGGTAAACTGCAGTGGTGGAGAGGACCCTGGGAGTCTTAGTACTAAGGCATACTGAAGTTACGCAGTTCACGTTCTGCAGAGGCTCATTTAGTGTCTTCTTTGAGCTGGAGCTGGTCACCACATAGCCATTACCCTACTTTAATTCAAAATCTGTCTCCCAATAATAATAAATGGATGTCTAATGATTCTCCCACCTGAAGTGGCCTTCACAGTAGCATATGTCTTTGTTAGCTTTCTGTAGGAGAAATTCTGTAGGAGAAATTTGGAAAATCAAATCAAGGGGTCAGAAGTTAAATAAGAGGACTTCTGGGAGACAAAAAATACTGGGAAGAAAATAAATCCGTAGAAAAATAATTTGAACGAGCCCAAAGCATAGCACAGAAATCATGGCTATTTTGCAATTTAAATTAGGGCATCTTGAGCAAGTCCACTTTTCTAAGGATGAAAGGATGTTAGAAAGCAAGGAACAATTCCAGAGCCTTGGGAACAGATGCAATGGCAGGCAGCACTATGTGGGCCAAGGGAGACTCCATGCCTTCACCGTTAGAGGACATTAGAGATGCTCTTGGGGAGCCTGGGAAAACAAGAAATGTCATCCAAAGAGCAAGGGTACAATGGAAACTCAGATCAAAAGCATTGGGTCAATAGTTCAACAGAAGTAGATATAAGAAAATCAGTTAGGCAAATCTAGGGCAATGGGTTAACTGAGCATCCAGGGTAAAGAGAAACATGTACTGATACCTTCCCAAGCCCCCATTGCCAGTGCGCATCTTGGGGATGTTACACTTTTTCTATCTGTCTATTTTTCAAGGTATTTCCTTGTAGATATGCCTGATGCCCTACTGATTTTAAAATTTTATTCTTAATATTTTAATGCACATTCTCATATTTCTGTCACTTATCCACAGATCAACCACGACTAACTGTTTTGCTGTTTATGGAGGGGGTCCTCATCGCCCCTACATGTTCACACAGCAGAGCTATGATGAAGACAAGCATGGGGTGTGGGACTCAGTGTTATCATCTACCTGGAAATGCTGAGGCCAACCCCCGCTAACCCCCGCCAACCCCAGCTTCAGCTGAAGTGTCCAGAGACTCACATAATGAATCCTGATGTCCTCTCAGGCCCTGACTTGTTGAGCTTCCTCCCTGCCCTCCCTCTCAGTGACTATCAAGGAGTCTATAATTATTTTACTGAGAATCTAATGCTGGGTCTCCTGCGCTGAAATGATCTCTCCAGAGACCTGAGATTAGTTTAGTGTTCAAGAGGCAGGTCTACCACAGACTCCTGGCTCTGGGCTCTGGGTGGCTCTCTTTTCTGAAGATCTCTGAACTGAATATCCTTCAGTGACAGCATATTATTCTCAGTTATCCCTATTCACCCAGTCTTCCCAGCTCATAGCTGGAGTCTTTTTTTGAGAATCCCCCTCCCTATAGATAATTTTCTTCATTTATTGGAGGAAAATCAAATTGTCTCCAGTCCCCACTTCTCTGTCCACCCAAAAAGTTCCTTATCCTCAGGAAGATCAGTCAACTCCCTTGATTCTTTTTACAGCCTGATCTTCCACCCGCAAGAGTGTATTTCCTACTCTGCCAATGTCAATAGCTCATTTGTTTGTCCCTTGTGTTTTTGACTGACCTGCCCACAGGATTCAGCACCCAGGCATATGTATGATTCTTCACCAACCCCTTCAGTCTTAAACGTGATGGGCCAGGTTAGAGAGTTCTTCCTTGGTCATTTATCCCAAACTCCTCTGACCTCTAACTCTTAGCATTCCTTCCCCACACCTGTCTTAATTTTCTCTTTAACACACACATATACACACACCCCATAAATAAATAACTTATATGTAAAACAAATATATGCATGCATATACATCTTATTGTTTGACTCCCCTAGTAATGTTCTGATAAGTTTTTAACAACTGATAAATCTTTAACAGTTGGGATGGGGTCCTGATGAGGACAGTTTTGTACTACTACAAGCATTCTCGTGATGGTTAATTACAAGGATGTCTATGTTTACACATAGCAGTCCATTTATTGATTTGTTTCTGTGAAATGATGTGAATCAGCTCCAGCTCACCATGGGCTGTACCCATGAGGAGGGATTCTGTGTGCGTTGTTAGTTCTTGGTCCATAACTTCATAGATAACGGTTGCACAAGAGGCTGGAAAGATGGCTCAGCAGCTAAGAGCACTTGCTGCTCTTGTAGGACACTGGAGTTCAGTTCCTAGCACCCACAGTGGGTAGTTCATAACTGTGTCTGTAACTGCTGTCCCAGGAGATCCCAGGCCTTCTCCTGACCTCTTCACTCATCAAGCATGTGGTGGAGACGTAATGCAGCCAAATCGCTCATACACGTAAACAAACAAACAAACAAACAAATAAAAACACAATAATAGGAATCTTTAGTCTTTTTAATTTTTAATCTCTAACATATTTACTTTATTTAACTAAATTAAATGAAGTGGTATACAGTTTTTTAAAGCTAAGAAAGCCATGTTAAAAGAGATATGAAAAACTTGTTATTTGTGCAAAATAGAACTGGTATTAGAATTTTGAGATATTAATTTGCTAGAGTAATTACTTTCTTAACTTTTAAGAAATGCAATACGGACCAGGAGAACTCAATATGTAAAATGACTATGACAAACTATGTAAGACATAAGGTTAAAATGAGGTGGGGGTAATTTGTAACAATGTGGAGTAAAGTGATTTAGACTAATCCTTTGTATTTCCAATCAAAATAAAGCTAATATGGACAAAATAAAAATAACTAAAACTAGCAAGTATATTTAATGCTGAGTATATAGGGAGAAGAACTTCCCAAAGGAGTAAATGAATGGAAAAAAATACCAATACATTCCACAAATTTAAGACCAGATGAAAGTTTTTAAAAATTTGTTTCACATGCCAACAAAGTTAAAACTAAAAGTAGTGTTCTCTATGCTAGGTACAATTCTATTCAAATCTGTCATAAAGTATAAAGTCTCTATGAGGTCAGAAGAAGATAATAGGCTATAAGGAATATAATGCTATATTTAACATAACATGGAAATGATAAATGCAAATTAGGGAAAAAAGTCCGTTTACTTGCTCCATACTAAAACTACACAGAACAGAGTCTCATTTGCTTAGCTTCGGTCTCTTCGTTTAGACCACATGGACTGCTTCCATCTTAATTCTCCCATGCCTCCACTGAGTTATTCATTGATCCAAGCACTGATCTCCAGTGTGTGTTCCCAACTGAGTCATGGAGATGCCAAAGGAAATATTAGAAACTTGCCAAGGTAACCAGCAGGGCCTGGAACTGATGTGGGATTGTATTGTCCTGAGAGATATTAGAATAACATTTTCTTGTTCTTCCTAAAGGGGAAAAAAAACCCTCAAAGAGGCAACAAGCCAGAAGCAAATCTAAGTGAATTGAGTTGTGAGCACTTCATTCTTTGTTCCTGTCTGAAGACAACACAGGCTGCGTATCTACGTGCTTATGTATATTCTCACCCACTGCAATGCTGTCATGAGGACATGTCATTGGGTGAATGTCCAACTTCTGCGCTGGCTATCACCGAGTCACAGCCCAATGAATAACAAGAGAGATCTGAAGACCCCCTGCAGAGGCTCTGTCTGCCTGTTTGACAGCTGAAGCGCCCAAGGCACACGTGTGGGCCTGTGTTTCCATCTTGTCCCCACGACCTTCACAGACATGTGGTCATGATGCTTCTACATGGCAGCTGATGAGGCTCAAGGGGTTGAGGGAGGGAGCAGCTCTGATAACAGCTTTAAGGATGGCAGTAATAAACAGGTAGCTGTGGTTTGAACAGAAGGGAGCAGGGGGTAAGGTTTGTGTTCTTGTTGGTTTCTGCATGGAGAGTCTAAACTATGGTGGAAGGAAGGATTTGAGCCAAATAATGGAGCAGTTTAGTACTAAAGCTATGGGAGTGTGTAGAATTTGTGGGGCACTATACTTGGAAATCCCTTAGAGTGTGGCTGAATACGAACCTCTGCCTACCTAAGGGAGGCCTGAGAGGCCTGGCAGCTCCTAGGAAACTATGAACTGAAGGGAGATTGCAGAGGTTGGAACTACTCTGGGATAATTCCAATCACTAAGAGTAGGGAGGCTTACTGAGCAAGGCCTTAGGTAGGCATTTCTGTAGGCATGGGCACTTTCAGCCCTTCAGTAAGGGATGCATTTATTAAGACACCCCAGGAACTTAAAACCAGTTATTGGCATACTGATGCCTATTCTACAATAAACTGACCACTTGTCACAACAAAAACTTAGTACTTTTTGAAGGAAAAAAGATGAAATATATTTTCAATCAGATAACATATCAAAATGAGTAGGCAGAAAAGAAGCAACAAAATATAATACTGCTTTAAAACATGTCAACATCAGGAGTGAGAATGTATTTTAATTATTAGGGAGAGACTTTAAAGCAGACAATGCAAATGTGTGAGGAGATTTCAGTGAGAAGGACTGCAAGTGGGGAGACTTACCAAGGGCAGGGAAACCGGAAAGATCTAGAGCGAGAATCTAGAGACAACTAGATTTTCTAGAGCCAAAAGTTATTGTATCTAAAATGAAAAGTTTAATAGGTGGGCTTAATATAGGGTTTATGAGTTAGAAAAAAAGCTGTCAGTGACCTGAAAAACGGCCCATTCATACTAAAACATAAGGAGAAGGACTTCAGCCATGAAAGGCAGGGCCTGTTGGCGGAGAAATAAGCCAACATTGGCGCAGTGAAGGCAGCATGAGCCAGAATTGCCCCTGCCTAGAAGAAGACATTTGTCTCCTATGACCTGATACATGGGCAGAATGCTGAGAGGTGGAGGGACATGTATGCTCTGTGGAAAGTGACTGACAGGTATGGAGAGTACAGGTGCTAGCCTACGATCACGGGGATGATCAATTTCATGGGAAAGTCAAATACAATCAGTAGATTCTAGCTTTCTTAGGGAACTGCCACAGGCCAAGGCAATGGGTGTGCTGATACGCTGTCTTGTTGGACAATTTTGATGTTATGTCCAAACTAGCACATTTATACAGTGAAGAATTATAATGTTAAAAATCAGAAGCCTAGCTATGCCATTCACATTAACCTAATGTCTGTCTATCTGCCTGCCTGCCTGCCTGCCTGGGAATAAGTAAAACCAAAGAAGTAAAAGACTTCCACAATAAAAAAAAAAAAAAGACACTAGAAAAAGAAAATGAAATCTCAGAAGGTGGAAAGATTTCCCATGCTCATGGATTGGTAGGCTTAATCTTGTGAAAATGGCCATCCTAGCAAAAGCAATCTACAGAGTCAATGCAGTCCCCATCAAAATTTCAATGCATTTCTTCACAGAAACTGAAAAACAAAACAAACAAACAAACAAACAAAAAACCCAAAAACCCTTTAAGTTTCATTTGGAAATACCAGAGACCCTGTATAGCTGAAACAGTCCTCAACAACAACAAAAATTGTTGGAGGTATCATCATCTCAGATCAAGCTGTACTGCACTTACATGTTGTTTTTGTTTTTTATAAAAAGGCATAGATGTAGACTCATTGGTCAATGGAATAGAATCAACTCATGTATAAACTTTTGTAACTACCTATAAGCTTTTCAACTGATTGTATTTTCTGTACCTTAGATCATACATATGTCAAATAGGTATCACATACTTTATGCCTAGAATTTAATGACTATCAAATTGGAGCATGCAGGACTTCCATCCTATTAGTTGTACTGAATTATGGCTCAAGGGTATAGAGCTGTTGTCTATCATCACGTTAGGACACAAGTTCTAAACTCTATTTATTCTGCAAAAATGAGTCTGGGCTGGCTAAGAAACAGGCAAAGTGCCTAACAGTTCTGAGCCCCAGTATCCTTCGGCATAAAAACATAGGGCCATCTCCAGTATCAGGAGTTTGTTCAGTTCAATGCCCTGAAGGTCCAAGTTCACAGACCTCATGTGGCAACATACTTATGCCATTTTGGGCTGAAGCAGGGATACTAAATTGATTGTCTTTGGATATGAGGCTGTGGTAAGACATTACCTGTCAGGGTATATAGCCAACCTGGAACTGCCTGGACACAGATGGCAGCACCAATGTCTCTGTTCCTGGCTCCAAAATCTCAAGCAGTGAGTGAAACATAGTACTCATTGGTTCAATCAACACCACTAATTGCACTGACATGATGCCAGGAGCTATCAAGGGTTCTTCAGAGAAGAGCAATGAAAAAGGTGTACTCCATTCTTGCTCTCATGGCCCATCACAGGTAAGCCTCTAATTACCTGGAATTCTAGAGCTAGCAATAAGCCAATCTTTCAATATGCTTTCCTTAAGCTTGTTAGATCCATAAAAATATGGGCCCAAGAGCTAAGCATCAGTTTATGAGGAATCTGGAGAATCTAATCATTCTGTACCCCATACCCTGCTAGTCCCATAGTGCTGGCCCACATGGCACTGCTCCTATAGAGCCTCTCCTGGTAGCTCCACCTCCCATCCTCTGGGCCTACCAATGCTCAGATTCAGCTCTGCACACCTCAGGCTCCCCATGGAGCACCACTGGGCTTCTATGTAAATGTGTGCGATGCAAAGCATGGTATGGATGAGCTCAGCCCTGCCTTAAAGACTATGTAGTCCACGAGAACATGAGGCGCATGTTACACACCATGGCTGAGTTTTTCTGACCTCCCAAGAAGAACTTAGCATCAGGAAAGCTAGCTTGTTGGGGCCTATGAGTCCCCTCAGGCAACACCTTAGCCATCCACTGCTATCATCAAAGATCTTACCACTGCCCGTAGGCTTATGAATTGCTCATCTAGTCAGATGAGGGAAGTCGATATAGCACCCCCACCCTTCCTATCCTCTGTCCCATGATGCACCGAGTAAGAAACAGAAGTGGAAGAAGCAGAAGCACAGACAGAGCTCCAGCCTCCAGACTCCAGGCCTTGGTTTCTTCCCAGAGTTCCTTGCTGCTCCCAGCTGTGGCTTTCTTCAGGGGCCCAAGATCTGTTCTGCAGAGGACAGCCCAATTGCTTTGGTGCTCATTTGGCAAGTCTTCTGACAAAACCAGGGCCTGCTTTTTGGACCTCCTGGCCAGGTCCTATTTTGAAACCTTGTTCCGGGTGAGGGAGTGGGTGCCTGCGCCTGTCCTGTTGACTGTGATGGCTCTGAGCTTGGGCCCTGCATGGCTGTTGGCTTCCATTGTCCTCTCTCCAAGGGAGCCAATGATGCTATCACAGGCCCATTGTGTGCTGGGCGGGCTGCCAGGCCCCTGCTCCACACAGGGCTGTGCCACATCCCCACTTTCCTGGAATTCAAGGAGTAAGAGTCACACCAGCTCCTGATTCACTCCCCAATTATTTCTAGCTTCGTTTTTTCGGGCTTCCCCTATGGCATTGTTTTCTCAGGAGCAAACTCTGGTGCAATGAAACTATGGAACATCCACACGCCATACATGGGGTGTTTATCAAGAAAACAATTGTAGAAAAAGACTCTGCAACTTTGCCTCATAAAATTCTAGTGTGGGAAGGAGATGAGACTGACCACACAGAGGGTCAGGTTTCCTCAGAAATGCTGACTGATTGCATAAGGCCAAGGGTGGCACGTTCCTTGACTCAGGCAATAGGTCATCACATGTCCTGTTGTTCACACAGCAGTTGGCTAAGAACTGGAGAGACATTTAAACTTCTCCTTAGATAATTTATAAAATATACTTTTAACTAGACTCATCTCTCTAAGAAAAGATATTTTAAATTAACAAACTAAATTTTGGTGGTAGACATTTTTTGGGGGTGTGTGTGTGTGTAATTTTAGCTCCATTAAAATTGTAGATCTAGTTAAGGGGAGTAGGGAGTCCCAACTTGGTCAGTGGAGAGAGATTTGCATTGACTGACAGATCTACCCTTCCAGATCACTTCTGGGTTGCTTCCCCTCTTGCGAAGTATCACATTTAAGAGAGGACTTCTCCTGCCTCTGTCCCCAGGTTCTTAGTCCTCTCCTACTTCTTGGTAACTTGAACCTAAGGTGAACAATGAGGCCTTTGGAGCAGGCTCCCCTCCTTGAGAGAGACTGATGGGATGAAGAAGACCCAGGGCCAAGCTAGGCTGGACCCTCGACACCCTGCTTTGAAAACTGTGACGCCTGGAGATCCAAGGGTGGCTGGACAGATCATTGGAAGTCCAGAGATGTTGAGGCTGTACGACCTTCCCTCCCTTGGCTTGCCTATGTGTGTTCAGCCCTTCGTAATGCCATTCTTCACGGACAACTCAGTGTCATGTCACAACCATCATGGGTGTGTTGGGGAGGTTTCATCACCTCAGCATGTAAAAACCAAGGGTTCCCCGAATCAGAAAAGGGGGGAGCAAGGACATATGCGCAGATATGAGGATACTTGCTTCTGTACCCCAGGACCACCCCTATCTACAGCTATCCCTAATCTATTCCTGTTCTACTTGCAGCCACTCCCTGTCTTCAGCCACACCCCTTCTTGAAGCTATCCCCTACCTGTATCCATCCCTCCTCCCCTTCAGTGTTCCTCCCTTGCCCCCATCTCCCATCCACTACTTCCAACTGCCCCTACTTGCAGTCATCTCTTAGGACCCAAATGACTGGGTGGGCACTAGAGGGACTCCAGAGGAACACACATTTCCTTTGCAGATTCTCACCCTGTGGCTTTAGCAGCTGGAAGAACATGGGAACTTGTCTTAGAGGCATGTCCAGATGCTGATATGTTACTCTTAGGTCCTGGGACTCCACGCTATCTGAATGACCACTTTCTCATCCAAGGGGACAGAAAGCATGAACTTGGATCATTCGTAGCCTCTAATTGGGCCACCAGCTGACCCATCCCTAACTTTTCCTTTAAACCAGCTTGACCTTCTAACATTAATGGGGAAATAGCTACTTCTCTATGCTTTCATTTTCAATTGTTCTATAGTAAAATCCCACTTTAATAAGCATAGGGTTAGTATAAAAATCCCCTAATGAGCCATCCAAGAAAAGGCAGTCATGTTTCCTTCCAGTTTTAAGGTGAGGATCCTAGAAGGGATGGGGGTCTGGCAAGATCCCCAGGTACATGTGAATCTCTGTTTCCTCCTGTATAAAAAAGAGGGGGATTCATATGACATAGGTGAAAATGGAGGACATTATACCCAGTGACCTAAACTGTTCTTTGATCTCAAAGAACAAATACTATGTGCTTTCAAACCTATGGCATACCTAGCATCCTCAAAATCAGAGACAGAAGGGGGGCAGCAGGAGCTATGGGGGGGAGGTGGTGTGGGAAGTGGCTGTCCCACGGAACAGATGAAAAACTTTAGACATTGTTTAATATGTGAGTGTAACTTTTCTGAACTCTCAAATGTGGGAAGATGATAAATCTTACGTTATGTCTTTTCTTTAGCCATAATTTAAATAACAGAGGTGTGTGTGTGTGTGTGTGCGCGCGCGCGCGCGCGCGCGCGCTAAATTTGGCTCAGCCAGACCCTGCTTTACTGAGAGCTGTAGAAAATACCACAGTTTTCAATCTTTGGCTTCATAAACCTCAGGTAATCCAGTGCCTTTCACTTCTTCCCAGTGGTGTGTTGATCTAGCAACCATGCATTTTTTAGGAATATTAATTCTTGATTCTTGCATGAAATAAAAACAAACATTTGGAGGGACCTTGTAAAGACACTGGAGACAGAACATGGTTACACCATCCCATATTCCATGGCGGGCTTAAGCATGTGGTCACTAGCCAACATGATTACATCATCCTATGTTCCATGGCTGGCTTAAGCATGTGGTCACTAGCCAGCAAAATGAGTTCTACACGCTTCTATTTACTTCTTGTACTGTCTTGTGGGCAGCTTTCCCTTAGAACAACACATTTGAGCCACATTGCTAGGAAGTGTTGTGGAACACTTTGGTCCCAGCAGGCAAGAAGGGATATGGAGTCTGATGTGTAGTCCAACAGGGCCACAGACATTCTGACATCCCGTCTGATCCTGGATGACAGACTGTTTTACAGGAGTGCAGGGAGTAAAGAGCATGCTTCTGCAGGTGCCTGGGTCTGGTCTATTCTGAGACACATGCAGATGGAAAATTGCTACTTCTATTCTACCCCAGGCTTTGTTTGGGGGAACAGCAAGGGTGACCATGTGAGGCTCCCTTGTTCCTCTTCTCAGTAGGAAACTGCTTTGGGCAGAATTCACAGAGAGGTGTCCAGCTGCACGTTGAGGGAGGGACACGGCAAAGTTGGTGCCACGTGTTTAGAATAAGACTCCTAATTCCCTGAGAACAATGACTTGTTCCGTTAGTGGGATCCAGGAGAGCCCCAGACAGGCTCTATTTGGAACTGGCATCTGGTCAAGTGGAAGAACTGCTTCTTTAAAAACAAAGAAAAGAACAGCAGAAGGTGCACAGACCGCTTCCCAATGCCTCTGTCAGATTGTAGCTCCTCCATGTCTCAAGAAGAAGGGTAGACATTCTGAGGCTGTTTTGATGAATGCACTCTGGTCTGCTTGCTCTGACCCTGTCAATACAAAGTTCCTTGCTATTGCACAGACAGAATGGGAAACGCACACCTCCATATCAGGAGGCGGCAATAAAAGCCTCAAGCCTTTCACCTTTTCAAACCTATAGAAGAACAGTGTTTATATCGCACACAGACTTCATCTTCCTGACACACAGAGGCCAACTCTTGAAGCCTCACAGCACAGAACAGCTCTGTAGGGAACCCCTGTTCAGACAGCAGTCCCCACCACTTGGAATAGGAAGGTCGCAAATGTTTATGCTCTTCTTTCAGACCAAAGGCTCTTGCGGAGCTGATGTTTATTTTTCTGGCTCTGAGAGTAGAGTCACTATTATAATAAAATAAGTAATAGAATAAAAATACTTTAAATCAGACGCTCTGTCCAATTCAGCCCATGCTCTGTCAGTTCTGAGATAAACATGCAAGAACCCTCGCTGACCGCACTTCCTCCTCAGTTGCTGGGAGAGTCCCCCTTGGTTTGTTTTCCTTCAGAGAGGCCCATCCTGCCCCAGGGCAGCCTGAAGCAATTGTGAGTGAACCTTGTGATCTGCAGTGTGGCATGGAGGGCTGCATTTCTCTTCTTTCTCCTGATGGGTGGAGGGGCCAGGGCTATGCATCAGATAGTGCTACTGGCACAACACACACATGGCCATCACCCTGTCCCAGGAAGGGTTTGTTCTCACAGTAGCTCTGTGCTTAAACTGCTGATCTTGCCTCCACAACAGCCTCATTCCTAAGTGGCACTTTGCATAATGGACAGCTCCTCTGGGGATTTTGGATCCTGCCATAGCTAATTTTATGTGTCAGTTTGACTGGGCCATGGTGTGACATGTTTTAGTCAAACGTTCTGGTTGCTTCTGTAAGACTATTTCAGATGAAAATACATTTAAATTACTAAGATGAGTCAACAGATGCCTTTCCCAGTGTGGGTGAGCCCCAGACCATCAACCGAAAAGGAGATAGTACAGAATGGTTGATTCTCCCTTGAGTAACAGAACTCAGTCTGGTGTCCATCAAATTGAAATGTGGATTTTTTTTCTGTCTCCAGATTCAACATTAGGTCGAATCCTTCATCTTAAGCTTGCTGATCTTCATTTTTCAACTATCAACACCACTGGGTTCCTAACTTGCTAACTGTAGACCCTGGGACTCAGTCTCCACAACTGTATGAAGAAATTACTATGAAAAAAATCTCCCTATTCTATTTCCATGGAAAACTGTCTTGGTTACTTTGGCATTGCTGTGAGGAGGCACCGTGATGAAATCAAGTCATAGAAGGAACAGTTTATTGAGGGCTTAGAGTTTCAGAAGGTGAATCTATGACCATCATGATCATAAGCATGGCAGCAGGCAGGCAGGGAGACATGGTGCTGGAGTAGTAGCTGACAGCTAACATCTTGAAAAACAACCTCAAAACAGAGGGAGACGGGGGTGGGGGGGCAGAGGTCCGCGGGGAGAGGAGGGAGGGAGAGAGAGTTCGAAAACTGGGAACAACCTGGCCTTTTGAAACCTCAACACCCACCTCCAATAACACACCTCTTCTAATAAGGCCACGCCTCCTAATCCTTCCCAAACAATTCCACCAACTAGGGCCCAAGTATTCAAATATATGAGCCTAAGAGGGCCATTCTCCCTCAAGACACTATAAGGATCTTCAGCTCACTGACAAAAACTACCTTTTGTAGCCTCTTGGCCGCCATTACCCCGCCAGAGCACAGCAACGTCCCTCTTAGTCCCCCAGTCCATGAACAAGGTTGAACAATGTGTGCGGTTGGAGTGTGGAGGAAGAGGTTTGAGTCTAGGATGGAAACTTTTCTCTTTGTGAACTGAGCACCTGATCACCTTGAGTTGCTTTCATCGCTTCTGTGCCTGCTTGTGTGTACAGGAGCTGTCCCAGTCTTTCTCCTTTAGGGAAGTAGCACCCACACAAATGTCTTCACTCAGGCAATTATCCACAGCGGTGCTCATGATTCTAACTCTAAACATCAACATCTTAAGATCTTCCTTCTTGACTACAGTTCTCAGGACATTTTGCAAATTATGCGTTTAGTCTAAGTCACTGAGTTCGTATGAGGGGAGAGCAGTTTCAGGGCCTGTCACAAGGGATAAGGAGAATCATCTGGACACAAAATATCCCGGCAGTTCTTCTAACTCCCAGAGAGGACAAAACAAAACTTTAATATTGTCTGTGTCTGGGAAGCAGAGTGAGATTAAATTTCCAGCCCTGAGCTAGATCATCCCAGCTCCCAACCTGCAATAACAAAGGGGCACTGGTAGTTTCTGTTTGGTTTCCATTTAGTGATGACCCAAGCCAGGAGCAGGAGGAAGGGAGAAAGGATTTACTTATTCCGATGGAGCCAGCTGCTGTATTCACCTCTGCGTATCTGAAGCCCTGTCCCATGTAAGGCCCCAGGCCCAGCAGCACTGTGTGTAGGAAGATGTTGGCAGCCTCAGGATCGGCACTTTCTCTTGGAGAGGGTTTTGTCTTGATTCTGAAAACACACCCGAATGACATCAGGAACCTTAGGGCTGCAGACCATCTCCATCTGTGATGCTTGCACCAAACACACACCTTGTGATATTTGGAGTTTCAAACTCATTGATTATGTGGAGTATTACCCAGCCATCACCTGACTCTTCAGTGATGGAATTAGTACTAATAGCAGCATGGCCAGTCTCTACTGCCCAGATGCGTTAACAGATGTGAACAGTATAAGTTAATTGGAGCCTTGACTTGAGACTCTGTGCCTCCATGTGCTCATAGGATTGCCTCTGATTATTGCTGTCTGTCATTCGAGACCTCAGGGCTGTATGCTCAACATACAGGCAGCCTGAATCACAGCTTCTTTGCAGAATAAGGGTTTGCAGCTCCTGGTAGCTGCACACTTGTGGAAGTAAAAAGACGATGTTCTCTCTTGTGGTTTCCGGTGCTTGCAGTTGTGCCCTGATGCAGCTGAGTAAGCACCGGTGACTGGGCCCTAAGGCACCGTATACTTTGGGGGTCACACCACGTGGAAGGCTCAGTCCTAAGACACCATATACTGTGCTCCACACCATGTGATCTACAAGTTTAAGCATCTGACAGGTGTTTATTTGCTCCAGAGCAGAAGACTGAATTTAAAGTCTCTCTGGAAGGACCACCCAGATCTCCTCTTCTTTGGAGTCCACTTGCAGAGTGGCCATTGCAGGGGATGTCGGCCAGGGGGCAGTGAATTTGGCTTCCCTCCAGGGATTTCAAGCAAGAAGTTCTTTGACAAGAGTCCTTTCTAATTTCCTTGCGCTAAAAGAGATGTGAAACCTGCAATGGGCTTGTCTTTGAGGGACAAGCAAGAATCAGTGAGGGGGCATCCAAGGAGAATGGGTGAATGCTGCATGGGCCTTGCATGAGGACTGAATAAAGGGAATGAGCGTGTGGAGGGAGCGAACAATGGGAGCCCCTCTGAGGGTGGTGGTGATGTCAGGCTGTGTGTGAGTGCCGTCTGTGGGATCCAATTGCTGAATGAAGGCAGTGAGTCACTTGGCTAGCATGAGTTAGTTGGAGATGCAGCCTAGTGACAGCAGTATCTGCAGGAGAGTGTGGGCAGCTTGCCTTGCTTTAAGTCATCTGAGTGGTGGAGTGACGGAGGAGAGCAGGCAGCAGGGCCCAGAAGACCACGAGACAGAGACACCCGGTGACCGAGTTTAGGCGTTATGCATGACTTGCAATATAAACAAACAAACAAACATCAAGTAACCTCCCATCCTGGAGGCATTTGCAATGTCTGGTTGCCACCACTGAGGAGGAGGTGCTGTTGGCATCTATTAGTAGAGACCAAGGATGCTGCGAACAGTCTGTAGTGTTCCAATAGTCCCCGAGCAAAGAACTGTCAGCGTGTCAGCAGTAGTCAGAAGAAACCAAGTTGGTTCTGAGTTCAAAACCAATCAAGGCTGCATAATAGAACTGCATCTCAAACCTCAAGAACAAAAACAACAAATAGTAACACAATCAAATTAAAATAGACTTAAAACAACAACAACAACAACAACAGCAGCAAACCTGGGCTTAAGACCGTGATGGTGAATGTTCCTCTCAGCAAATCGTGCCTGTTTCCAGTTATGTCTACCAGCTGCATTATCCGCATCTGAGATGCATGTTCTCTTTACCAAGAGACTAACAGTGTGCAGTGGGAGAGCATAGCCACAGTCACACTAACTCTGCCTGTGAAGAGCCAGCTCTTTCTCTTAAGCCAGCTCCCTGAGGGCCCATCTGTCCTTCTGAAAACTGGGAAAGCATCATATTGTTTGGGACTGGTTAATTTGCATCTAGCCCTTCGGTGAATCCAGCCCAGTGCCTTGTCCATGAAAAGCTGTCACCGTTGAGGTCATTGGACACTCTATTCTCAAGTTTAGCTTAGGTTTGGGGAGCTAAGTCATATGAGCCTCCAGGTCCCTTTTCGGTTGGAGAATCTCCCAGAAACTCCATCAGTTTCCCTGTCTCGTACTTTGCCTCCCTGAGACTCCAGCAGTTTCTCATGTTTATGGCCTTCCGATGCCACTGGAAATACTTCTTAGCCATCCATTCTGTCATCCCTGTCCACCTCCAAACCCTTGCCGTGTGCTTCTGTGGACTCCGTAGGGGATTTGGAACTTGGGCTATCTTTCCCACATCTTGAGAAAGACTACATGGCGATACGGACCCAGCCCTCATTTGGGTAATGAGGCAGGCGGGTGTACACAGTCCTGAGAACTGGACTGAAAGCTATGGTGAGAACATGCAGGTGCTAGGGTGAGCAAGGAGACAAAAGGCTCACTGTGCCTGCCAGAAAGGGAAGGGACAGCATGGAGGAGGGCTACATTTTTAACTGGCTTCAAAAAGCACAGGAGGTGACCAGATGGACTGGTGAATCTCGAGGGGATTCTTTCTCCACCTTTTAGCCAAGAAAGGGCTGTGGCATCCGCACAGCTTCCCACGGTGTTCACATCCTGGAATTAATGGAGAAATACCCAGCTCCCTGAAGTGTGAGGCTCCACTGCCTGGATCCCACTCAGCCTCATCACGCCCATGTCTACTGCTCTCAGGTCAGAGCAGTTCTCTTCCTCAGCCCAGGGTGAGGTGAGATTTGCTGTGGCTTTTCCCATTTGGACAGTACCCTCACTCTGGTGTCAGTTAGAATGTCAATGGCTACCTTCCCCAGGAAATGCTTCCACAGTGTTGGGGGTAGACTGAAGGCAGGGGATGAGGGATGGGGAGTCCCTTGCTTTTACCACACTGTAATTTGGTGGCCAATGAAGAGGATACTCAGTTGAGTCTCCATCCCTCATTCACTCCTTGAGGCCACACACAGTATTTGGAAAATAGATGTGTCTTGGTACCACCCTCTCTACACAGATGTCTTTAGTGAGCAAAAGCATAATAGATGCTGAATTAACTGTGAGCTAACAAACAGTATAGGAGCTTGTTACATTTCTCAGAAGCAGATTTGTCCCGGCCTCAAGAATGTGTGTTTAAAACTAGATGTGCTACTTAGCAGTGAGCATGCTCAGTATGAGCAAGGCCCTGGGCTCAATACCCTTCCTTAGCAGCAAAGAAGTGAAAAAGTAACTGAATCCTTTGGAGGCCCACCAGCATTCAGCTTTTAGCAGTCTTCCTAAACACATAGATTTCCATGGTGCAGAGGGGATATTAAAGTTCAAAGCGACCTAGGAATCAGGTTGAAGATGGTAAGTGATCAGGTCTTATGGGAATAAGAGCATTTCTTGGATTGAGGCAGAAATGTCTGAAATCTAGATATTTAACCTCGTCTGGGTGAGGAGGTATAGGGGTTTCACAGAACAGCCTGGGGTAGGGTCCTCTGGGAGGACGCTGATGTGATCATGAAGGTCACATCTTACTGCAGTGGCTGGATTCCATGACAACACATCTGCTTTTGATTGGGACTGGTTCTGAGCACAAGGCTTAGCATACAACGCCCCCCGAAGGAAGAAACACTAAGCCTGTCTGTGAGTCTGGATTCTCTGTGGTGGGAGAGCAGCTGAGCCTGTAGCTCTGGGCAGACTCGGGAGCTTTGGGGGCCCAGACTTGCTCTCTCAGGCCTCACATGTGGAGCCCTGTGGAGCCTGTTCAGGCTCCATCAGGATCAGTGAGGCAGAGTAACTGGGGAAGCTGGAAGCTGGAGATGACCTTCTCAGATGGGAGACACCAAAGGCATTCAGACAGAAAATTCTAGAATTCTATTAATACCATTCTGGCCCTCATGTGGTCTCCAGAGCTTCCATTTCTAGTTTATAGGGAGGTTTTTGGAGACTCTGCAGGCAGACATTGTTGAGAACCTACTGGTGCATCACACTGAGCTATTATTTTCCAGTCTGACTCTGGCTTCTTGCACGTGGTGAGACAGAATGATCCTCAATGCTTTCTTTTCTCCAAGAAAGAAGGAAGGAAAAAAGAAAAAGCAAAACAAAAACCCCACCTGGAAGCATGTTTAGAATATAGGAAGCTGAGCTGGGGTGAGCAGCGTTTGCTTCCTGCAGGGCACAGATGTGAGGCTCCCAAGCTTCTTCCAACAAGTGCACTTGAATCCTGGCAGGAATGAGCAAGACCTGCAGTCACGTGAGCAGAAGCTGGGAAAGCTGCAAAAACATACATGTCAGAACAGGCAGAGGGGGAGAGGTCAGCCCCAGGAGGTCTCCAGGACTGCCTGGGACCCAGATTCCTTGGAACACTGCAGAGCACTGGGCTATATAAACAAGAGATCAAAACAAGGGCCTGCTCTGCCTTCAGCATGATAAATGTTTGTCCTGTGTGTGCAAAAGGGTCGGACCCACCACCATCTTTTTGTAGTCTGAGTTTTATGAGGACACTGGAGAAAACTCACTGGTGAGGGTTGTGAACCTTTCAAGCTGGTGTGCCTTCTTGGTGGCTAGACCCACTTTCAAGGGCAGACAGCCCCCTGCCTGCCCAGAACTCAGTCTGCCCTCGTGACACCTCTTAGCCAGGGACAGGGAGAGTTGGCCAGACGACTTTCATCATTTTGAGGCAGCTTGGGGCCCCTCCCCCACAGCGTGGGAAGAAGTGACTCCTTGTCTAAACTGTGCCCCTCTTGTCCCCAGACCATCGAGGGCCTGTCCATGAGCTCTGCAGAGGGGAGTTAATGAGAAGAAAAACAGTTTGGCCAGGTGTGCCAGGCTCTTAAACTACAAGAACGTTTCAGCCATTCTTCCTGTCCTGTTTGCTACTGACCATGGCTACAGTGAGACCAAAGCCTCTCTGTCTGTGCCTGCCTGTTCCTAGCTTAGCCCTGCACAGCCCTGTCTCAGAAGTTGCCAGAAGGAAATGAGGCTGGAGATTTCCTGCACTTCGCTTCTTTAGGTCCTAGCATCATGTGAGATTGATTCCAGCCAAGTTCTGTGGACAGACAGACTGACAGATAAACAGACACTACACAGACAATGGGGTCCAGTGAGATGGCTCAGCTGGTGAGGGTGCCCTATGCCAAGCCTGAGGACCGGAGTTCAATCCCTGGCACCCACATGGTGGAAGGAAAGAAGGGACCCCTGCAGGTCACCTCTGACTTTCAGGCACACTCAGTGATAATCTTAAGCAACAGTCAGACAACAGGTTGGCACCTCTGTAAGATGTAGTCAGTTTCCTTTCACTATCAAGACTGAAAATCTTATCATCTCTCTTTTACCATTTGTCATTCTGTCTTTTCTGTCACAAGTGCCAAATGTGTTGCAACTCATGTTTCTGATTCCATAATCTACCTGTCATCAATAAAGCCTTTCAGTTAAGTTTTAGACTTTCTGATTTTGTTGTCTGGTATCCATGCTGCAATGTGCACAGATAGAATGTGATTGCTGACAACTAACCTCAGAGAAAGAGACTGAGGGAGTGAACACAGAGGATGGGTGAGGACAGTCCTGGACCTAGAGGACAGTGCTGCCTTCTCGTTGTGCAGAGGAGACGCTACACAGGTAGTGCAAGCATTTCAGAGGTTCGTGTGTGTATGCATGCAAGCATGCTTGCAGGCATGTGTGTGTGTGTGTGTGTGTGTGTGTGTGTGCGTGCGTGCGCGCACGCACCTGTGTGTACGCACATGTGAAGGAATGCATAGCAGAGCTGAGACATAATGATGTCGTTACCACCCACAGGTTTTAAGGATGGCTTGTGTGTATTCAAGTCTTCTTTCTGTTGCTGTGATAAAACACTCTAACCAAAAGCAACCCAGGGAAAAAGAAGGGGTTTATTTTGTCTTACAGGTATCTGTTCATCCTCGAAAAAAGTCAAGTGAGAGCTCAAGAAGGAACCTGCAACAGAAACCATGAAGGAGTGTGGTCCACTGACTCCCAAGCCCATGCTTAGAGATGGTGCCAATCACAGGGATCCATGCTTTCAGCATCAAATAGTAATCAAGATAATCCCCTCACGACACGTCCACAGGCCAATCTGATGTAGGCACTTCCTCAATCAGGACATTTCAATCAGATGACTCTAGGCCACTGATTCTCCACCGACCTCCCTAATGCTTCAGTCTTCTAATCTAGGCACTCATGTTGTGGTGACCCCAACCATAAAATTATTTTTGCTATTTCACCACTGTAATTCCACCACTGTTATAAGTCATAATGTAAATATCTGATATACAGGATTCCCAAGGGTCTTGACCCACAGGTTGAGGACCACTGCTCTAGGCTGTCACTTGATAATTAAAGCTGATTAGTATAGCATGGTCGCCACTCCTGGTAGATTTAGTGCCTGGGTATCCAGAGGCCTTACCTCTAGGCCTTGAGCTCCGAACTCCTTTCTGCCTTTCCTGATTCCCTGTGCTGTCTGGTTAGGAGCCCTTGGGACCAGAAGCCTTAGCTTAGAGCCTGACACCTGGGGCGAGTCAAAGGATTCAATAGACCTCAGAGCCCAGCTGGGAAGGGACTTGGTTGATGGTTCCCTCTGATTGGGACACCTATCTCTATACTCAGTCTCTCACCCACTAGTTTGGAGGTACCAATTTCTCTGAGTGTGATGGTAATGACCTAAATAAAACAATATACTTGACAAGTGTATAGAAAGTAGCAAACACTTTCCCAGGGCGGGCTCTTGATAGCAGCAGACACGCATAGATGAAATCAGCCTATCCCTGAAGGAGCACACCTGAATACAGGTCAGGGCTGGGGGTGGGTGGGTCTGAAGTGGCTTAGTGACACTGGTATCCCCATTCTCCCAGATGGCACCTTTGTGCTCTGCCCTGTGTCCAAAGGATGCAAACATGAAGGAGGGACATGATGTCTAAGCATCTCCTTAGTTACTTCACAGAAAGCAGAAGACTTGGGTTGTCACAGTTTAGGAGCTGTAATTGCCCGACTGTGCACCTCAATAATTCTTACATGTAAGTTGATCCCAGCACCCCAGAAAATCGGAAGAGGTCCTAAGGGTAGGCTCTTCTTCCATGTGACTATCATCTTTTCAGAGGGGGAAGTCAGAACATAGAGGCATGAAGGGCAGATGTGGGGAGAAGCAAAGGACAGAGCCCCAGGAGAAGCTGGCTCTTTTGACATCTTTAACTTGAACTTTCATCCTCTATGACTGTGGGATAGCACATGTCTTCTGCTTAAGCTCCATTATGTGATATTTGTTATGACAGGTAAGCTGACTTATACAAGGCTGTGCACTCCTATGGGTCTGGCTCTGTACCAGTCTCTCTGTGTGTGGTAAATGGGAGCAGTCTTGCTCACAGTAGGATAGGTGGGATGCAGGAGCATAGCAGAGTGTTTGGTGAAAAGATCTGTGGGTAGGTAAGCTACCACTGTGTGTGCGTGCGTATGCGTGTGCATGTGTGTGTGTGTGTAAGTGATACATTGTTCTTAAACACTGTCTGCAAGTGCTGATGTGACTGGCTGGGCCTGGACTCATAAGGAACTATGGTGACAGCTTATATCAATGAGACTCAAGGTTCAACTGGATAAGAGGTGTGCTTAATCAGGGCTCGGAACAGGAAGCATATTCAGGAGGCCTGTTCCAGTCTCCCTACCCTTCTTGTCTTAGTTAGGGTTTTATTGCTGTTAAGAGACCATGAGCATAGTAACTCATATAAAGGGAAACCTTTAATTGGGCCTGGCTTACAGTTCAGAGGTTCAGTCCATTATCATCTTGGTAGTGTGCAGGCATACATGGTACTGGAGGGGTTCTACACAGTGCTAAGAGTCTACATCTGGATCTGCCTATAGCAGGAAAAGAACTGTAAGCCACTGAGCTTGGACTTGAGCATCTGAGACCTCAAAGCCCACCCACAGTGACACACTTCTTCCAACAAGGCCATACCTACATCCATAGTGCCACATCCATAGTGCCACTTCCTATGGGCCAAGCATTCAAACCCATGAGTCTATTGGGTGTGTTCCTATTCAGTCTACCTCACTTCCTATGTGGGAAACAGAGTAGGAGCAAGAAAGCTCTCTCTGAGATTGATGGACACAGGTGAAGGGTAGACGGGGTTACCAGCCTTAATCAGCTCTTGATCAAAGAGAAGCCAACGCAGTGAGGCAACAGGGACAGGGATAGGTCACATGCAGACAGATGCTGAGAGCCAAGAGGTCTCTGGGTTTGGCAATAAGGCTGGACCCTCATGTCAAGGGAGCCCAAGAAGTAGGGAAAACTCGTTCAAGTGGAGCCTGAAGGTCACCAGCTACTTCTGTCACTTCTGACTCTTTTTTGCATTCCACGAAAGCATCACCACCTCCAAGCCAGGGAGTTCAGGGCATGCCCCTTCTAAACAAAGGCCACTCATTTCTTTAATTTAAACAGAAGGGATTTTGTTTCCAGCTTCCTTCTGAGGCGCTGGTGACTGGGTGGTACTGCAGCCTTGATGCCTTCAGGATTAACAGAAGAATTTTGGTTAGGAACACGAGAGCCACACGAAGATTGCGGTTTCCAAGTTGGAGGGCTTGGGAAGAGCAGCATCATTCTCTGAGTTCTTGAGGTTTCCAGTGTTCAGGGCACCCATCTGCTCACCCAGAACTGGAAGCCTATTACAATGCACCCCTTGTTATGGTTAGAATTTAAGATGATATTTTTTCTATTTTAGTTAATGGCCTGAGAATGAGATTTTGGTTGTTGGCAATAAATTGCATATTCAGGGATATTGGTGCAGAGGGACTCTAATTCAGTCTTTTTATAGTATCCTTTCCCCCTCTGGTCTGGAGAATTCTTTTAAGGTGGTGGGGGTGATTAATGACCGCATGTGCCTGTGTGCACACAGGGCCCACGTGTCCTCAAAATGAGGAGCCTAGGGATCCTGGAGAAAAAGCCCTCGGCAGAGGAGGGAATCGCAACACCACATTGTCTGCCAAGTTCCACCCCAGTGAAAACAAGGATGAATAGATTATCGATGGAATGTGCTCCAGGCTGTGTCCTCAAATGTGCAAGTCCAGCATCCTTCCTCCTGGCTCAGAAGTATAAGGAAGACAGAAGGCATAGAAAATAAAATCATACCCCCTTCTCCTCTTCCTCCTCCTCTTCCTCTTCCTCCTCTTCATCTTATTCCTCCTCTTCTGTTTCTTTTACTTTGCAATGAAAATGCTATTTAAACAATGGATCCAACCCTAGATGGTAAAGGACGGAAGCTATGTGACAATCACTTTTCATCTCTGTGTCAAAATGCCTGAGGAAGTGAATGAACCTGCAGGAAGTAAGATAGATTTTGGTTCACATGTTCAGAGGTTTCTATCTGGTTCACGCTCCAGGGCTATGGTCCTATGGTATCTCCTCAGGACAAACAGGAAACAGAGAAAGCAACATGAAGATGAGTTGGCTCTACTTCCTAACAGTTCACTTGACTATGAACTCATCAACAAACTCATCTACGGATAGAATTATCATCGTCATGACTAAGTATCTCAGTGTGCCACTAATGGGAAACCAAGGTTTCAATATAGACAGCTTTTGAAGATATACCTTATATCTAAATCAAAATAAGAAAGAATTCTTTTTGGGTGCTTCTGCACTGCCAAGCAGAAAGGTAAGGTACTCCAGGCCACACTGGAAAGAGCCACAACTGTGCCGAAGCTTGCAAAGCAGACATCACATGTTTAGAAGGTCTGGACGTTATGAGATCCGAGTCAGCTCAGAAGACAGAATTGGGGCCATGAATAAAACAGAGTAGAGAGAGGTCTAGCTAGAGTAACATTTACGTGTCCAGTGTGAGTTTCAATTCACTTCTTCTGAAAACAAGGCTATGGGGTGTTCTTAAGCAGGAGATAGGACTGACACCCAAGAGCTGTACATGCTCTGTGTCAGGAGTGTGTAGGGTAGAGAGGGGCATTGAGGGTAACACATTAAATAAGACAGTCAGCGGAGGAACAATGGAAACCCATTTAACCTCAGTTTATAGGTAACAAAACAGAGTAAGTGCAGGCTTGTGAAATCTTCCAGAGAAGGCTGATGTATGTAAATGTCTTAAGAGAGCTGTTTGTCTTTATTCCTCATTGGAAAACCAAAGAAATTAGGTTCTGATGGCAGCAGCAGCAGCAGCAGCAGCAGCAGCAGCAGCAGCAGCAGCAGCAACAACAACCACCACCACCACCACAACAAGATAGATGCATTTGCCAGCAAAAAGAGAAGGCAGGTAGGCAAACATTATCTTTCACCTCTGACCTTATATTTGGGAGACTGGCACAAGGTAGTGCCTTGTCTGGGAGAAGGGGACTACCCTTACAATTCTGGCTAGGAGTACACCTCTCTGTTGATTCTAGATCTAATAAAGTTGATAACCAAGATTGATTATCATATTTCTGGATTAGTTACTTGATGGATTGCTGTGACAAAAGACCTAACAAAGTAACTTAAGGAAGAAGGTTTTGGGGTACTTCCAATGCCAGGTACATTCTATCATGGCAGAGAAGTCATGGAAGCCCGATTTAAAGGCCGCCGGCCACATCTCATCCACGGTCAAGAAGCAGAAAGAGGTAACTATAGCCCCCTTTTTATTCAGTCCAGAACATGGGGCCACCCATGTGGAAGTGAGTCTTCCCACCTCAGTTAACGCAGTCTAGCTAATCCCTCACAGGCATGTCTGGGTCAGTCAATATCCTGACGAGCTGACAAGTTATTATTAACCACAACATGGTGGAGATCCTTTATCCACCAAAGACTTTTTTTTCTCTTTCAAAAAAGGAGCCCTTTCCTGAGATGAGGATCCTACCCCCCCTTTTTACCAGGCCATCGCAATTCCCTACTACATCCTTAATGTATCCTTACGCCTACAGGTAAGAATGACTCTCAATCCCCATCAAAGCTTCTCTTTATAGATGACAGAGAACATCACAGAAACCCACAACTGGTCAAAATAAAAGAGAACAACTTATTTTGGGGCACCCAGCCCCAACACATACACCTATAATAGAACTCCTGTACCTAAGGTGCAGGGAACATTACGGAACAGGGAGAGGAAAGGTTCTAGGCACCAGAGACCAGGAAGTCTGTTCGTGTGATTGTCTGAGGTTGTGACTCCTCCTAAAAACGACGGGGATGCTACATTCTTGATTCATCAGCAATGTCTCCTAAACAAGACCTGAACAGTAGCAACACCAGAAGACATGCTGACATGGAAGTGGAAAATCTCAAGGGGTCCCACCCCTAGACAAAGAACTACAGCAACTGACAACGTCTAAGAGAGGGAGAATTAATCTGTCCCCAGGGATAAGTTCCCTAATTGGCTATCCAATACAAGCGGTCGGCTCTGAAGTCATATATAAATAAACAACATTAAATGTACTCAGTACTTTGTATTTATATACTTATATTTATTCACAGGGGTGTGTGTGTGTGTGTGTGTGTGTGTGTGTGTGTATAAAATAATAAAAAGAAAAAAGAATCAGGAATTTGAGAAGGAGTAAGAAGCAGGCGGGGGGTTGGAGATAGGGACACAAGTGGAGTTGGTGGAAAGCAAGGGAAGGGAGAAATAATGTAATGTTTTAATTAAAAGCATTCAAAGGGGGATTTTTATATTGAGAACCCATGTCCCTTGGCCTAAACTTGAATAAAATACTTTGCTATGACAGAAGACAAAGGCAACTTGGGCCCATTCTTCTTCTCCTTGGGAAAAGGCCAACTAATCCATCTTACAGCTAAATTCACGTGTGGTCTAGCTTTATTCCTGTGGTCATAGTGGGGAGAATACTAAGACCCCACTTCTTTAGCAAACTAGAAATATGATTTATTTTAATGTATTAACTTCTGCTTCTTTATTCTCTGGGATACAGAGAAAACAATATGAAAGGTTCATATACCTGAGTGCCCTGTGAACACATATCATGCCCTTTCTTTGTGCACACCAATATGGTAAAATGTAATTGATAAATTAGACAAAGCAAGAAATAACAAGAGTAAAAAGTAAAGCCAAATGGTTTTGTTGTTCTCTCTCTCTCTCTCTCTCTCTCTCACATTAACTTGTCACAAGATAGAATCATCTGGAAAGAGGGAATGTCAGTTGAGAAACTGCTTCCATGAGATGAGCCTGTAGTCAAATATGTGGGACATTTTCTTAGTTACTGAGTGCTATGTGAGGACCCAGATCACTGAGGCTGCTGCCTCTGTGGGCAGGTGGTCCTATATTGTATAAGAAAGAAAGATGAAAGAGCCACTGATAGCAAGCCAATAAGCATCTTTCCTCCACATCTTCAGCCTGAGTTCCTGCCTTAACCTCCTGCTCTGGCTTGCAGTGATGACAGACTCTAACCTGTAAGCCAAACACACCCCTTTCTCCAAAGCAAACTCGGACAATGCAGTGATGACAGACTCTAACCTGTAAGCCAGACACACCCCTTTCTCCAAAGCAAACTCGGACAATTATTATAAAACTTATACAAATGCACTTTTTTCTTGAATTTTAATTTTAAAAACATTTATCTGTTTATTCTGGAGGGGAGAATGCATCCCATAGTGCATGAGTGGAAACCAGAGAACAGCTTGTGGGAGTTAGTTCTCTCCTTCTATCATGTGGGCTCTGGGGGTAAGGCAAAAGTTGTCAGGCTTGCTTGCAAGCACTTTTGTGCTCTCTCTCTCTCTCTCTCTCTCTCTCTCACACACACACACACACGCACACACACACGTGCGCACACACACGCACACACTCACACGCACGCACGCACACACACACGCACACACTCACACAGACACATTAAATCGATCAGTCAATCCATCAATCAATGATTAAATGAACAAATATGTTTTATTACATCTTACTTCTTTGTGTGTGTTTGTGTGTGGGCATACATGCCATGGCACATGTGTGGAGGGCCGAAGACAACTGGAGGGAGTTAGTTCTCTCCTCCTTTGTGGACCCTGGGGATTGAACTCGGATCATTAGACTTGGCAGTAACCTACTTTTATTCTAAGACATCTCCTGGTCCCAGAAAATGTGATCTAAGAGAAAGAGCTTAAGAGAGTAAGGGCTACTGGGTATGGCCTGTCCCTTGTAATCAGCTTTGTGTCCACTCATTTTATAAGGGAAACGCAGTGCTGGGTAAGGGGAGGGAAAGCACCCCAGTGGCTCCTCCTTAGAATCTGGAGCACCTTGTGAAAGGAGGGAGAAGACATTTCTGTTGTCCTGTCTTACGATGTAAAGTGCAGTACCTAAGGGAGTTAGGCAGAGGCGGCCCAGCTCTGCAGAGACCGCTTCTCCTGGTAAACCCTGCCCAGCTC
>JADRCH010000155.1:860686-875700 GCA_019843965.1 Rhynchomys soricoides | reverse complement strand
ACTGTGTGTGTGAGTGTGTACTTACATGTGTTTGTGTGTAGTGTATGTAGGTGTGTGAGGCACTGTGTATGTGAGTATGGAAGTCAGAGGTTAATTTCAGGTGCCTTCCTCTATATCTTTCTGCTTTCCATTGTGTGTGTGTGTGTGTGTGTGTGCGTGTGTGTGTGTGTGTGTTTTAATTTTTTCCAATTTTTTTAATTCACTTTACAACCTGATCACAGCCCCCCTTCCCAGTCCCACCTTTAAAAATTCTTCCCCCATTACCCCTTCCCCCTCTCCTTAAAGAAGGAGCCCCCCCCCGCGCCTTGGGTACCACCCCACCCTGGGACATCTAGTCCCAACAGGACTAGGTACATCTTCTCCCACTGAGGCCCAACCAGGCAGTCCAAGTTGGGGGAGGGGATCCAATGGCAGGGAACAGAGGTCGAGACAGCCCCACTCCACTTGTTAGGGGATGCATATGAAGACCATGCTGCACATTTGCTACAAATGTGTAGGGGGTCTAGGTCTGGCTCCTACATGCTCCCTGGTTGGTGTAAATGGGCAGAGAAAGAAATTAGGGAAACAACACCCTTCACAATAACCACAAATAATATAACATATCTTGGTGTGACTCTAACCAAGCAAGTGAAAGACCTGTATGACAAGAACTTCAAGTCTCTGAAAAAAGAAATTGAGGACGATCTCAGAAGATGGAAAGATGTCCCATGCTCATGGATTAACATAGTGAAAAATGACCATCTTACCAAGAGCAATCTACAGATTCAATGCAATTCTCATCAAAATTCGAATACAATTCTTTACAGATCTTGAAAAAGCAATGCTCAACTTCATATGAGAGAACAAACAAACAAACAAAAAAATCAGGATAGCTAAAACAATCCTGAACAGTAAAAAAACCTTCTGGGGTATCAGCATCCCTGATCTCAAGCTGTACTACAGAGCAATAGTAATAAAATCTGTGTGGTATTGGTACAGGAACAGACAGGTTGATCAATTGGAATCTAATAGAAGATCCTGAGATACACCTACACACCTACAGACACTTGATTTTTACCAAAGAAGGCAAAACTATACAATGGGAAAAAAGAAAGCATTGTCCACAAATGATGCTGGTCTAACTGGATGTCTGCATGTAGAAGAATGCAAATAATAAATATTTATCACCCTGCATAAAGCTCACTGAACCTGAGATTCCTATTTATTAGATCTTCTGGCTGCCAGCAATCCCAAACAGTCTACTTGTCTCTGTCCCCTACAACAAAAGTGACAGGCATGCATATAAGAGCCTGCCTGGCATGTTTGGGTGTTGGGATCAAACATCGGAGTTGTACTGCAAATGCTCTTAATTACCTAACCATTTTTCCAGGTCTTATCAGGCTTTTGGCTATGTAAAAAACTCTTGGAATAAAGTCAAGATTCATTTAAGTATTTGTTTATATTAAAGTCTTTTAAATGACCACTTAAGCCACCATTTTGAGGCAATCTTTGTACATTTCATAATACCTATGGATCTGTGACTATAAATGTTTAGAGGTGTATGTCTTAAGCTTATACATTACATAAAAGTTTGCAGAATTAAAGACATGTTTAATACACGCAAAGTGATTGATAAGGGCTCTGTTTTATACAATGTATGTTATATCTGGACTGTCATATAAAATGCTACCTTCCGTCAGTACGATGGAGACGTAATGCCTGGCATTTGGGTAATCTTGCTATTTGAAGCTCTGATCTGCATCTCTAGCTTTGACTAGATAACAATTTTATTGCTGTTCATATAGGGTACAGTTGGACAACAGAAATGCCTCTCCTCTGGTCACAGGCACTGGTTTTATTCTCTAGAGTTGAAAGAGTGCTGCAGGTGCTCTGGACTTATTATCTCACAGAGACAACAATCTTGAATTTTATTTCAAAAGTAGAAGCTGGGTTAAGATATAAAGGACTTTATGTTGGTTTTTTATATAAAGATTCCAGTTGCTTCTGTCTCCTTTATGTGCTATATGGCTTTATGTCCTTAGCGTATGATATATGCCTTCTAAGACACAAAGCTTCAGGGAACACTTTAGTAAGCTGGTGCCTTCAGATTAGACTTCTAAACGACTTAACTTTTCCCAGCTCCATGTTCATGTGTTCCCAATTGTAACATAGATATTTTCTAAGCAAAGACAAGTAAACATGCCCTTATACTGTGCTCTACAAACGGTGTTTCTCAGTAATTAAAAGCCAATTGACATCGGTCACCCAAGGAGTACATCTGTAACCAAGTACTTCATTCTCAAGCTTGTTTTCTTTAAATATTTGCTCTGGTTGGTTGTGTTTTGGTAAAGTTTTACAACCATTATCTGTTGACATTCTGCAGAAGTACAACTTCTAACAAAAGAACCAGAGCAGTATTTTTGAGATGCTAGGATACTACTCATAGGCCAGACAGAATTAAATTCAAGAATGAACTCCATGCAGGCCTAACTTAAGAGTCACTCATTCAGTGTTTCTTCTTTTCTTAAAATAAAAGGTTTTATTGGCACTAATCCATTGATGTTTTGTCCTCCCAACATGGAATCTAATCAGGCCACCCAAGGAAGCTCTCATCCCAGCCCTGAGGGGCAACTGAGACCAATCATCACTTTGAAGTTCAATGTCTCTTTAGAAATCCAAAGTCCTTTAATTGTGGGCTCTTACAAAAATTAGATATTTTCTTATTCCAAGACAGAAGAGACAGAACACATTTACAATCAGATCAAAGAAAGATCAAAATGCAACCATGTAAGTTGCTCTGTTTCTGACATCTGGGACTCAATTGTGATCTTCTTGGCTCCAAAGGGCTTGGGTTTCACCACTTCTTTAGCTCTGCCATACAGCAAATGCAGAGTATGTCCTAGGCACCTACCTAAGGATGGTACCACAATGGGCTGGGCCATTCATTCTGCATCAGTTAGCAATCAAGAAAGTAGTTCATAAACATGTAAACTGTCAGCTCCAGACTTGGCACTGTTTTTGGTGGTCTTCTCACATTACTGATACATCCTATATCTTGGGTCTCCAATACAACCGAGGCTGCATCTTTACCAGTGGCTTTTTGGCCTTTCTTCAGGGACTCTGATCTACCTCATGGTGCCATGCCTCAGATTCTCTCCAAGACTCATTTAATTCTGCAACTTTTATCTTACCAAAAGCAGTATCACACTGAAAACTTTTAGACATTACCAAGTTTGGCTCATAGCTTAAGATGCAACCTTGATATACTCTGTGGAAGTTCACAGGAACTGTACACAAGGAAGGCAGCTTCTATGTGCTGACACTGAAGGAATATTTTCCAGAAGATTTCACAGCAATGCATTTTTATCAATCCAAGCTGGGTTTCTAGACCCAGAAAATCATGGTCCGGTGCCCCTGCAAAGCACAGATTTTAATTTCCAAAGAATTTTAATTCAAATATATCACATGAATGGCCTCAATAGAGTCTTTGAGGGACTCTCAAACATCCCACTGAAATTTTATAAGGCAGGCCTCTGTCATCTGTGTTTCTCTCCACATTCTTATCTTCTAAGCTTCCACAGGACAGATCATCAGTCTCTGAGCACTCAGAAGCCTCTTTAGTCTAATGTTCCAAAAGCTTTCACAATCCTTATCCAAAAAACAGCATGGCCAGGTCTGTCAGAGCAATACCCTACTCTTGGTTCTAATTTCTTCCCTAGTTTGCTTTCTGTTGTTGTAATAACACACCGATCAAAAGCAACTTTGGGGGAGGAAAGAGTTTATGTGGCTTCCAGGTTACAGTCCATCATCAAAGGAAACCAAGGCAGGACCCTGGAGGCAGGAACTGAAGCAAAGACTTCAGAGGAACACTGCTTAGTGTTTTAATGTTCGTGCCTCTTCCTAGGGAACTACAGCTGATTCAGATGACTGACCTGGACAGGGCACCCATCTTCTTTCAGGTATCCTCTCAATAATAGAAATGCAGATAGAGGTGAGACCCATTGCGAGGCTGGCTAAACCTCCTCCATCTCTCCTCCTCCTCCAGCCCTCCCCTACCCATGTGCCTCAGTGTCTTGAGGGGCTATAGTGATATATATTCCTCAGAGTTGGCTCTGCTTATCATGCTCCTGCTTATTTAAAGCCTGTACCAAAGAACTTGGAGCATACTGTATGGTAGTTCTGTGTGCAGTATGTGCCAGTGCTAGGCAGCATGTTTGCCACGTGATTCACCCAGGCACACTGTAGAACCAGCCACCAACATGGCGCTATCACGAGCAGTCACTGACTTGCAGAGGTGAATAAGGTAGCTGGGCCACCAGTTTATGAATTCAGTTACTTTTTCTCTGTGCAGATGGAGAGGACTCTGACTTGTCTTTTCCTCTACCTCCCAGTTCCTCGAACCCTAGTCAGCCAAGCTGGTTGAATATCAAAGGGAGCACAGCTGACTTTCAGACTCCAGGGATGTAGCCCCTTGGGCCAAGTGGCATCAGAGAGTCCTGATAGAAGCTCTCCCTCTCAGGCATGAGCCAGGTCAGCAAGCCACTCTGCAACTTCTCTCAAGGGAGGACCCTGCTGGTTTGGTGATGGGTCAGATGGTCTTGTTTGTTTTCAGAAGGCAGAATGTGACTTTTATCTGCCATTCATTCTGTGTAATTCAGAAATGGGACCATTTCCAACCATCTAGGTGGCAGTACACATGTGTTGAAGCCATACATCTCTGTCATGTACACATATTTCACTATCATTTGATATTAAATACCCAAACACCTATGTGCACATATGCACTTTACAGAAGCACATTCAGCATTCTCCTTGATTCAGGAGAGATCAAGGACCTTGATTCACTAGGGGCTGCCCCGTACTGGATGTTTTACATGTCACAGCAACCTTACACAATGCAGGCTCTCAAAATTGAGCCAGAAAATTGTAGTCACCCAAGGGCTTGACAGCACAGGAGTCTTAGAAACTCCATGTTTCTAGATCAGTAGGAGCAAGTTGGGGTCCAGAGGCTGACAGAGAGGCTGCAGTCACTGGTCTAGGAAACCCACCATGAGAAACCCAGCATTAAATTATTAAACTGAATTTTGGAAGGAGAACTTGAGGCTCAGAGATGTAAAGTCACACAGCTAGCAAGAACAAGGACCAATAGCCTTCTGCAGGCCTACTCAGCACAGAGTCACCCCGATATTTTTCAAATGTGCAAACTGCACAAGCGGTGTGCAGTGTAGTTCAAGAGGTCTTCCTGGGCAAGATCACTGGTTTGAAGTTGTACTGCCATGTTATCCTCTGGGCTGTTTGCTCTATCACAGCCTTTACCTGGTAGTTTAGTGGCAGCTGATAAACCACTATGGGTGTTCACTCGCTCTGTGGGTAGCTGGACAAACCTGCTGTTTAATGGATGTTCAGGCTGAGTAAGTGAAAGTTGGACTGGCTTGTGTCTGTGATGAGCTAAGGGAGGGGTGTCCCACCAGTCTGGGTGGCCTTTTTACTTGTCTGGAGATTGTTTTCATTTTGGCAGAGGCATAAACAGGGAAGAGTGGGCCACAGGCTTCCTGTAACCCAGCAGGTGACCTAGCCTTGTCTACACAGTGGCTGCAGGACTCCAGGAATGAAAGTGAACCTTCAGTGGAGAGCAGAGGGCCTGGTATGGAGGTGGCACTGGCCAATTGTACCCTGCACTGTTGATTTAAGTGTTAGGCCAGCCAAGATCCACAGCATAGGCAAAGGAATCCTACCTCTCAATGGTGAATACAGGAAGCCGGAGAATTTGCAGCTGTTCAAAACATGGTGCCTGCTTTGCTTTCTCTAGGACCATTTGACAACCCTTCCTGTGACTCTGTTTCTTTGCCAGCTCAAAAGATAAAGAGGACAGGTCTGCTGCTTTTCTGAACATCAGAAAGACAAAAGCATTCCTTAACACCACTATGCCACCAGGACATCACCCTGAGAAATGTGCCTCTCACCCTCCACAGAAAGCTTTTAAAATGACACCTCCTTGGAACTTTCCAGCTAGAAGCATAAATATGGAGTTCAAATGGAATATCCAGTTTTCACAGCTGTATCTGTGCTAAATTAAAAAGAACAGAAAAAACAAAGAAGAATGGGAGGGAAAGACTTTGGTAACAGAATGCGGGCACCAGGAAAGCCGCCTTCCAAGGCCTGCTGCCTGCTCAGCGACCCCATGCTTTCCAGATCGGACTCTTAATTAATCATGGCTGGAGTTCTGCACTTTGACTCAGGCTGGTGTTTTATTTTCTTGTTCTAATGCCCACATGAGCATCCTCTGG
Source organism: Rhynchomys soricoides (assembly GCA_019843965.1). NCBI lineage: Eukaryota > Metazoa > Chordata > Mammalia > Rodentia > Muridae > Rhynchomys > Rhynchomys soricoides. Next base: position 869,434 of record JADRCH010000155.1, on the reverse strand, counting down.
CAATAAAACATCCAGGGAGAAGTTATAAAAACATGTCATCCTGCTTACAGCATATGGCTAATTGATTTTTGAGAATCGCTTAATTGTGTGACTTTAGTTAACCAAACAACAATGCCTGTTTTCACACCCCCAATATTAGCTCATACTATTTCATGACCTGCCCCCGCTGAGACACACTCCATATTTCTGACCATAAATCTGGCCTCTGCCTGGGCTTGCGTACTTGTTCCAGCTTTGTTGTGACGGTTTTACTGCATCGGTTGCCTTTTTAAAAAAATTTATGGTGGGCAATAAACATGGAGAAAGGTTTAAGGGAAGAAAGTAGGGGTTTGGGTTGCTTTTTTGCAAGCTGAATTTTAAAATTTCTTCCTTAAATAAAATAACAAAAGGTAGTTTTCTTCCGAGATTGGCCCTGTGCCGGGCCTCTGTAGGTTCCACTTAAATGGATATGGAGGGAACTCGAAGCGTGGTCTTTTTAAACAGAAGGTTCCAAAGGCTCTGCTGAGTTACCCTAATTGCCCAGAGTTAGGCGGAATTTTAATGTGGGACGGGCTGTGTGATAGGCGGGTAGGAAGGAGAGGCGAAGCCTTTGAGGAAGAAGTTGAAGGCCTCAGAGAGAAGCAGGCAACCACAGTTGGTGGGTATCAGTGGAGCAGAAGACTGGAAATAGCACCTTAGATTATGATCGTGGCCACAAACACAGAGGAAAGGTGAGCACACCCCAGCTTGACGTCAGTGGAAGTTGTTGATTGACTCAGTGATGGCCTCCTATGATTAGTCTACAGTGTCGAAGTGTAAAGTCCCCATGGAAGATATATTTGCATATGAGAGATCTGTTACAGCTCCCAGCACCTTCACTGTGACAACTGACTTCATTTTATTGATTCTATTAGTGTGTATGAGGAGATGTGTGTGTGTGTGTGTGTTTGTGTGTGTGTGTGTGCACGTGCGCACAAGTTCATGCAGGTATCTGCATGCACATGTGGTGCGTATGCATGTATGTGCCCATATGTGTGGTGGCCATAGGACCACCTTGGACATCTTTCCTCCTCAGGGTCTTTCAGTCTTGTATTTTGAGACAAGGTCTCTCACTCAGTCTTGGGACTCACCCATGAGACTTAGGTTTGGAGCCAGCCAGTTTCAGGGCTCCTCCCATCTCTACCTCCTCTGCATGGAGATCGGAGATTGTATACACACCACCATGCCAGGCTGGCTTTACTAGGAGTTCTGGGGACCAGACTCACGTCCTCCTGTTTGCATGGCAAACTCTTTCCCAACTGAGCTAACTCTTCCATTCCCAGGTCTTCTATCATGAAACAATCTGAGTTACAGCCTACAGAAGCACTGATCCTTACCCTCTCACATGGCAGTGTACTCGCTGTGGTTTGGATAGGGATTGTTCCTTCTGACTTGTACAGGAACATACATCCAAAGTCTTACATTAATGGCCTTGATGTATAATCCAGCTATGAGATTAGTGGGGGAGCCTCTGAGAAATGGTTAGATTCAATGAGTTCATTAGGATAGAGTCCACAGTTTTTGTACCCTGATGGCTTTCTAAAAGGAGGGATAGAGACACACACGTTCTCTGTGTCTCCTTACGTGATGTCGTCTGTGTATTGCCTGGGGAATCAAGGCTAGCACTGTGCACTTGAACCTACAAGCCCAATAAACATCTTATAAACTTAGCCTGCTTTGGGTCTTTCATTATACCAGTAAGAGTTGACCAGTACAGCAGTGTTCTGCAGTATTTTGTTAATTATTTACAGTCATATCAGAAGCCTTCACACAGGTACTACTACAATGTTAATTATTTACAGTCATACAAAAACACTATACACATTATTGTACTATTTCACAGACAAAATTGATTTTGTTAAATGCTTCTTTTATATCCATTAACTCAATGGACGTGGCTTTCCCCCTTCCATTTAATATGGTGGATTAAATGGATTGACTTTTCATTGCAGGGCTAGCCCTGTATCTCTGGGATAACTCTCTTGGTATATTTTCTTTTACCATATGTTGCTAAACTTTATTTGCTATTATTTTGTTAAGGGCTTTTATTTTTTTCAACAACAAAAGAAGGAAAAGGGCATTCAGGATATGGGCATTTACCTGAGCCATGGGAAAGCCATGCTTGCTCACAGTTTCTAGCTGCCTGGGCTTTGTCCAGGCCAGGTCCCACAGGGTAACCCCACTGTGTTACTGTGCCAACATGACTGGGCCACATGGAAGAAGAAACAGAGAAAAAAGCACAAGAATGAGGAAAGCCAAGCCATTCTTCTGGGGGCATTCCATTCTTAGAAAGACAAATAAGCAGAAAAGTCTAAGACCTTGAGTGGTTCTGGGGGCGAGGTCTCAGCCAGGGTACCCATGCTGAGTGCCAAGTAAGATCCATAGAAAAAATAAATAAGTCTCTTTTTCTACCCTTTGAATATCAATATAAAAATTCCCAGCAATTTTCATTCAACCGGGGCCATACACCTTGTAGGCCTGTAACCCTCTCCATCGCCACACAGATTTGGGGTAACTATTACCATGGGAGCCAAGGGTGCCCCAAGGAACCTCAGACAGAGGCCCAGACAAACCAGCATTTGCCTCTGGCCAGGAATAATCTCTTCCAAACCAACAAGGCAGTATTTTTGAACATGATTATGCTAACATATGCCTAAATCTGTGTAGGGCAAACTGGGACACGCAGTTGACCTTTTGGAATGGACTCTGGGTTATTTTGACCCTATGCTGGTTTCCCATTTTGAAAATCCTGCTGGCTCATAGGAATCCTTGGTCACACATTCAACTATACCCTGCTAGCACCTGCCCTTTAGATTTGGTTTGGGAGGCCTCCTGTGAGCTTTAGAGTTTTACCTCAAAAGGTTCATTGTGTCCCTGTGTCATTACTGGAATGACACACACCAACTGCCTCTTGGAATGTGCCTTTCCTTCTACTAGTTTGGAAGTCTAGGAGTCTCAGCAAATGGACTGTGACCTCCCGATGCTCCCAAAGACTGGATCACCAACAAAAGAATACACATGGATGGACCCATGGTGCTGGCCACATATGTGTCTTATTAGCCATCAGAGGGAGGAGAGGCCCTTGGGCCTGAGGGTGTTAGATCCCCCAGTATAGGAGAATGCCAAGGAAGGAAGAGGAGAGTGGGTGGGTGGGTGGTTGGGTGAATACCCCCATAGAGGCAGGGGAGGGAGGAGGGAATGCGGAGGTTCCAAAGGGGAGATCTGGAAAGGGGGAAACATTTGAAATGTAAATAAAGTATCAGACAGAGAGAGAGAGAGAGAGAGAGAGAGAGAGAGAGATCTCCAGAATCAGACACACACCCCTACTAACCCATCACCAACACACTCCCTCCCTCCCCCCCGGGATTATCTGGAGTCCAAACCCAGAGTTGAAACTAAAACTTCAGATTTGTGACCAGTCATAATCAAAACCCAGAATCCCACAGTGGTCAAAGACTGAAAGCCAAGCATCACTCTGGTGGTCCGAAGCCTGTCATATTAGAATGACAGCAACTGAGTAATTGACCACCAAACAGAGACCTCAATTTTCATGATTCCTTCAAAACACTATCAAAAGGATTTTAGCCTCCTCCCCAGACTCACCAGGCTGCACCTCACTCTACCTCTGAGTGTCTGTGGTGCCCTGTGTTAAAGGAGTGAAATCAAGCTCCAGATGAACAGTAGTTAGGGATTTTTCTCCCTCCTGCCTTCCCTAGAGATCCCTGAATGGCATTAATTTCACAAGATGAGCTCTGCCGAGGCACAGGGCTCTTGGATTTCCAGACAAGCCATGTCACTCCCACCATGTTCCTTTTCTGCAGCTGGCTCAGTACCCAGGGACAGAGTTCTCTTTCTATATCAATCCATGTGAAGGACCTCCAGAGAGGCAGAAGATGGATGCAGACTGAAACACAGCAGTTGGGTCTTGTGAATCCATCACTTCTGTACAGAGGAGAGAGGTGATCTGAAGTTCTACTTGCCACTCTGTGTTCAGACTCCAGAGAGTCCCAGATCAGTACAGTAGGTATGGTGGTGATAGGCCAGTAGGTCTTGAAATTCAGGCCTCTTAAGTAGGATCCTGAGTCCAGCTCCTTGGAGAGTGGCAGAATCAGACCTAGGGGTTCCTTGGATCTGGCCAAAATGGCTGTAAGGCATTTGCACAGACACACAGCATTGGTCTGAACTGAACCCCGGTCCAGTGTTCCTTATGGCTATCCCCCCAAGGCTGTGTGTACTTTGGAGTCCATGTACAACTGGCTGTATGAAACAATTCCTGAACCTAAAGGCTGTCATTTCCTAGCACAGCCAGACCATGCATATTTTTCCTTTTGTTATAAACATTCAAATTTTCTTCCCCAAGAAAGTACCTAGAGCCCAGAATGAGATATCCTGATCCTTTTCTTTTGCTTCATAGGATCCATCATGAAAAGTTGGACGGTTTCTATTTATGTCATTGACCAGGAAACATGTTTATGTAAGTCGATTTCTGTACTCTCAATTCTGTGTTGCCATGTGTATTAGTCAGGATTCTTTAGAGTCACAGAACTTATGGAATATCTCTATATAGTGAGGGAATTTGTAATGATGACTTACAGTCTGTAGTCCAACTACCCCAACAATGGGCAGCTGTGAATGGGAAGTCCAAGGATCTAGTATTTGCTCAGTCCTACACAGCTAGTAGATTCCAACAAATGTGCTGGCAAGTAAATGAGAGCAGGTGAAGAAGAGCAAATCTTCCTTCCAATGTCCTTATGTAGGTCTCCAGCAGAAGGTGTGTCCCAGATTAAAGGTGTGTACCACCACGCCTAGATCTGGGACTTGTTTTGTCCCAGGCTGACCTTGAACTAAGAGATCTCCTTGCCTCAGTCTCCTGGGATTCATAGCCACTATGCCTCAAGATCTCCATGCCAAGATCCAGGTCAAAAACTTATATTTCCCAGCTTCAAGATCTGGATCACAGGTGAGCTTTCCAATACTGGATTGTAGTTCATTCCAGATATAGTCAAGTTGACAACTAGGAATAGCCATTACATCATGTGAACACCTCTTGATGTATATCATATAGAACTAATTACTGCAACTCTCTACAGAGAAGTGAGTCATTTCTATTATTTATTTTTCTTTTTTAAAGGTTAGTTTTAGCTATTTTATATAGACTTCTATGTAAATTATAGGCAACATTAATTAAGTATGCCATATGGACTATATCTATGAAAATCTTGGAATTTTCACAAATCTATACCATCAATTTGTACTTGATACCATTACCGTGTTAGGACTTCCAGTTAAGGGACTAAGTTCTCTTTTTTGTTTTGTTTTTGTTTTGTCTTTTAAGGTTTTCGAGACAGGGTTTCTCTGTGTAGCCCTGGCTGTCTTGGAACTCACTCTGTAGACCAGGCTGACCTTGAACTTGTGGATCTTAAATTTCTTTCACCAACACTTAATAGCTTTTTCAGGACAAGGTCCTGTACATATTTTGTTCAGCTTACATTTGGATATTTATTTTACTGTGGTTTTCTTAATGGTGTTTCAGAACACACTCTTTGTTATTTTGAAGAATTGTCTTGCTGCAAAACTACCTTCTAAATATTTGGGATTACACCCTTAGATCTGGATGCTCTCATCCTTGGTAAGAGAAGCCGACTCATAATTGGTCAAAATGCTGAGAGTACATAACTTTGGGTCCTCAGTCCTAAGTGGAGTAGCTACATAATCACTCTCCTCTCCCTGCAAAGGTTCAGGGAATATCAAGGAAGAAGAGGCAGAAGTCATGCTGGATGATTGGGTGGAAGGCTGTGAAACTTTAGCGACATGACTGGGCCATTGGTCCCAGGAGCTCCTATCAGCTGTTCTTCCATACATGTGAAAAGTCAATCAAAATGTCTAGCTTGGATCAAGAAGGGCCCATGAGATCACACTCCTACCTGAGGAATTACTGGCAGTTAATGGTGGTTAACGAGAGTCATTCTGAGGTTGTGGCTACTTGTCCTACATGAGTTCTATGGCAGTGATGAAATGCCAACCAAGACAAAATTGGGAAGGAAAGGGTTCATTTAGCTGATAGATCAGAGTCCATCACCAAAGGGAGCCAAAGCATGTGGTCAAGTCAGGAACCTGGAGGCCAGAACTAAAGCAGAGACCGCGGAGATGCTGTCTACTCTTTTGCTTCCCATGGCTTGCTCAGTTGGCTTTTGTTCATGCCCCAGGATCTCCCGCCCAGGGGTTGGTGAGTGACTTCACACTTGCAGAGTCCTGAGGTGACAGAGTATCTCAGTAGGAGTAATTGTGCCGTTGTGTCTATATGGTCCCTGTCCTGCTCCTGATCATGAGCACCCATGATTGTGACTTAATTGAGTTTGAGATGACTCTCATCAGGACATAGTAATCCCTTTCCATGTGACTCTGATAATGTTTTCAGCTAATTTCTCTATTGCTCAGGTCTTCATGGTATTGTTCTGTCTTCATAGTAGCTGGGGTTTCCTTTTTCCTTTCTATTCTTTTATTACATCACTTATTAAGTTTCATAATTTTAATTATGATGTCTCCCAGTTCTGCAAATTTTATTTGGTTTTATTTTCTTTTTGATCAGTTTTTAAAAATATTTCTGTAAAATAAACAAAAATATTTCTGTAATATAACTTTTTAGTAGCTTATTGAAGCATGTTGTAAAAGACTCTCATTAAGATTCCTCTTGAGGTAAGGAGGACACAACATCTGTCTCAACACCAGGAGTAACTGGGACCAGTGAGATCCAGGGACCCAGGAACTCCCCCCGACCAGTGGCATGGGTTCCTAGCTGCCTGGGCTGGTTCCCTGAACAGACCTTGGGTGCGAACTCATCAGCCAGTCCCACAAAACCCAGAGAAAGCTCAACTCCCAGGTGCTCTAACACCGCCAGGATCACAAAATTACAGGATCCCAGGAGCTTGGTCACACCAAGATCTCAGTACCAGAGGAAACTTGGCTCCAAGGAGCTCTGACACACTCAGGATCTCAGAATCATAGGATCCCAGAATCACAGGATCCCAGAGACAGCTGGTCTCTGAGGAGTTCCAGGATCACAGGAAGGACAGGCTCCAGTCAGATATAGGGAGGGCAGGTAGCACTCCAGATAACCAGATGGCAGGAGGCAAGGGCAAGAACATAAGCAACAGAAACCAAGGTTATCTGTCATCATCAGAAGCCAGTTCTCCCACCATAGCAAGTTCTGGATACACCATCACATTGGAAAAGCAAGGTTTAGATCTAAAATCACTTCTCATGATGATGATAGAAGACTTTAAGAAGGACATAAATAGCTCCCTTAAAGAAATAAAAAAAGAACACAGATAAACAGGTGGAAGCCCTTAAAGAGGAAACACAAAAATCCCTTAAAGAATTACAGGAAAACACAATCAAATAGGCAAAGGAAATGAACAAAACCATCCAGGATCTAAAAATGGAAATAGAAACAATAAAGAAATCACAAAGGGAGACAACCCAGGAATTAGAAAGCCTAGGAAAGAGATCAGGAGTCATAGATGCAAGCATCACCAACAGAATAGAAGAGATAGAAGAAAGAATCTCAGGTGCAGAAGATACCATAGAAAACATTGACACAACAGTCAAAGAAAATGCAAAAAACAAAAAGGTCCTAACCCAATGCATCCATGAAATCCAGGACACAATGAGAAGACCAAACCTAAGGATAATAGGTATAGAAGAGAGTGAAGATTCCAAACTTAAAGGGCTAGTAAATATCTTCAACAAAATTATAGAAGAAAACTTCCCTAACCTAAAGAAAGAGATGAACATAAACATACAAGAAGCCCACAGAACTCCAAATAGATTGGACCAGAAAAGAAATTCCTCCAGTCACATAATAATCAAAACACCAAATGCACTAAACAAAGAAAGAATATTAAAAGTAGTAAGGGAAAAATGTCAAAAAACATATAAAGGCAGACCAATCAGAATTACACCAGACTTCTCAACAGAGACTATGAAAGATAGAAGACCCTGGGCAGATGTCATACAGACTCTAAGAGAACAGAAATGCCAGCCCAGGGTACTATACCTAGCAAAACTCTCAATTACCATAGATGGAGAAACAAGATATTCCATGACAAAACCAAACTTACACAATATCTTTCCATGAATCCAGTCCTACAAAGGATAATAAATAGAAAACACCAGCAAAAGGAGGGAAACTACACCCTAGAAAAGGCAAGAACATAATCTTTCAAAAATCCCAAAAGCAGATAGCCACACAAACATAATACCACCTCTAACAACAAAAATAACAGGAAGCAACAATCACTTTTCCTTACTATCTCTTAACATCAATGGACTTAATTCCCCAATAAAAAGCCATAGGCTAACACACTGGATATATAAACAAGTCCCTGCATTTTGCTGCATACAATAAATGTACCTCAGTGACAAAGACAGACACTACCTTAGAGTAAAAGGTTGGAAAACAATTTTCCAAGCTGGAGCAGCCATTCTAATATCGAATAAAATGAACTTTCAACCAAAAGTTATAAAAAAAAAAGAAGAGGAAGGACACTTCATACTGCTCAAAAGAAAAATCTACGACGATGAACAATCAATTTTGAACATCTATGCTCTTATTCTCTACATATCTCAGGCAGTATAATAATAATGTTTTTTTGTTTTATTTTTTTCATTTTTTCATACTTTCTTTACATTTCAAATGTTTCCTCCTTTCCAGATCTCCCCTTTGGAACC
>JADRCH010000155.1:823834-847479 GCA_019843965.1 Rhynchomys soricoides | reverse complement strand
GGTTCCAAAGGGGAGATCTGGAAAGGAGGAAACATTTGAAATGTAAATAAAATATGAAAATAAATAAATAAATAAATAAATAAATAAAATGTATAAGATGATGATAATATCTGCTTCTAAAGTCTTATCCAAAAAATAACATTTTAATAATTATAGAAATGTCTACAAGTAATTTCATAACTTATTAATTCTGTGTTTAATTTTGACATGTTTCTCACAATTCACCATTGTACATAATACTGTGGTAGATATCCCACAGTACATACATATTTTTGTCAACATAAATTCGTAGAAATAAGTTTACTAGATAAAATTTTATGCACAATTTTTACTTTGGTACTTTTTGGTAAACTGTTCATTAGCAGTACTATATTGATTTGTACTGTTATATGGAATATTTCTCTAAAATTCTCTAACAATTAAATTTTAGTATAAAAAAATAAAATGATAAAAAGAAAAAATCCTTTTGAACAGCTCTGATGCTGTGCCATCTCACGCTGGTGTCTGCTCCTTCCTTTCTCTCTCCCCTTGCTCTGTTTGGTTACTGGGATAGTAACTGGTACTCTCATTGAAATCTGGGCATTTTAGATAAGCTTTGGGTAGAGGTCCTATTTAAACTATGTTTAGTAGGCTTCCTTTCTAATAATCGGAGTAGGAACGAGATCCTTATTGCACAGGTTTTCCATCGTTTTGCTCGGTGCATCTGGGCTGGGTTAGGGTTCTTTGTTCCTGTGGGGCAGTATAGATCAGTGTCCCACTGGCAAACCACAGATGAACTTCCTAGCTCCCCATTCAAGCTCATCATTACCTACCCTGACAAGGATGTGGTAAGCTGCTCCTGAGCTTGGCTGGCCTTTAAAAAAATTTTTTTAAAAAAATTCTTCTTCTCCAGCATGCTCTTCTTTACTCACACTAAAGAGAACACCCATGAGCTTGTACATTGCTAGGCAAGAACTCTGAGCTGCATTCCCCAGCAGCCCCCATTTGAGAAATATTATTTTTTTTAGACAGGGTCTTGACATATATTCCAGTGGGTCTTGAAAAATGAACCTCATCTCCCAGTTCCCCAAATGCTGGGATTTTATAGGTAGGTGTCAAACATGCCCTCTATCATAGTTAGGGTTTTATGCTGTGAAGAGACACATGACCATGGAAACTCTTACAAAGAATAACATTTAACTGAGGCTGGCTTACAGTTTCAGAGTTTCAGTCCATTATCATCATAGTGGGAAGCATAGCAGCATCCAGAAGACTAGGTGCTGGAGATGGTTCAGATATGGCTTCCTGATCCCTCATTCAACAACTATGACTCTTATATCCTGTATGACCTGTTGCACATACCAGCATGTGTCTACTTTAGGCTTTTGCAATCACTGTTCCTTCAGCTGGAACAGCTTCCTTATTCCCTCGTCAGTGACAGTATCTGAATGGATCCCATCCTGATCATTTAACCCATGTCCCAGCTTAGAAAGTAGGTCTCATTTCCCTGATCTGTGGTGATCAAAGAAGTGAAGATGGGCAGAACATGGAGTGCTATAGATGAGATCCTTGGGAGGACCCCGTATTTGGAATAGTCTCATCCCACTATAGTCCAGAAGCATCTTTTGGTGAATGAAGGTGCTTATACTCTGATGTTGTTGAGGGTGGGGTATTGTAATTTTCTTGGGCTAGACTGTTCTAGGATTCCTTCTTATCCCCAACACACTTCTCTGTTCAGACTCCTGTGAAGTCAGGTCATGGCACTAGGAAACCTTCCTGGCACCAGGGTGACCCCCAAGTCAAGCACTATATTCTATATTCTAGGAAAACGGATAAACCATTCAGGGCAGTTCCCATTGGTTGGTTAAGCACACAAAGGAAACTCCCTTTGCTTTTTCCTTACCCATTTGTTTGGCTTCTTGGTAGTTTACCCAAGTCCAAGGAGGTGAATGTAGGACTTTGTTTAACAGAGGAGGCCAAGTCTGAATTTATTTGGAAATTTTCATGTTTTGAGAAATGAACCTTCATGTATAAAAGATTTAACATGTGCCAAGATCACAGAAAGTTCCAGATTGGGGTCATAGGAAGGGAGAAACACATGGTGTATTTTGTTTCAGGGCGTATAGCCCATGACACAAGCAGTGGTGTCTTTAGAACTGGCTTTCATGGTAACTGAATTAGACTAGATGAAGTTTTCTGGGAGCTGCAAAGTGGGTTTGTATAAAAGATTTTCTTACAGATGGGGGGGGAGGAGATAGGAGAGAGACAGGAGGGAGACAGAAGGGAGACAGGAGAGAGACAGGAGGGAGAGAGGGTGTAAACAGAGCAAGAATAGCAAGGTATAAGGAGTATGAGTAGCTAGGGTCAGGGAAGCCTGTGAGCTGCAGGGTATTATGGGTAGAGGTAGAGGTGAAAGAGGTTTGGATGCTAGCATAGACTTTTAATCTGAATCAGGTTCCTGTGATACTGAGGGAGCCTGGAGGGAGCATGAACTTGGATGTGCCAATAAGCACAGCATACAGTCAAAGGTCCCTTCTGCCAGAGGTGAGGAGAATGGCTCCTTCTGAGAGAGGGGAATCAGCTTCATAAGTTCCTGAGGAATGCTGGCTTCTATCTAACCATCCTCCCACAGTCTAGGAGGAGGCCATTGCTGGATATTTGGACTGCCTTTTGGAGTTGCAGGAATCAGAGTTCCCTTTTGGTCCTAACAGGTTTCATGTGCATTTCTCATAATAAGGTCATTACTCACCACATCTGCAAGCTCCGTGGCTAGTGCTCATTCAGTGAAAGACTTCTGGTTAATTCTGAAACCCGTGACCCTCAGAGGCAGGGAGGAAGGGGCAGAGTGAGTGCTGCCTGGTTGAAAATGCACCAGTGCCTGGCTTGTTCAGTTCATCTGGAAACTCACAGTCTGCAGTTGAACTCATATAGAGCAAAGCTGCCTTGGACTGCAGGCGATGTTTCCCAGGTTGGCAAGCCTGGCTCTCTGGCCCACGCCACCCTTCTGTGATTCTGCCTCTGTCTCTGCCTCTGTCTCTGTCTCTGTCTCTGTCTGTTCTCTCTCTCTCTCTCTCTCTCCTCTTCCGCTCCCCTCTCCTTCTCCCCTCCCTCCCTCCCTCTCCCCCCTCAGCTCAAATCAAAAGTAGGCCAATCCTGAAACTTTTGTCTTAGTTTTCTGTTTTTATAACAAATACATGTAGGCGAGCAACTTACGAAGAAGGATTTCTTTCTTCCATATTTCTTTATTTCACCATATGGAGGATGGGGTTGTGGTGGGAGAAAGTATGGGAGAGATCACATGGTGAGAGGGGAAGCCAGAGAGATTCAGGGACCAGGTTTAACCCTTTCATAACCGTCCACTCTTAAAGGAACTACAAGGGATCCTGTAAGTACTATATTGTTCATTCTGAGGGTAGGGCCCCAAAGAACCTAAACTTCCCCTATATTCCAGATTTTAATGGGTCCATCTCTTAACATTACCTTATTGAGGACCAAGCTCCCCCCACACACTTTTAAGGTGGATTCTCCAAACCCCAGCAGCTCCCAGTCTTTGGGGTCAGATGAGAAGTCAAATAAAGCCAATGGAAGACGGCTCTTCACCTTTGCCTCATTTCTCCTCACACCATGCTCTAGTTCTATACCAGGAGATGGGTTGTACAATATGACTTTGGCATAGGCTCTTTCTTCAAAGTAGGCACATGACTGGACCGACATGGTAACTTCCAGAGGGCAAAAGGAAGATGGCAAAAGTACAGAGCGTTGATGAGCCTGCTGTCTTTCCAGGCCACTGAAACCAAACTAAAATTAGCTTGAAAGTGCAGAGCACTTCATGTTTCTGGTAACCTGTGGTGGGTTCCAGGAGCAGAGGGGCCTTTGTACATGTCTGGGAGAAGTAGAGCCATAAACTCTTCACAATAACAAACCCTCCCACTGCCCTTTGTCTTCCTCAAGGTCCTCCTGAGCCAGTGAAGGAGATGCATCATAGGAACTGTGAAAGAAAAAGTAGAAGTTCAGAGCCAGTGATAGCTAGTGCAGTGTTAAGTCAGAGGTACCAGTTGTGGCCAATTGGGAGCTCTTTCTCCTGACACGTGTGCTCATCTGGGGTGACAACATGAACACTTGGGTGGACAGGGTTTTTATTCGTTGCTCCAAATGCTTGCTGACATAGGCAGGAGGTGACTGCAGAAGTTCTTAGCTACATCTAAGGTGAGCACAGCAGCCTCCTACAGAGGCCCAACCGCACAATCTGCCATCCTGGGCTCTGAGCTCTATTCCTGGATACACGGCTTTCACACTGTGCAGTCTGACAACAATGACTTCTACAATCTCATCCTTATCACTGGCAAAGTGGGCACAGGGACTCCTAATCTCACTGGAATGTAGCAAAGAACACTGTCAAAATAACCAGAAGGCTCCCAGTCAAGTTGATAAAGTGCTGTGCAGAACAAACACAGACATGCAGACACGAATGTCCTTATTTCCACGACCTTTGCTAGTCTGTGGGTAAAGAAACAATGAGTCAGTGAAGGCTTTTGACAATTTACCATGTGACTCCAGGGCATATCCAGCCCTGTGTGTCACCTTTACTCACAAACCAAACCTTTCTTCCACAGCACAGACAGGAGGTCACTGGGACCTGTTATGTGACTGCACCATCTTTGCAGTTAAGTGCCCCAACAGAGCATATTGTGTATCCCCTTTCTGTGGAAATTGTGCTCCGATTTTTAATTCCCTTTGACCTGTAGGTCATTCTATCCCTTCTGGTTTTAATCATGCATGTCACTGATTAATCCCTTGGTGTTCTTTGCTTCACCTTAGCCATGGCAGAATGTACAGGAGCATACAAGTGCCTCTTGTTGTGTTTACTGATTTAACAGGTCCCAAATATGTGGGAAGGCAATGCTCCTGTGACTGAGATCTGGCCATTTGGATCTCCCCGTGTCTTCATGAAAGGCCTCTGCTTTCTAATTCTATCTTTTAAAATTAGTTGCTTTTCTATATTTCCTATGTTTCCGCTCACACGATCTCTAACATCAGCCACAAATTCAATCAGTCCTGCCCTTTTTCCTCAAGCAGATTTTAGTTCAGTCTCATGATCTGGCATTGCCTCTGGTTTCCCTGTTCTCTGAGCCCTGTCCCTGTTTAAGCACAGAGTTCAGCCCAGGATTAGAGCTAAGGGAGAGGTATAGATGAGAACTGGGTACCAGAGTCAGTGCACCACAAAACAGAATGAAACTATTTATATAATAGAGCTTAGATGGTAGATAAACGCTTCATGAAATGGGGGATTTGCACATAGGCTCATATTTATGTGTAGGTCTGAGAACACCAAATCAGCATGCAAGTGTAGTTTGCATGGTGACAATGTTGGAGATGGACTTAATCTAAAATTCTTTGAATTTACTATGGCAGTGTGTTTTGGTGTGTTTCTTTATTCCATCCTACACACACACACACACTTTGGAAAACTAAAATTAAAAATTAAATTAACAATTTCCTTAAAGCTTCAATTTGTTACAATTTACAGGTCTCATGCTTTGGCAATTTGGTGATAACTTTTGTTTGATCTATATAAATTTACTTAAGAATGCTGGATTGTTCAGTATTATTTGTTTTTAATTACGTGTAGTGTGTGTGTGTGTGTGTGTGTGTGTGTATGTGTGCATACACATGAGTACAAGTGCACTTGAAATCTAGAAAAGGGTGTTGGATTCTGTAGAGCTGGAGTTACAGGCACTGTGAGCTACCATTTATAAGTGTTGGGAACTGAATTTCCATTCTCTGCAACAGCTCTTAACCGCTGAGCATCTCTATAGCCCTCTAACCAGTAACTATTATACTGTAAGAATTGCACCACAGATCTGCACACTCACAAGCCTAGCTCCAGATGTGTGGCCAACAAACCCTCTTTGTTCAAGGTTACTTTTGCCTGGAAACTTACTTCCCTTTCCAGCCTTCACCCTACTTGCTGCCATCTTTACATCTGAAGGCCTAGCTCTAGACCAATGGTCATTCCTCTCCCACTCTTCCCCCATCTATCTGAAGGCCTAGCTCTAGACCAACAGTCTTTCCTCTCTCACCCTTTCCCCTACCTACTGAAGACCTAGCTCCAAACCAATGGTCTTTCTTCTCCCCCTCCCCCCATCTGAAGGCCTAGCTCTAGACCAATGGCCTTTCCTCTCCCACCCTTCCCCTTACCCACTGCCATCCCTATACCCATAAGCCAAGCTCAGGAACCATGATTTGATAGCTATCCATGCCTGATCCAGTCAAACAGCTCATCCACAAGCTTTACCTGGTCCATCTCTGATCACACAACTCCAGCACTGGCCTACAAGCCTCCACAGAATTGTTCTCTGATAACAGCTACCAGGATGAACCCCAGAACAAGAATTTGAAAGAATAATCACATATTTTCTCAAAGAAGTCAAGGAATTTGAAGATGATGTTAATCAACTTCACTGAATTCCAAGAAAGTAACAATAACACATGAGGGATATACACGGAGATATCAATCCACAGCTGAACGAAGCAATGGAATCGATCCAGGGGTTGAAAATTGAATTCAATAAAGAAATAGAAACATCAAAGGGAACACAAGTTGCAGGTCAATTGGACAAGTTTGGTGTCCTGATTAGAAAACACATGGGAAAGCCTTGCAAGTAGAATGAACCAAGCAGAAGTTAGAATATCAGGTCTGGAAGACAAAATAGAGGATCTAGATCAAATACATAAAGTACGTGAAAAAATTAAAAGCTCAAAAAAGAAATGGCAGTAAATGAGAAACCCCATCAGAAGACCAAATCTGAATGAGTTATAGGCATAGATAAAGGAGAAGAATTCCAGTTTTGGCATAGATCATATCCTTAACAAAATCATAGAAGAAAACTTCTCCAAACTATTGAAAGACACACTCACACAGAAAGCACACAGAACACTAACTAGACAAGGCCAGAAAAAACTCCCCATGGAATACCATAGTTAAAACACTAAATTTATAGAAAAAAGGAAAAAAATATTGCAAGCTTAAAGAGAAAAAAAAAAACCAACACAGCTTGCATATAAAACAAAATTAATAAGAATGACAGCTGATTTCTCAATGAAATTTCTCAATTTCAGAAACTCTGAAAGCCAGAAGAGCCTGAAACAATGCTCTCCAATTTCTAAAAGAAAACAACTGCCAACACAGACCACTTTAGCCATCAAAACTATCTGTCATGTTGAAAGAGAAATAAATCTTTCCATGAACCAAAGAAAGAGCCTAAAAACTCTTTCCCATACTCCAGCCCTCCAAAAAAAAAAAAAAAAAAAATCAACAACAACACTAAATGGAACACCAAAAGCAATACTTGGAACTGAAAACAGGAATAAGCACACCCAAGAAACTTTAGAAAGAAAACAAATGAAGCTATAGTTAATGAAATACAAAACACAACTAATGACACAAACCAGCAAAACAACAAGAAAATAACTACAATCTATACACAGCTTTCAATAATAACTATAAATATTAGTGGCCTCAACTATCTAATTAAAAGACACTGGCTAGCAGAGTGGACTAAGAAATAAAGTTGACCCATCTCAGCTTTAAAGATCGTTACAACCTTAAAGTAAACGGATGGGTAAAGGGTATTCTAAGCAAATGTGATCAGGAAACAAGGAGGCATGACATTCTAATAACTAACAAAATTATTTCAAACTAATGCAAAGAGATAAAAGAAGACACCTCATTCTAACCAAGGGATCAAGATAATATTATAATACTATACATATATGCACAAAACTCTGGTCTTTCCAACTTTATTCAAAGAAGATAGTAATGTAATTAAAACACAGATTATCACAAGCCCAATAATAATAGGTGATTTCAATACCCTATTTTCTCCAATAAATGATCATCTGGACAAAAAATAAACAAAAACCCCAGGATTGAGTGACGTCATATCAAATGGGCCTAACAAATATCAATAGAATATTCCACCTAAATGCCAAAAAAAAACCTTTATACTCAGCAGCATGTAGAAACTTTTCTAAAGTAGATGACATGCTGAGACACAAAAGAAACCTTAACAAACACACAAACGCTGAAATAATTCCATGTATCCAACCCGACCATTAGGCAACCAAACTTAAAATTGACAGCAAACAAAACTCTGGTAAGTGTCTAAACCCCTGGAGAAGAAGTAACTCACTACTCGATGATGAGTGATTCAGAGAAGAACTCAAGAAAAAAGATAAAAATGGTCCTAAAAGAATGTTTCTAAATGTACTAAATGAAAAGAAACACAACTAAACTTCTGAGACACCAAAAGCACTTTTAAGAGGGAAGTTTATAGCCCTAAGTACCTGCATTGAAAATCAGTAAGAATGCAAATAATGACTCGATGATATAACTCAAGAATTTGGAAAAACAAGAAAAGAAAAAAACCCATCCCAATATCCAGCAACAAACAAACACCAACCAAACAAAGAAAGAAAACAAAACAAAACAAAACAAACCCAAACAGAACAAAAATAAAATCAAAGCATAAATCAATGAAACAGAAACAAAGAAAACAATACAAATTGTCAAGGAGTTGAAGAGATGGTTCTCTGAGAAGATAAACATCCAACTAACCAAAATAAAGAAATAACTCAAATTAACAAAATTAGAATTTTACAGGAAAACATTACAACAGACACAAAAGAGGTTCAGAGTATTATGAGGGAATACTTTTAAAACCTGCACTCCAATAAGTGGGAAATTTTAAAAGAAATAGACAAATTCCTCGATTCATCCAAACTACCAAAGTTAAACAGACAGACCACCAACCAGACTCATAATAAAGGAAGAGACTGAAACATTAAAAAAAAAAATAAAAAAAAAAAGGCCCAGGCTCAAATGGATCCACAGCAGAATTCTACCAGACTTTCCAGGGACAGCAGTAAAACTTCGTCAGTTATTTAAGAAGATAAAAACATAGGACAAACTCTCAAACTCATCACAGGAAGCCAGCATTACTTGAACACTCAAACCAGGTAAAGACAGACAAGCAGGCAGACAGACAGACACTGCACACGCGCACACACACACCAAACACAGGTACATATCAAGAAGATGACGTACCCTGATGAAGTTAGCTTTACACCAGAAATGAAGGGATGGTTGAATACACGTAAGCCGGTACCTAGACTGAATCACATTAATAAACTTAAAGACAAAAACCACATAATCATCTCGGTAAATGTAGAAAACGACGAATGCAAAATCCAACATGCTTTTATGAAATAGTCATAGAGGGGGTGGGACCAGAGGGAATATACCCAGTATAATAAAGGCCACATATGACAAACCCACAGCCAGTATTATCTTAAATGGAGAGAAACTCAAAGCAATGTCATTAAAATCAGGAATGTGACAGCTTCCCACTATGCCCACTTCTTTTCAATATAGTGCTGGAAGTGGTAACTCTTCCCACTATGCCCGCCTCCTTTCAATATAGCGCTGGAGGCGGTAGCCGAGAGCAACAAGGCAAGAGGAGAAAACTAAATGGGTACAAATAGGAAAAGAAAAATCAAATTATTCATACTTGCTAGTGAAATGATATTATATGGGAGGCCCCAAAAGTGCCACCTGAAAGCTTCCAGAAACAACCACCAACTTCAGCCATGTGGCAGGGTACAAATCAACTACAAAAATGAGTAGCCTTTCTATCACCACCAACAAACACATGGAGAAATGGGTCATAGACACACTCATATCTACAGTAGCATCAAAGACAATAAAATATCTAGGAATAAACCTAAACAAGAATGTGAAAGACCCTATAATGAAAACCTCAGACCTCCAAAGAGATGGAGCGATTAGAAAACGGGAAGAAATCAGTATAACTAATACTGAGAAAATGACCATCCTATCAAAAATTATACAGCAATTGAATCCTAATCAAAATACCCACAACAATCTTTGTATAAATACAGAAAACAATCATAATAATCATGTGGGACCAGAAAAGATCCCAGATTGACAAAGCAAATGCTGGCGAAGTTAAAAGGAAAGGGGACTCTCGTTCACTGTTGGTGAGAGGGCAAAGTGATGCAGTCATGCCAGAAACTGATGCGGAGAACCCTGAAAAGCTAAAGAATCTACCATAGGACCCAGATGTACACCCGGTGTATGTCCAAAGGACTTCACACACCACTGAACACATATTTGCTCAACAGTGTTTATAGCTGCTCTATTCACAATATCCAGGAAGTGGAAACAACCTATACAACCTTCAACATACAAGTGGCTAATAGAAATGTTGAACATACACACAATGGAATGCTAGTCAGCTGTGAAGAAACAGCAATTATGATATTTGCGGGTAAGTAGACGGACTTAGGGACTATTATAGTGAGCGAGGTAACCCAGACCTCAGCGACCTCAGCATGTTCTCCCTCATTGGAGGTTCCTAGTTCCAAATCTTCATACATGAGCATATAACCTTGAGTAACAGCAGAAGCCAAGGAAGTACAAAGGGACCTCGGGGAGGGGTCAGTGGTGTTTTGATGGAGGAGTAGCAGGATGCAGGTGATATGCATCGGAAAGTGAAAAACACGTGGGGTGTGGGTGGACTTCAAGTGGGCAGGAAGGGAGGTCAGTACAGGAGGGGGGACAAACAGCACACACAAAGGTTGTTTGATAAACACCAAGAAATTATATTATTCTTTATTTACCTAAAATTATCCACAATACATATGTGTACACACACACACACAGAGAGAGAAAGAGAGAGAGAGAGAGAGAGAGATGCTTAAACTAAGTTATGCTACTTCAGACAACGCTCCCCACAAGTTCCATACACTAACAAAACCCCAGGCAGGAGAATTCTCCTTTCCAGTAAGGCTGGTCAGGGGAGTCCAGGTGATCCCCCAAACACTATGTGCTGTTTCTGTCACTCTTGGGGTTCCCTCTGAGAAGTTGCTGGAGGCACTACCCACTTAAGACATAGGATCCAGATGATTGGAGCTGGATCTGACCTGAACTTCTCCTTCCTGTGGTCTAGTTTCTGTAGTACCAGAATCAGTATGTACGCTGCCGGGGGGGGGGGGGGCAAAAAATAGTCCTAATTGGACTTAAGGCCTACTCAACAAGAGGAAAATAATGCCTGGCATTGGAAACGGAGCCAACAGGAGAAGGGTTAGAGGGAGGGGACATGGGAGGTCTGGACATAGGAGAGGGGAAAGGGGAAAGTACTGTGATTGCGTTTTAATTAAAATATATTTAAAAGTATAAAGTCAGACAGGACTTCAGAGAGTTTGTGTCAGAGAGTTTGTGAAGGAAAAAAGTAACAGAATTACACTCCAGCCACGACATTATTTTTTGTCTCTTACTCTCAAAAAAATTGTACTATTGTTTATTAAAGAGTATTTCCAAGAGGGAATTCTCTTTGCCCTCAAATGTCTGCTTGTCAATACATGGTATCTTAGTTTGGTTTCTACTGCTGTGAGAAAGACCATGTCCAAAACCAACCTGGGGAAGAATGGGTTTATTCCAGCTTACAGTTTGCCGTCCATCACTAGGGGAAGTGAGTCCAGGAATCTGAGGCAGGAGCTGAAGCAGAGGCCATGGAAGAACGTTGCTTACTGGCTTGCTTCTCATGGCTTACTCAGTTTGTTTTCTTAGACATCCCAGGACTGCCTGCCCAGGGGTGGTATTACTCACCGTTTGCTTGGCCCTCCTACATCAATCATCAACCATCAATCAATCAAATCAATCATCCATCAAGAGAATGACCCACAGGCTTGCCTATGATCTTACTTTACAATCTGCAGGGGTCAATTTCTAAATTTGAGGTTATCTCGTTTCAGATGACTCTTGCTTATGTTAAGCTGGCATGAAACTAGACAGTATACACAGTGTTATCCTTTTTGTTTGACTGCTTAGTTTTGGAACTGAACATCAGATGTTAAACTATGTCTAACAGGACTAGGGTTGATGATCTACCAATTCTGCTCCTCTGTCCAGCTCTCAATCTTTCTACAAGGGTGTGCCAGGATTTTATAAAGTACTTCACTCTAATGTTTGACATCATCTGGACCAAAATCTAGAAATCGAGTTTTAAAAGATATGTAAAAATTAATTGTGCAGTCCAGAAATGAGGGCCGAGCGCAGGTCTTTGTGACACTGCTCACTCCTAAGCATCAGCATCAGTTCAACCACTAGAATTTTAGTATAGAGTCTACATCATGGTCCTGGGCCTACAGTTTACTTTTGAAATGTTAAATTAAAAACTTCGTGATCAAAAATTTATAAGAAATACCAGTAGGGACCTTTTTATCATCTGTCTTTTTCTCATCTAAAAGAAAGATGTATTTTATAGCTTTGTCACCTGAGAACACTTAGAAGCAATGACAGACTGCTCAGAATTAGCACATTTCAGCCCCGGTCTGTGGATTCTTAGTACACATTTTTCAGTAACAACTGGAGATGCTTGCAGAAGTGTCTGATTCCAGCTTTGGAGGGGAAAAAAGTAAAAGATATGGGTTATTTTTTTTCAGTTTGAAAAGCTTCCTATATGTTTGCATACACACACACACACACACACACACACACACACATTTAGTGGAGGGAGATGGGGCACAAGATCCAAACATTAATTCTGTAATTCATATATAATCAAATGATTGTTTCTTTATATAAGGTTGGTTACTATAAGTAGAAGAATTGAAGGAATAAACAAACAATAAACCCACATTCTTATAAACCATAAGGAAATAATGGACTATTGTCCCATTAGGCAATGACATCCCTGCCTGCCAAATGATGATTGCTGGGAGAAGAATTAGCCTCTCCCAGGGCTGAGCCCCTATGGGTTGTCCAACGCAGAGTGGTCTGGAACCATACACATGCAAAATGGACTCAGCACACTGTATTTATATAAAAACTTTGTGCGTACATATACATACATTATTATTATTATTATTATGCTTGTCTGTATGTGCGTGTAACAACAGTAAAGCAAATGAGATTATCAACTTGAAAACGAGGGGGGAGCATGGGAGAGGTTCAAGAGAGGGCAGTTGGGAGAGACTGGGGGTGGAAAGAGAGGAGGGGAAGTGATCTAATTCTATTTCAATTAAAAACATATTTAAAAAAGAAAAAAAGGCA
This sequence comes from Rhynchomys soricoides, assembly GCA_019843965.1. Classification (NCBI taxonomy): domain Eukaryota; kingdom Metazoa; phylum Chordata; class Mammalia; order Rodentia; family Muridae; genus Rhynchomys; species Rhynchomys soricoides. The sequence goes on along the minus strand of JADRCH010000155.1, from coordinate 834,365 downwards.
AGTGTCTGCCTGCTAAAGGTCTCATGTGAGAATCTGGTGGAGTTACTCTGAAGGACATATAAGGGCGCCAACACATGCCTGTCTTGCTTTTCTGTTGCTGTAATAGAAGCCAGGACAGAGCAAGCAGGGGAAGGAAGGCTTTACCTTATTTTATAGGTTAGAGAGCAGTCTATCCTTGAGAGAAGTCAGGGTGGGACAGGAGCTCTGAAGCAGAACTGTGGAGAAATGCTGCTTCACTGGCTTGCTACCAGGCTCTTTCAGCTGCCTTTCTTATATAGCCCGGGAGTGTATACTACCTAGGGGTGGCTCCACACACAGTGGGTCCTACCACAACTAATAATCATGAACATGCCCCTACAGATATGCCCAGAGTCTAATCTTATGGAGCCAATTCCTTAATTGAGGTTCTCTCTTCCTAGATGTTTTAAGTTAAAATCCAACGATAAGGGATCATAGCATCCCAAAACATTGTCAACTGTGACATCAAGATAAAAGGACATTAGACATTCATTTTCCTCTGATTCATTGCAATAAGGTGTCTGCATGAAATATCCTTTCCAGAGGACCTGAACATATAAATGAATAATACTCCAGATTTATCCTCTGCTTATAGGAAAGCAGGAGGTAAGTAGAATAACATGTTGATACCAACACAGACATGTCAAATCTAGAAAGTACAGAGATTTACAGGAAAATTGATTTGAGTTTTCTAATTAGTAAGTGACAAGAAAAATCAGTAAAAGCTCCAAAAGGAGACAAATAACTTAGTTACTTGTCTAGCTGTGACAAAGTAGCTGGCGAGCTTAAGTAGAAAGCCTTTACTTTGGATCCCAACTTGAAGATGCAACCCATCATGGTGGAGAAGCCAAAGAGGAAGAACCAGAAGAAGCTGGCCACTTTGTGTCCGCAATCAGGAAGGAATGTTGTGCTCGGCTAACTTTCTTTTTATCCAGCTCAAGAACCAAGTCCAGGAAAAGGTGGCAACTTCTTTTTACAGTGACAATTCCCACCTCCATTAGCCTAAGCAAGATAACCCCTCACAGGCATGCCCAGAGGCTATATAAATCTCATGAGTCTCCAGAACTCCAGATTGTCCTGTTTACACTCAACAATCAACACCAACCATCACACTGCAACTTAAAGGATGTCTTAAAGGAAATACAGGCTAAATGCAATGGGTCAACCTTATTTGGATCCTAACTTGTATAGGTTCACTCTATACAAGCATTCTAAAAATAACTGGAGAAATTTTCATGCTGTCTATAGGCGTTTCGTGACATGAAGGAATTACTCATAGGTTTGTTAAATAGAATAAAGATACAAGGTGTTTATTAAGTGTCCTTGCTGGGTAGTGGTGGCTCACGCCTTTAATCCCAGCACTTGGGAGGCAGAGGCAGGTGGATTTCTAAGTTTAAGGCCAGCCTGGTCTACAGAGTGAGTTCCAGGACAGCCAGGGCTATACAGAGAAACCCTGTCTTGGGGGGGGGGAGTGTCCTTATCTATTGGATATTAGAAGTGGAAGAGGTTTCTGATTAAAGATAATATCCAGGATTTATTTTAAGCTGTCCCACTGCATAAATTTTAAAAGTATGGAGAGTGCACATCTCTCCCTCTCCCAACCGGAATGCTTCGGGGTCATGTGGTGCCAGTTATAATGATTCAGGCATAAGTGGGCATCTGCAGGCCCTGGTCATGTGTGCATCTGTTCAGGGCTGTGGAATGCAGGACTCGGGTCTGGACATGCGCTATTTTATTTCTCATGGGACACTCCCAGAGACAGCACTCCCACAGTACTCCATCCTCCACAAGGGGCCCACCTGCAGCCAGATGGCACGGAACCAGAGGAGGTTCTGGCTACGGTTTGTAGCTCTCCAAGCTTGCCTTCCTTCTCCCCAGTGCTTAGCTGAGACAGGAACCCCCGTACCTCAGTGAGGAAGATCTTTGAGGAGGACTGTTTTCTGTTCTTAGCATAGTGAACATCTTCCTTTGGCTACTGGCCTTTCATTAAAGGACAAGTGTAGCTGCTGTGGATGACTGCTTCTTGAATCTGACGAAGGCCAGGAAGTGTAGGACAGCAGCAGAATGCCTCCAAGGTCGATCTGTCTAAGAAATAGACTTATCCATTCGAGCCTCCGGGCCCTCTCTCATTCAGCCATGTTGTACACATCCACAAATATTCACAGAGCTCTTATTGCATGGTGGGTGCAAGGAATAGGCTGTAGAATATGAAATGAGACACAGTCCTTGTTCCCAAAAGGCTCATAGTCGAATGGGGCTTGGGGACATATATACAGCTCCTTCCTGCCAGGAGGACTGGTTCACACATACATCTCATTACCTAAAGAACTGATGGGAAAGGCCAAGCTAGACGTGAACTCCCCTTCCCGAGCATGCTCAACATTGTATGAGCATCTATGAAGGACTTCTGGTTAGATAATTTTGGTCAGAGCCTGAATAGGCAAAGCCTTGGGACAGAAATGAAGGCGGTCATTCCAAGCAGAGAACTACACTGCTCAAGAGAGGGAGGCAGAGAAGAGCTCCTGCGAAAGATGTGGAGGTCAGCTCTGCCCCAGGTAGAATCTAGACTTCCGGCTTTCAGGTGGATGCACTAAAGGATCGATTTATAGGCTGATCATCCTGTGGACACAAGCACTCAAGCTCCTTTTACTGAGTCAGAGGCTCAACTTGCATCTCTACTGGAGTTTACATCCATCTCCCATGTGTTACAGCTTGGGAAAACAACATGAATGAGTTTGACATGCACAAGCAATGCCAGTCTTCCCACAAATTTGGCTGTTTGGTTCAACAGTCGTCAGGGCAATTATTGGCAGCAAGGAGATCAACACATCTTATCAGGAAACAGCGTATAGCCAGTAGAAGCCATCTAAGATTATCAAAGGACTCTATAACTAGTTTTTAATTTTATAACATTGCTTAAAACATGGCTGTGCTGAATTACTAGTGGACTATTATTGGTTAGAGACCAAGTGGTTATATGAAAGAGAAGCTGGATGATCGACACACAGAAATGCTAGCAGAGAATGCTTGGGGAATCAGTCCTAGATATCAAAAACACTGAAAACTTTTGAAGGGAGAGAAGCAGACTGAAACAACAGGAAATACAAGCGAGCTTGCAAAGTATCAATACAACCTCCCCAACTGAGCTGTGAAGGAGGACAGGTAATGAGAACTATAGGAAAACTACAAAGCTATAGTGGGCGCGGGAGTGTGTGTGTGCCTGTGTGCGTGCTTGCGTCCGTGCGTGCGTGCGTGTGTGTGTGTGTGTGTGTGTGTAATACCGTAACTTGAAGAGAAGGGAGAGGAAATGCTGGAGTATTCAACACAGTATTTGCTGAGAAATTCCTAAAATCAATGTAATATTTCAAATTACCAATCCAAGAAAGGCAGAAACACTAAAAGAGGACAAATTCATGCTTCAAAACTACCGATCCAAAAAACTCAGAGACACTAAATAGGACAGTTTAAAAAAAAAAAAAAAATTCCTAGACCTGTTCACACATCAGAAAACCAGAGACGAAGAAAAGAAAACTGAACAGAAGACAAAAGGAAAAAAAAAAACTTACAGAGGAACAAGACAGTGAGCAATCATCAGATTTCTCTTCAGAAACCACGTACTCAGGAGTGTGGCATGAACAAAGTGTTGAAGAAAAACAAAACCCAAACAAAACACCCCCCTCTGACTGGAAACGCCCCCCTCCTCCTGGAAACGCCCCCATCCTCCTGGAAACGCCCCATCCGCCTGGAATTTGCCATGTGCTGAAAACTATCTTTCAAAAGTGAAGGAGAAAGAAAAAGTTGTTTTTTAGATAATCTAAACAAACAAATAAATAATAAATAGATTTGTTTTCAATGTATCTGCCTTGTATGAACTACTAAAAGAAGTCTTTCATGGATAACAGAAAGCTATGGTATCTCCATAAAGGAAGTAAAAGTGTTAGTAAAGGGGGAAAATGAAATATTAGAGTGTGGTTTTATTCTTCCTTGTTCTGGTAGATGGTTGCTTAAGACCACGCCACACTCTGGCCACAATGGTGGGATGCTCACTGCCTAAGGACAAGCGCGGTGGTACTGAGGATGTGGATGGAGGTGTAGGAGGTCCACAGTGACCGCGAGAGCAGGTTTCCGTTGGTTGAAAGTGCAACCACCAAATAATTCCATGAAATAAAAATATATAATTGATACTCTTAAAAAAGAAAGAAAGAAAGAAGGAAAGAAAGCAGGCGCATTATAGAAATAATAGGTGTTGACTAGAGAGCAGAAAAGAAGTGAGAGACAGAAAAGAAACCGCAGTAAAGAGAGCAGAGAGGCAACAGCAAACACAAGCGCTGTTGTTCTGAGTTCATCAGCACCAGAGATCTAAGAAAGCCACCCCAGGTCACCCCGCCTCACCCCACTCCACCCCACCTCACCCCACTCCACCCCACCTCACCCCACTCCACCCCGCCCCACCCCAAAGTAGCAACCCCAGAATCCTAAGGTACAAGACCCTGTGTTTTCTGCAGAGGCCCACTTCAATGGAAATACAGCTTACAAACAAAACCGAGATATGGAGGAAAAACCAGCCCTGGTAGCCTAGGATATGGGACCAGGCACTTAAGAGTACTTGCTGCTCTTGCAAAGGACCAAAGGACCAGAGTTGAGTTCCTAGCAGCCACGTGAGGCAGCTTGCCACTGCCTGTAACTCCAGCACTAGGAAATCCAACACCCTGTCCTGCACTCCATAGGTATCTGTACACATGTGATGTATACTCAGACAGACAGACAGACACGCGCGCACACACACAGACACACAAATACACAAATAAAAATAATTATTTGAAAACGAAAAGTAGAACAGCTTTATTGATTTCATGCCATGCTAACTTTAGAATCAAGAAAGTTATCTAGGATAGAAAGAACACCATATAAGGATAAATGGCCAAGTGTCCGAGAAGACACATTTTACAACCTAATCACTGTACAACACAATGTGGAAATGAAGAAGGCCTAGTAGAAGACAAGAGAAGTGGGTGGAGTCAGCACTATAAACGGAACTCTGATATCCTTCTGTCTGTATGGACAGATCCAGCAGGTAGGAAATCAGCAAAACACAGAGAGTGGAACAGCTGTCTGTCAACAGGACCTAATTGAGGCTTAGGAAACATCTCATCCAACGACTACAGAATACACATTCTTCCCAAGCTCTCAGGGAACATTCAGCAAGATAGGCCACATTCTGGGCCACAAAACATGTTGAACAAATTTAAAAGTATAATTCATACCAAATATGATTTTAGACCACAGTAGAATTAACTAGAAATCAACAACAGAAAGATAGCTGGAAATTTCTCAAATATTTGGAGATTAAATATGGTTCTTACTAAAATCTGAATATTTAGAATGAAATAAAAATATTTTGAACTAAGTGGAAATAATGAGAGCTTTTTTATATAATTTGTGAAATACTACACAAGGAGTGTTTAAGGAAAATTTATAGCTCTGGGTGAATGTAATAGAAAGGAAAATATATAAACACAATGTGCAAGAAGAGGAATACAAACCTAAAACAAGCGGAAGAAAGTACCAAACAACAACAATCAAACTAGAACAAAAATGAAAGAAATTTAAAACAAAAATAACAGAGAGAACGATGCACAGAGCTAAAGGCTGACACTGAAAATATTAATAAGACTTCTAGTCAGGTTAACCATGAAAAAAAAAAAAAAACCTGCTAGGTAGAAAGCAGCCAGAGAGACAGAAGAAGGACAATTGCTGCTGATCCCATGGGCATAGGAAGCTGAGCGAAGAGGCACACATCTGTAATCCAGCACCCGGGAGGACTGTGCGTTCAAGCCTGGGGGTGGTATGATCATAATAAAGTAATATTTGAACCACACTAACCTCATAAATTTGATAACTTAGATGAAACAGACCAATTCTTTGAAGGAATGCAGAAGATAAGCATCAAGGAAATGAATGGTTATTTACCGGGGCTGGGGTGGGACATCAGCACATGTTGAGAACTATAAGATGCAGATACTGATATGATCCAAACAATTTTAGCTTGCAATTAAAGAAAGTGTTATCATTTGCAAAAACATGTAACCATTTTCGAAGGGAGCACAAAAGACTGAGCAAGAGGAAGTAAAGCCAGGGCAGCTCGTTGCTTTTAGTAGAATATAACCAATATAAAACCACCTAAGAGGGAAAAGCTTAGACTACTCTGGACTGTATGATATGATAAAATCAACATTATGATAAAATACGCTAGAAAATTCTAGATAACAATGCTTTCTTTTTGTTTTCAATGACACTTGGAGAAAAATATACAACTGGATTGGTAAATATTGCTCAATGTTTTGATTATTTGCTTCGTCTTAACACAGAGGGAAGCTTCAGGAAGCAAGCAGAATATAGTCCTGTTCTCTCCCCTTCTTATTCAAGATTCTTATCAAGGAATGGAGTTGAAATCAGGAATGAATAAACACACACGTGCACACACACACATTTTATGAAAAATGCATGAACGCATGCATGTATGTATATATGTATGTGTACTTACATCTATCTATCATCTGTCTGTCTGTCTATCTATCTGGGAACAAATAGTCTAGGCAGGAAAGATTATGGCTATACCTAACAAAGACACATGCCAAACACATCAAAATTCCGTACCTCCTGAAGGAAAACTCAGATTCAGGATTAATCATATTGTTGAAACAACTTATGCACAGTAATCCATTTCAAAAAATGGTGAAAATTGTCCTCCAATCCAAGTTCCCCAAAACTGTCTCCACCAAAAGCTGTCCTTGCAAAGAAGCAAAAGAATGCTAAGCTTGTTGTGATAACTACTTTCTGTACAGCCCACAATAAGAGCACCAAATTAATTTCCACAGTAAAAAGTGTACACAAAGTAGGAGTAACAGCTCAAAAAGAAGCAGATCCGATAGCCTCCATAAATAAAGCAGATCCGTTAGCCTCCATTGCCCTCCACCATGATGGCCCCAGGCAAGAGGGAGGAGCCTGGTTTCAGAGTCAGAGTTACATAAGCTCATACACTAATGCCATCACATACTGTTAGACTATGTTTAAAATGTCCCCCATAGGCTTGCACATGAGAACACCCAGTCCCCAGCAGGTGGCATTGTTTCAGAAGATGTTTAACCTGTGGGAAACAGGGCTGAGCTAGCAGAAGCGAGTTATTGTGAGTGACTATAAACTCTTCCCAGATCTGGCTAATTTGTCAAAATAGGAAGAAGCCACATTGCAAGCTTTTGTCCTCATGTGTTGAGCCGTCCCCACCATGATTGACAGGCCTATCTGAACCATGGGCTCAAATATACTTCTTCTCTCTGTCAAATATTCTGTTACAGAACAAAGGAAAATAACTAATACACTCACAAACTTTGATCTCTTTTCCAGCTACCTAAACTGAGCTGAGGCTGTGAAATTGAATAGTATTAAGAATAATCAATCCTAAGAACTCTTATAGTGATTATTTATAAATTTTGTAAATAATTTGACAATACCAGCTGCATGTTGAGCTTAATATTAACTGAAGCTTCCACGCTTACCGGTAAAAGTTAACCCACCTTGGAATATTAAGCAAATTTTAATCAATATTTAGAAACTTTTTTGAATGCATAAGTCATAAAGTTACTAATTGTCTAATATAAAGAGAGGAATTGTCAGACGTCATATGATGTTCATTTGGCTAGTGCATCTCACTACAACTGAAGAGTGTGCCTGGCTGAGATGCAGACTGAATCAGGAAGCTTCAAAAGTCCCTGGGAAGTCGGATATGAAATGTAAAGGACATACTGAGGTTTGTTTCATACATTTTAAGCACTCTCTGGGATTGATGAATTCATAATTTTTAAAGAAGGATGAAGAGAGGTAAGACAACACTTTGAAATTAGAAAAGGACTTGGAATGGTGTGGTGGTTGGAATATGCTTGGCCGGAGGAGTGGCACTATTAGGAGGTGTGGCCTTGTTGGAGAAAGTATGTCACTGCAGGGGTGGGCTTTAAGACCCTCCTCCTAGCTGCCTGAGGGGCCAGTCTTCTCCCAGCAGCCTTCAGATGAAGATGAAGAACTCTCAGCTCCTCCTACACCATGCCTGCCTGGATGCTGCCATGCTTCCACCTTGATAATAGACTGAACCTCTAAACCTGTAAGCTAGCCCCAATTAAAAGTTGCCTTGATCATGGTGTCTATTCATAGCAGTAAAACCCTAACTAAGACACATGGGTACAAAGAAACCCATCCTGATAACTGGTTCCATACCACGCTGAAACAGATAGTTGGGTGCCATGAGTTCCCCATTCTGGGCTGTCTTTAAGGAGAACTCAGGTGGAGAACATTGAAAGAGATTCCTACACTATGGCTAACTAGGTTGAAATTATTTGGGGATTATTTTAGATATTTTAAAAATAAAGTCATTTGTCCTTGATCCGCATTTCTTCTATTTCTTCAATAGTATTTCACATTTCCAATCCCACATTGCTGTGTCTATGAAATTCAGCTGGATGACTCTACCATGCCATTTTGATACCCGAGTGATTGAGACTCACCTACCAGAATTCTGCCTCTTTCTGCTGAACTGATTGGTCTGCATCTCTACATACAGGTTAAGACAGGCCAGGAATAACATGTTCTAATGTTTTAGGTTCAAGTTACTAGGGAGGTGAGGTTCTTGCTCATTAAAGAGTTGGCTAGCACATAATCTCTTCAGGGACTATGTTGCTACCTGATGGAAGAATTTACTAAGAATGCATACAGAATACACAAAAGAAAGCTACAGGTAGAGACAGAGAATGAGAGAGGCCTGGTAACATCTTTTAAGACCTATCCTTTCTTTGGATTAATGACACAGTAAAAACCAATATTTTGATTAATGTAATTTGAAACAGGTTTCTGTGCAAAGCAAAAAAAATGTTCTCTTAGTTGTCAAACAGATGCAGATATTTTAATAAATGAAGGCCTTGTTTCTGCTGATTCTACACGCAAAGATTCAACTAACAGTGGATGATAATGTCAGAAATTTTTTGATGATCATAAACATTATCATATCTTTTCTCTTGTCATTTTTCAAGAAAATACAGTATAATAATGCCTTGCCTAGCATTTATATGGCAATTACCCTAATATCTTCCAGAGATGACTTAAAGTATGTAGGAAGATATGCACATATCCATATACTATGTTATTTTGTGTAAGAGACTTGAACATTTGGGGATTTGGGTATCTAGTGATGGATTCCTAGAACAAATTTGTCATGCACACCAAAGAATAACTGCTTATGAGCAAACCTACTCCCACTCTAAAGAACATGGATACCACCTATCAATATCATAGGACTAAATAAGGCATGTACTAAAAAAGATACCAGAAAGACCTGAACAGTTGCTACAGCTGATTGGCATGTTCTCCTTCAAGTCTCTAAGGACCAATAGACCCAGATAAAAGAGCAATAGTTACTAGCCAAAGATGACTGTTTACAATGTTCAAGTAAAACAAACAGTACTTGTAGATGATATATGGCCCAGGGCTAATGTCAGAGAGGTTTCTCCTATTTTGGTGGTTAGAAGACACTCCTCCCCCATTTCTATTAACCTTCATAGCAAGAGTAATTTAAAAAGTGAAGCTAGTCATTCTTCATGGTACCCATCAAGCTTGAAACATGGGAAGTTATACAATGCCTAGGACAGTCTGTAAACATTGAACTGCTCGTATATTTCAAGGGTCAAGTGGAACTTTCAGATGTTACGATGATCTGATTTCATTAAAGGGATGAAGTTAACCACAGTAGAAGGATGAATGGGTTAAATGCCTCCTGTGCAACATCTGGTGAGGAGCAGACAGAGAGCCGACTCTTCTCAGCAGCCTGAATGCTCTGGCACAGGCTATATCCCAGGGATGATGTACCTTCTTGGATGCTGTACTTTAGGCTTCCTTTCTGGGATTTCTGCTCTTAACTTTGAAGTATAGCATCAGCAACTTTTAACATTCAGAGTGGAAACAAGAGTCTTCCCAACAAATATTGATGCTTAGAAAATGGATATCTACAAGTAAAAGAATGAAGTTCTTTTCTACACCCCGTTATTCTACACCCCGTACAAAAGTTAATGCTTTGCCCTGGGACAAAGTTCTACTTAAAATAGACTGGAGACTGATATTAATTACTTCTAATGTCTCTGTGACCAAATACCAAACAAAACATAGCTTAGTGGATAAAGGATTTATTTTGACTCACAATTGGTGGGGGTGAACACAGTCCACCACAATGGTCAAGGCATAGCACCAGGCTGCTCCACAGCAGCAGTAAGTAACGTGTGTCTAATTCTTTGGGTCGCCCTATATCTTGACAGATCAAGAAGCAGGGTGACAAGAGGAAGTGGGGTTGGGCTATAAAACCTTAAGGGCTACTCTCCCATGACCCAGCCCCTTGAGTTAGGCCCAGTATCCTAAATGTCCCACAACCTCATAAGACAGACTCACCATCTGAGAATCAAGAATGTCCCACAACCTC
>JADRCH010000155.1:801834-823824 GCA_019843965.1 Rhynchomys soricoides | reverse complement strand
TAAGACAGACCCACCATCTGAGAATCAAGAATGTCCCACAACCCCATAAGACAGACCCACCATCTGAGAATCAAGTGTTTAAGCACACAAACCCAAGGGGGGCATTTCACATCTAAACCATAACATTCAGCCTCTCATCTCTACAGGCTCATGGTCATCCCATAATTTAAAATGCAGTCAGTCCAACTTTGTCCCCACAGTCTTGTGGTTCTAGTGTTATTTGGAAGTTCAAAATCCTAAAGGCCTTTATTAGATGAAAAGCTGTCTTTTCATTGTATACCCTTTGCATAATGATTTCTTAAAAGTTTACAGATTTCAACAAATAATAGTAAAGGGCAAACTTTCCCATGCCAAAGGGGAGGAAGAGGGCTTATCAATGAAAGTGAACCAAAGCAAGACAAACAGCAAACCTTGCAGCTTCATCTGGGACCCAGAACTCATGGTGGTCCCTCCATCCCTGTATCATACATACAAGCACATCTTTCTTGCACAGGCTCTATTTGTAGGGAGGTGTGAAGGACACATGGACTGTGTCACCAGATGGGTACAAGACTGGTGAGGTGGAAGCATGCCCAAACTTCAGGAATCTTCGAGATTTGAGACCAAGAGTGGGGCTGCTCCACCCTGCCTGTAAAGACTGCTCTGGAGAATGCTCATTACACTCAACTGAGGTGACCATGGGCATTCAGTCATGGAGCACAGCATCTGGAAAGCCTCTCCATGCTAATGAGGCTTCTCAATACCCTTAGCCTCCAGCCAATGACCTTCCCTTCCTGGATAGTCTCACACTTTTCCTCCAAATTATAGAAACCCTGGTTCACCCTGAATAAAATGTATGCATCCAAATCTACCCCCAATAAAACAATATGAACAAGCAAAGATCGTCTCAGAGAGCTGCTTCTTCAGAGATCACCACAGAAAAGGCTTCCGCCTAAGCTTCAACACCAAGACTCCAGAAGAAGGCCTTCTCTCTTTTCCCAGTCCTCTGACACTCAGCACTCCGTCCCAACCTACAGGCATCCTGCCTGTTCTGGACTCCACTTTCCCCTTCCAGCCTGCTGTGCAGTAGCAGCCAATGCCCCGAAGTGAAATTCAGGGACTGCAGACTTCCTGCCCCAGACTCTGCCCAATCCCCCCCAACCCCAGCTGGTGTATCAGCAGTAGAAAGGTAGAACATGGGACCACAGAGCTGTATGAGGCAACTTGTCCCACACTCCTGGCATCTCCTACATCCTGAGATCCCTCCTTTAACAGATTCAACACAGCTCACTCAAGAGTTCCACGCAGGGAGTCTGACTCCACTTCACACTACCTGGCTTCTGTGTCTTTCTGTAATCATGGGGCAACCTCCAATTGCCCACTTATTTTTCTATCTTTATACTTAACAAACTAGTACCATATGGAAGACAATGCAAAACTCTGTTGCCAGCTTGAGATGGAGTCTTGCACCCTTGGAGCATCTATGGTAGCCCCTGAATATCTACCTGACTGAATTTGGGAAAACATTTCCCTATGGGACCTGGTCAAACAAGATGCCCTGGAGTCTCTCTCTAAGCACTATCTTGTCAGGTAAAAGTTTTTCAAATAAGTTGGTATTGTCACACCCAGACAGTTGGTCCAATGCTGATATATATTCTAATGCTAAATACTGGCTCCCAAGATCTGCTTGCTTACTTTCTTCCTCCCCCTCACCATGAGCAGATCCTCACACACACTAGGTAATTCTATGCAAACCTTGTTCCCCAATTTAACTGGCCAATAAAAGACTAGAACCTGTGATTGGGCACTAGAGGGAGGAAGGTGGAAGCTGAGTTACCAGGCTGGGAGGTCACAGGTAGGCACAAGGGAGGAGAAGAAAGGACAGGAGGTGGAGGTGGAGGTGGAGGAGGTCACCATGACAGGAGATGGGCCATGAACATGTGGCCTGGAAAATCAGCAAGCAACAAGAGATGTTATGGATGAAAAATAAGTTAAAATAGCTCTAAACCAGCTCAGTCTAGGCTTACAGCTGGTAAATAAAATATTTACTTGTCTTTCAAATGGGCTAGCTAGAATGCTTAATTCTACTAACAAACAGCAATGCAGGGAAATAGCAGGTTCTGGAAAAGACAGAATAACTTTGACCTGCAAAGTGACTCTGCAAAGCCATGTGGTGGGTCACCAAAGATTAAAACATAACTCCCCAATGGGCCAGACAAATTCAATTTGTGGGTGCAGAGCCCACACACCAGAAAACAAGATCTCGAAGATAGATTTATGCCCCCATGTTTGCAACAGCCAAAAGCTTGAAGAAAGGGAAAAACAAAATGTGGTACGTCACACTAAGCAGTATCGTTGATTCTTAAAAAGGAAGAAAACGTGACACGTCCTGAAACAGAGGTGAATTCTGGGAGCGCTCTGCTATGTCAAGTAAGCTAAACATCAGAAGAGTTAACTAGAATAGTAAAATTCGAAGAGTATGTTTAGGGGGGAAGAGCTTTCCCTTCATGAGATATTTGAGATGGACTAGACAAGTGGGTGTACCTACCACTGCTGGTATGTTTTAAATGGTTATAATGAAGAAAACGGATTTTTCCCTTTCCCAGTACCTGACACTAGGTATAGTGATCACACTCTACCTCAGGCATCATGCTCAGGAGTAGTTAAGGAGGGGCGCAGATGGGCTTTTAATTTTGTTTTTGTTTGTTTGTTTTAAGACAGGGTTTCTCTGTGGAGTCTTGGTTGACCTAGAAGTAGCTCTGTAGATCAGGCTGGCCTTGAACTCATAGAGATCCACTTGCCTCTGCTGGGATTAAAGGCCAGATCTGTTTGTTTGTTTTTAAAGTAGATAAAAAATGAGAAGTTGGGCAGGGAGGCATGGGGTGAATCTAGAAGAAGGTGTGGGAGGGGAAAGAGCATGGTCAAAATATATTGCATGAAAAAGATGGTCACCTCTGAGTTATGATTTCGTGGCTCTATCTCCATGATCTAATTTCCATATAGCTGTCCTATAAGATAGCAATGACCTAGGAAACACGTCGCCCAATGTTTTCAGTGTGTTTCAAGAAGCAGGCAGAAGTTAAAATGTAGGAAGGGCTGGGACTGAACTGAAGTTTGTCTTGGATCCGAACGGTGAATGATGGAGTGATGCTATCTCTAGGAAGGACTCACTCCTGAGGAAACTATTCAGCATAACAAAGATGGAACAAAGAATCCCATTTGATCAGGATTCAGAAGACACTTACCGTATGATTGGAGCCTCCGACCAACAGGAGCCAAGGCCACGGACTTCTGAACCATGAAGGGTAGCCACAGAGACAGTTAAATGTTCTGGGTAAGTGTTTACAGTCTCCCACCATGACCGGGAAACCTCCATGGAATTCACCCATAAAATGATTAATTTTCACCAAGATCATTTCCTAATGAAACTTCCAAGATAAATTAACTTCAAAAATGTACATTGGGGTACTAAATGAGCTGACCTCCAGAGCACAAGGGTTAGATCTAACCCAATTAAATGTTGGCAGCTGGCTGATTTACAGGTTCAGAGACATTCTTAATACGTCCTTTTTGACTGAAATTAGATGCAAGATCCAGTGGTCTCTTGGGGTGACTCAAAATTTATGACTATTAATGAGAGAATAGTTCATTTATCTAAAGGGCTTAAGCAAAACCTTAAGAAGACAATAAACAACACATTCCTTTCATTACTACATTAAATTGCTACCGGCGAAAAATTGCTATGTAAGAACAATGAGGGGAATTTTATTAATAGATGTGAAACAGTATGTAGCTTGGAAATGGAAACTTATTAGTAGGACTTACTGAAGTTCAGAGTTGGGTGGAGACAAACCCATCCAAAATTGGAAGCAATGTTTATCTGAATAACTATTTAGAAAAGGGTATATTAGATTTCTGTGTCATGTCAGAGTTAACTCAAAGTTGATTCAAGTTTTAAATATAAAACTCAAAAACTTGATAGCCTTGTTCATTGGCTTTCTGTTCCTGGGACAAGATACCTTAGAAAATCAAGTTAAAAACAAGAAATGTGGTTTTTTGTGACTCACATGCAGTCCTTAGTCTTGTATTTGAGCCTGTGTTTAAGATGGGAGGTCAGGATTCAGAAGTCAGCTTACCTTCTCAAGCAAGGAAGCAGAGACAGAAAACAGATGGGGGTTGGAGCTCTAGTACCGCCTTCCAGGGTGATCTGAATTCCCTGTTCAGGGTCCCATTAATTGAAAGCTTCCCCCCAATAACACCAAAGGCTGGTTACCAATCCTTTAATATACCTTTGAAGATAATTTCAAACTACAGTGGACTTGAACCAAGATTAATTTTTACACAACGTTGAGGAGTAGTAATTGCTAGACGTGTCCCCATAAGCAGAACCTTCAAAAGGAGGATTTTAAAACCTATTAAATATACAGATACTCATTCTTTTCAACCTCCCCTGTGAATAGTCACAAAACAAACTCTGGGTAGACACAAAAGATATCGCCATAAATCCTCCAAGCAGAAAACATTGACCCATATCATTGAACTGCAGTGCAATTGTATATATATGCATATTTTCATCTCCTTGTTCCTTTCCAACACAAACAGAAAACCTTAAGCCTTAACACTTAGACACTTTAAAGTAAAGCAGACATGAAATTCATGGCTTACAGCAAAATTGTAGCTGAGGGAAACTTAGTAAGTACCAGCGCTGAGCCCTTGCACCTGTGCCTGGGCCAGCAGCTTTATGCAGTGTCATTTTGTGACTTCCAAAGCTTTGTGTTAAGTCACAGTGGCAAATGGAAGCTGGGTTTGTTTTATGCTCCTGGCATTTCTTAGATGAAATCTCAAAGAGAACACATCACCCAAGATGAAGACAATACAATGCCTTAGGTAACACAATCAGGGAGCATCATCAGAGGACTTCTACAAGTTTCCAGGTGATAGCACAGAACAAGGAATGAACAGAGGCTCTGAAAACAGGTGGGAAAGCCAGGACCCAGAATCAGAATCTGAAGCCTTCGAAGAAGAGGGATCCCTCATCTGAACAGCTCTCTGGGACCTTCAAGCCACCATTTCTTGGACCATCTTCTGAGTTCAGGCAGTGAGTCCAGGCCAGTAACCTGGCCCCTTATCCATGGACGATTTCAATGCCTCTTCCATTAGATGTTTTCCTATTTCCAGACTTTTGAGGAGGTTTCTGAGAGCCCATCTTCACAGACTGCTATCTTTAATAATCATGTCTTTAAATCTCTCAAGAAGGTAGCTAGAGGCTAGGGATGTATATTGCTTGGTAGAGTGATTGCTTAGCACATGTGAGGCCCTCGGTTGAATCCTCGGGATGCATAAACTGAGCATGGTGGTTCAGTGGAACTTCCAACGCTTGGGAGGAGAGAGGAGAATCAGAAGTTCAGGGTCACCCTAGTTTATTTAGGAATTTGAGGCCAGACTAATACATGAGACAGAGTGGGAAAGACAAGGGAGGAGGGTGGGGGGAGAGAGGGAGAGACAATGGTAGCTCATCGTGATAGTTAATGGATATCATCTTGAGACACATAAGGGGCCCACCTCTCCATGGGCACTGGGAATGGTTAAAACACTTTAAATCTGTTAAAAGTCTCTGTTAGTGTTAACAATAAGCCCTTTAAGTCTATTTTGCAAACATTCTTGATTGATGTTCATTTTCCTACAAATAAACACAGACACTGTGAATGAGGTGCTTGGACATGGTTGTTAGCAGCTGTTGGACTTCCCCCTTGAAGCTTGGCAGAAAGGCCAAGAGCCAACTTCACTAACCCCAAGCCAGCAACAGCCATACTGAACACTCCGTAGACTCAAGACAGCTACACAGAAGTGGCAGCTGATGCCCTGGCTTCTGAAAGCACCACCCTGGCCAGTCTGCTGTAAACAGTCTAAACTATGGTTTTTGTTATCAAAAACCTTGATGAACTCTAGATGACCCTGGTACCATCATTGCCTAAGTCACAGAGGGAGGGAGTCCTTCTCTGAGTGGAGAGACTACTGTCTCAGTCTTAATAGTCATGTTGTGATTGGCTCCAAACATAAGCCCTAGAGACTGTGATTAGTACCAAGAGGCTGTTGGTCCAGACAAGTGCTATGATTGCTTCAAATACTGTCCTTGAGCTGTGTAGCTAGTCACTTAGGCTCACAATGAAGTCCAGGAAAAGGCTTTTCTCAAATAGCCTTTTATCTCTCTCTTTTCTTTTATATTTTCTTTCTTCCTTTCTTTCTCCTCCATCCCTTTCAACCTTTCTACTTTCCTTCCCTCCTTCCCTCCCTCCCCCTCTCCTATTTTCAGTAGTATGGGCTGAGTTGGTGACATGAAGCTGCAGAGACTGGCAGGTGGCGCTGGCAACACCCATGGTTAGGCGCTGGCAGCAACGCAGCCCCAGCCCGTGCCGTGGTCTAAGCAGTAGGGACTCAAATTGTGAAAGCAACAAGGACGGTTTGTCAGCTCAAGAAGCTGCAGTGATCTTGGAGAGTGTCTCCAGGCTGGCACCTGACAGCTCCACTCTGGGCTCTGTTGGACATCTAGCTTTGTCAGTGCTAGCCCTGACATCTGATACCACTCCCTGTATGGACTCCACAGCAGAAATGGGTGCTCCCATTCCTGCTGGGTTCCGTCATGGCTGGGTTCATGCCTGAATAAACTGCTCCCTACTGGGCCTGGCTTTCTGCTCCTGAATGGCCCCTGAGTCCTGTAGACTGTCACTCCTGCTCACACTGGCTCCTGGATGCAGTCCTGGCAGAAGCAGGTGCTGCTGAACAGTTCAAGAAATGCAAGAGCAAAGGTAGAAGAAGAGAGAGCGGATGAGGATAAGAGAAGAAAGGATTGGACGGAAGGAGGCCAGCAAGGAAAGGCAAGGGGAATACGGGAAGACAGTGAGCGAGTAATACCAAAAAAGTAGATATTTGTACCAACATGTCACAGTGAAACTTGGGCTTTGCATGCTAACAAAAAGATACAGCAAAAAAGCTGCCAGGAGTCAGAGGAGTGGATGTGCAGGACTCAGGGACCAGGCAGGTCCAGAAAACTGTCAGATCTTTAGGGTCAAGGATTTCAGAGCCAGGGGCCAAGGGTCAGGGGTCATGGGTCAGGGGCCAGGGGACTCTATACCTGAGGCTAGCACAACCGTGGTAATGCTTGCCAGTTCTTACACTTGAGGTTGTGGCTTACACCCGCTCCACTTATCTGTGACCGTGGCTCACTGCTGCTAAACACTGACCAGCCTTTGAATTGCTCTAGCCAGACCACCCCTTCACTTCATCTAGATAAAGCAGAAGATCCTCAGCCAGCTGACTGGGACAGGAAGTCAGGATTCAAAAACATCTTGGGCTAGATCATGGATTCAAGGACTGACTCCAGCTACATCATAAAACTGTCTCAAACTCCAAACCCAACACCATACAAAGAAACAAAAGAACAAAAAGCCCCAAACACCAAATGTTCTGTCACTTCCCTTCTTTCTAGCTAACTGTCTTTCCTGTTCCATTGATCTCCAGTCACCATCTGGACTCCACGATCACCAGAGCTGACTAGAGAGAGCCTTCCTGTCCTGGGATGAGTACTATCTTCCTTCCTACCCTTTAAAGTCGCTATAGATTTACTCAGTTGTTTCCCAATCCCTTTTGCACACTTGTGTTTTGCACACTTGTGTTTTGCACACTTCTGTTTTGCACACTTGTGACCCACTAAGGCAGTGGTTCTCAGCCTTCCTAATGCCTCGACCCTTTCTAGTTCCTCATGTTGTGGTGACTTCCAACCATAAAATTATTTTTGCTGCCACTTCATAACTGTAATTTGCTACTGTTATGAATCAATATGTAAACATCTGATACATGAAGAATATTTGATATACCGCCACTGTTAAAGGGCCATTTGATCCACAGAGAGATCAGGAACTGCTGCTCTTGGGGCTGAGGGGCCAGCTCTTCCAAGGTTGCACTGTTCTCCGCTGGGCAAGGAACATGTTGCACACTTAGAAAATAAACAGTAAAAATTTAGCTTAATTGAATAGTTCCATTAATTGATGAGAAGTAAATTTAAAAGCCATTATTCAATAGTTCTTCCCTCATGAGATTTGAGTTTCTGGAGCTAGGCCAGCACCATTGTTGAGAAGCTTACTGTGGGTAATGATATGTTAGTGTTCTTTCAGAATCTGAAGAATTCAACACAATTTGTTATGGGTTCTAAAATAGCCCCCAATTCAGAGTTGTGACAATTTTCATTTAACTCCAAGGAAAATTGGAAATAACCTAAATACCCAACATTGGAGGTTAATAAATGATGGAACTTCAGAGGAATGAAATTTTATGTAACCACTAATTATTAAACTTACATAGACTCAAAATAGTGTTTCAGGGGGTGTTTAGTAGACATATACAAAACAAGGTGAGTATAGACAAATTCACATCGTATGTATTAAAAGTATATTTCATGAGCTCTGCTAGACTATAAATTCTGAGTCAAGCCTGGATGTCAGGGGGCATGATACAACATGAAACGGCCTGGCATTCTGAGGATCCTGGGCACAAAGGAAACTAAACTGGAAATTGGCAGGTGTAGACCATGAGTCCTGGCACTAGGCTGTCAAGAGGGCTTTTTCATTATTACTTCTTTTCCTTTTTTTTTAAATAATAAAGCTTAATTGTTACAGAATTTTAGAGAAATGTTCCATATAACAGTACAAATCAATACAGTTCTTCTTCTTCTTCCTCCTCCTCCTCCTCCTCCTCCTCCTCCTCCTCCTCTTCTTCTTCTTCTTCTTCTTCTTCTTCTCCTCCTCTTCCTCCTCCTCCTCCTCCTCCTCCTCCTCCTCCTCCTCCTCCTCCTCCTCCTTCTCCTCCTCCTTTTCCTTCTTTTAAGACAGGGTTTCTCTGTGTAGCCCTGGCTGTCCTGAAACTCACTCTGTAGACCAGGCTGTCCTCGAACTCAGAAATCTGCCTGTTTCTGCCTCCCAAGTGACTGGGATTAAAGTCATGCGCCACTACTGCCCAACTAACAGTACTTCTAATGAACAATTTACCAACAAGTACCAAACTATAAATAGTGCATAAAATTTTATCTAGTAAACTTATTTCTAGGAATTTATGTTGACAAAATATGTATGTACTGTGGGATATCTATCACAGTATTATATACAATGGTGAATTATGAGAAACATGTCAAAATTAAACACAGAATTAATAAATTATGAAATTACTTGTAGACATTTTTATAATAATTAAAATGCTATCATTTAGGCTAAAATTTTAGAAGCCAATTGTATTATCATCTTATAATTTCACATTATAAATATGATTAAAATAAATTAAATCACTTTGTAAAAACATTATGTAATTGGAAATTATTTCTGACAGATCACCTCTTACAGTTTTATAGGCCATTCATATTTTCTCCGTTGAAATGACAAAGGAAAGTTGACTTCAGTCAAAATAGCACACAACCTAATCTCACAAATCACACGTTTAATGTTATTTGTTTTCAGTAGACTTTGAAAACCTTACTACTGTCACACTCAACTAGAAATAACTTGCCATCTCCTGACTAAATTCAGGGAAAATAAATACTAGATTTCTAAAATATACAGGACTCACCTCCCTAATGTGAACATAAAATTCAAATACCTCCAATGTTCTCCCTTGAAGATATGATAGCTTCACTCTGAGCAAACAGCAACATTCCTTTGTGTTTCCCAAGGCCATTACACTGAGACTCATCAGATACCTATAACACTTGCTGAAGTTACCCCTAAATATTTCCATTTGACCGTTATGAAGTGCCTTTCCTTATCTTTTTTGATAACTTTTGGTTGAAAGTTGATTTTACTCAATATTAGGATGGCTACTGTAGATTGTTTCTTGTGACCATTTGCTTAGAAATTGTTTTCCAAACTTTTACTCTGAGATAGTGTAAAAGGTTTGTCACTGAGGTGCCTTTCCTGTATGCAGCAAAATGCTGGGTCCTGTTTATATATCCAGTCTGTTAGTCTATGGCTTTATATTGGGGAATTGAGTCTATTGATGTCAAGAGATGTTAAGGAAAAGTGATTGTTACTTCCTGTTATTTTTTTTCTTAGAGCTGGTATTATGTTGTGTGGCCATCTTCTTTTGGGATTGTTGAAAGATTACTTTCTTGCTTTTTCTAGGGTGTAGTTTCCCTCCTTATGTTGGTGTTTTCCATCTATTATCCTTTGTAGGGCTGGGTTTGTGGAAAGATATTGTGTAAATTTGGCTCTGTTATGGAATATCTTGGTTGCTTCATCTATGGTAATTGAGAGTTTTGCTGGATATAGTAGTCTGGGCTGGCATTTGTGTTCTCTTGGGTCTGTATGACATCTGCCCAGGGTCTTCTATCTTTCATAGTCTCTGGTGAGAAGTCTGGTGTAATTCTGATAGGCCTGCCTTTATATGTTACTTGACCTTTTTCCCTTACTGCTTTTAATATTTTTTCTTTGTTTTGTGCATTTGGTGTTTTGACTATTATGTTACAGGAGGAATTTCTTTTCTGGTCCAGGCTATTTGGATTTCTGTAGGCTTCCTGTATGTTCATGGGCATCTCTTTCTTTAGGTTAGGGAAGTTTTCTTCTATAATTTCATTGAAGATATTTACTGGCCCTTTAAGTTGGGAATCTTTGCTCTCTTCTATACCTATTATACTTAGGTTTGGTTTTCTCATTGTGTCCTGGATTTCATGGATGATTTGGGTTAGGAGCCTTTTGCATTTTGCATTTTCTTTGAATATTGTGTCAATGTTTTCTATGGTATCTTCTGCTCTTGAGATTCTCTCTTCTATCTCTTGTATTCTGTTGGTGATGCTTGCATCTATGACTCCTGATCTCTTTCCTAGGTTTTCTAACTCCTGGGTTGTCTCCCTTTGTGATTTCTTTAATGGTTCTGTTTCCATTTTTAGATCCTGGATGGTTTTGTTCAATTCCTTTGCCTGTTTGGTTGTGTTTCCCTGTAATTCTTTAAGGGGATTTTGTGTTTTCTCTTTAAGGGCTTCTAGCTGTTTACCTGTGTTCTCTTATATTTCTTTAAGGGAATTATTTAAGTCCTCTTTAAAGTCCTCTATCATCATCATAAGAAGTGATTTTAAATCTGAATCTTGCTTTTCCTGTATGATGGTGTATCCAGGACTCGTTATGGTGGGAGAGTTGGGTTCTGCTGTTGCCAGGTACCCTTGGTTTCTGTTGCTTATGTTCTTGCTCTTGCCCCCTGCCATCTGGTTATCTCTAGTGCTACCTGCCTTCCCTTTATCTGACTGGAGCCTGTCCTTTTTGTGACCCTGGTTGTGTCAGAGCTCCTCAGAGACCAGGTGTCTCTGGGATCCTGGGATCCTGAGATCTTGGGTGTGACAGAGCTCCTGGAAGTCTAGTTGCCTATGCATCCCTGAGATCCTGGTGTGACCAAGCTCCTGGGATTCTGTGCTCTTGTGATCCTGGGCATGTTAGAGCACCTGAAAGTGTAGCTTCCTCTAGGTGTTATGAGACTGGTTGAGGAGTTTCGACAAGGTCTGCTCAGGGCACAGGCCCAGACAGGAAGGAACCCTTGCCACTGGTCTGGCAGGGTTCCTGGGTCCCTGGATCCTGCTGGTCCAAGTTACTCCTGGTGTTGGGATAAATGATGATTCCTCCTCACCTCTGATCCTAAGATCCTGGGTGTGTTAGAGTGCCTGGGAGTGGAACTTCCTCTGGGTTATGTGGGACTGGCTGAGGAGTTCCAGCAAGGTCTGCTCAGGGCACAGGCCCAGACAGAATGCTGTAAAGAGGGTTTTATTCTGGGATTTGAGGTATGCAAATCAGGTATAACAGCATAGGAATGGACTCAAGGGTGGGGTCAAGGGGATTTTGAGAGTGTTCATGGTTTTACTCTCAGGGACTGGCCTTTCCTTTATTTAACTGTGCCTTTATCATGTATTGGGGTAATGCTGGCTTTGCAGAATGCCCTTTCTAGTTTATGGAACTGTTTGTGGAAGATTGGTACTAGCTCTTCTCTAAAGTTTCAGTAGGATTTAGTGTTGAAAGATATATGCTCCACCATGTTCATAGCAGCCATATTTATAATAACCAGAAGCTGGAAACAACCCAGATGTCCCTCAACAGAGGAGTGGCTACAGAAAATGTGGTATATTTACACAATGGAATACTACTCAGCTATTAAAAACAATGACTTCATGAAATTCACAGGCAAATGCATGGAACTTGAAAATATCATCCTGAGTGAGGTAACTCATTCACAAAAGAACACACATGGTATGTACTCACTGATAAGTGGATATTAGCCTAAAATTTCAGAATACCTAAGATTCAATTCAGAGACCATATGAAGCCTAAGAAGAAGGAAGACTAAAATGTGGATGCTTCAGTGTTTCTTAGAAGGGTGAACAAAATACTCAGAGGAGGAAATATGGAGACAAAGTGTGGAGCAGAGACTACAGGAAAGGCCATCCAAAGACTGCTCCACCTGGAGATCCATCCCATATACAGCCACCAAACCTGGACACTATTGTGGATGCCCGGAAATGCTTGCTGATGAAAGCCTGATTTGGCTGTCTCCTGAGAGGCTCTGCCAGAGCTTGACAAATACAGAGGCTCACAGCCAACCATTGGACTGAGCGTGGGGGTTCCAGATGGAGGAGTTGTAGAAGGGACTGAAGGAGCTGAGGGGGTTTGCAACCCCATGGAGGGAGCAACAGTGTCAACAGGCCAGACTCCCTAGAGCTCCCAGGGACTGGACCACCAATCAAAGAATAAACATGGAGGGACTCATGGCTCTGGCCCCATATGTGGCAAAGGAGGGCCTTGTTGGACATCAGTGGGAGGAGTGGCCCCTGAGCCTGAGGGTGTTTAATGCCCCAGTGTAGAGGAATGCCAAAGTGGGAAGACAGGAGTGGGTGGGTGGGGGAGCACCCTCATAGAGGCAGGGTAGGGAGGATAGGGTAGGGGGTTTCTGATGGGGAGACCTGGAAAGGGGAAAACATTTGAAATGTAAATAAAAATATCCAATAAACTAAAAGTGTCATGTTCAGTTCCTGTGTTAGTACAGTTTCTATGGTTTTTGTTACCATTGATTTCTAGTTTTATTGTACTGATAAAACACAATGGATTATATTGATGCTTTGTATTTGACTTGTAGAGAGTGTAGTCTTTATGCCACAATATCCAAAGGATAATCACAAGAATATATGTCCTATTTCTTTTGGGCAGAAAACTCTGTATATAGCCACACAGTCTATGGTACAGTCTCCTCTGGCATCCCTTGACACGTTTGTATTTTTACAACCTTTCTAGGGATGAAAGTGAGGTGCTGAAATTGTTACAGCACCAAATTTCTGTCCATTGTTTTGGGAAATTGGAAGCTCCAATGCTTATGGCTTACACATTTGCAGTTGTATATCTTCTGGATGAGTTGTTCCCTTTACAAACATGGAGCTGAGAGGGGAAAACAGGATATAGGAGACGTGAGGGGCAAAATGGGAGAAAATGGGATGAGGCTTTAATTGGGGAGGGAGGAGGGAAAAATAGAAATGTAGAGAGAGGGGCGAAGGAAGAATAACACTGATGATGTTTGAAAAGGCCACAGGGAATTCTTTTATATTTGAGTAAAATTACACACACAGACACACACACACACACTCCTACACACACATAATATATGTAAATTATTTATAGATATATAAATAATTTGAATATGAAGTTATTCCACTTGGGATGATAGTGCTTTCCTCATGAGTCAGAGACTTATTCAACCCTTGTACCAGGCACAATAAATCTCCTTTGGAGTTGTTGGTTATGATAGTCTGGGAGACTCCTTATACATTATAGTCTATTACTTTGCCCTTAGTTGCCTCCCTGGGATAGATAGTAAGTCCCCATTGCTGAAGACATTATATAACTTGGACTCAGGTCTTGGAAGATATGAGCTGGTTCTGACGTGAAAGCCTAGTCCTTCAAGACAAGCTTTCATACTACTGGAAGGTGTTATTCAAGCTTCCAGGGAAGAGAAGCAACCAATATTCCTATTCATGTGTGATGCCTATCATAATAACTAAAATAATGATCAGAATGGCAAAATATCCCTAAGGGTGCAATAGTGACAATCACATATTGGTAGTAACCAGCATCTGTCTCATTTAACTTAAGCTTCACTCAGCAGAAGGGAAATCATGCCCAGTACTGGTAATAATCTAGCCAGCTTCCCTCTCTGGTTAATGAAGTCATGGATCTTAGAGGGGAAACTACTACTGCCACTTCCTAAACCATTTTAAATCCTAATTTCTAAATACTTACCCTTATACCTGCAGATAAGTGTAGCCTTCACCCATCATTTCAAAAAGCTTCTTTTTCCATCAGAGACTATTATAGAAAGCTGCAACTGGTTAAAATGCAGCCAGCCCCAGTTTATAGATATACAACTTAAGCCCTGTACCTAAGGGTCAAGGATCATTGTGGAATAAAGGGTGCAAAGATTCTGAAAGTCAGAGGTCTAGGAAGTCTGTTATGAGACAATGCCTTCTCTACATAACATGGAAACTGCACCCACGAAATCTCAAATATATGCTTACTTAAACAAGACCTGAACAATGACAACACCAGTTGGTAAGCCTGTGCCTGTTTGTATTCTTATGTTAATTTGTGTTCCCCAAACTGTTTGCACATAGCTTCTGGGAACCTGCCCCCAGTTGGTTCTGATTGGCAAATTAAAGGTGCTGGCAGCCAATGGCTGAGCAGGGCAGACAGAGGGGGGCCTTTTAGGATTCCCAGGCTAGGGACAGAGAGGAAGGAGGAGAAAGAAGGGATTCACCATGCTGGGAGAAGGAGAAAGAGAAGAGAAAAGCCATGCCTGAGGAGGTGCAGGTCAGAGAGCAGAGCTACCATACCATGTAGGAACTGGGGGAGAGCGGCCCAAGAGGGCTGCCTGACTGGGTCCAGGGCAGCCAAGATGGAACGGAGGATTTTAGTAAGTAATAACTCAGGATTATTGGCAGGAGGTGGATTAACTGTGTGAGGTGAGGAAGTAGACCAGCTATTGAGCTGATTAAGGCATATTAAAATATAAAGGCTGTGTGTGTGTGTCTTTCATTTGGGAACGCAGAACATTGGGTTGGGTAGTGAGGAATGCACCACTGCCGGGATTTATTCAGTTTTTTAACTAATATACATGCCAACATTCATGGAGAAAAATCTCATTGTGCTGCACTTCTAGATGAAAAGCCACAGGGAAGAGGTAGAATTAGTCTCCCTCGGTAGAAGACCCCTAAACTGTTATCTAATTAGGTCAAGTCTAAAAACATACATATGTAAGCTCACAAAGCAGTCTCAGCAGATTATACATCTATTCAGTTAATTAAAGGAAAGGGGCTATAAATTGGAGAAGGATAGCAGGGGACATGGAAGTGGTTGGAAGGAGGAAAGATTGGCAGAGAAATGATGTAACTGAATTTTATTTAAGACATGAATTCAATTTAAAATAAATATGGACCTCTTTCTTTGTTAGGGTTACTATTGCTGTGACGAAGCACCAGTAACAACAGGAACATGGGGAGAAAAGGGTTTATTTGGCTTACACTGCCACATCATAATCCATCATGGAAAAAAGTCAGGGCGGGAACTCAAACAGGGCAGGAACCTGGAGGCAGAAGCTGAGGCTATGGAGGGATGCTGCTTACTGGCTTGCTTGCTTCTCATGGCTTGCTCAGCTGCTTTCTTATAGAACCCAGGACACTAGCCAAGGGCATTCCTACCAATCAGCGTCTGAGCCATCCCATATCAATCACTAATTAAGAAAATATCCTGCAGGCTTGCTCCTAGACCAATCTTATGGTAGCATCTTCTCAATTGTGGTCTCCTCTTGGATGACTCTAGCTTATGAAAAGTTGACATAAAAACTAGCTGGCTACTTCCTCTGTATATAATAAACACATCTCTTCATTAGCTCCTCAATAATATTCTGAAGTTCCAGACTTCTGCTGCATCTCCATCAGAGTTCTTGGACACCCAATCCTAGTTTTTCTGTACCTATGTCTGTCATTTCTTCGGTCAATTGTTACCCTCATGGGTTTTGATTTTACATTAGTCATTGCTGATAGAATTGACCTTTCCCAGTACACATGTAAACTTGTTTATTAATTCTTTATTTCTCTCTTGCATTCTTAAGTTCTTTTGGTAAATTGGCTCAGTGTTGTGTCGGGCCTCATTTTGTAGCTGGCCAGTGGTTTTCCTCTGAGTGCTGATGTCAATGCGGCCATCAGAATTATTAACTCAGAAGGTCTAACCTATACTTATAAAAATTCTTCTCAAGCACAGGATGCACATATCATGGAAAGATCCTGAACAAAAATAGAAGTAGTTTATCAAATGTGTGGAATGAAGATAAAGGCATGTCATAGAAGAAACATTTAGAAAAGTAAGGAACAGAAGAAAAGTCTTGAATAAACAATTTAAGTTTCCATCTTTAGGTTTAGGGAAAGAACACTAAAATAATCCTAAAGTGAGCAGGAGAGAGAGAGAGAGAGAGAGAGAGAGAGAGAGAGAGAGAGAATATATTAAAGGCCAAGACCAGAAACCAATGATATTTAAAACTGGAACCCAATACAGAGAAAAACCAATAGAACCAAAGGCTTGTTCTTTAAAATTATAAACTTCTGGCAATGGAGAGATTGCTCAGTGGTTAGTGGTTAGAGTGCCAGGTGCTTTTGCAGGGGATCAGTATTCAGTTTTTAGCACCAGCATGGCTGCCCACAACTGCACGTAGCTCCAGTTTTGGGTATTCAGTGCCATTTTGTGACCTCCTGCCAGTGGTGGGTATACTTATACTGAGGCACACACACACACACACATCACACATGCACACACACAAGCACACATGCATACACATGCACACGCACGCACACACACACTAAAAATACATAATTGCACACAAAAATAAAAGTTGGCAAAGATGAAAGGTATGAAGATGCCTGTGATTACATCATGAAAGAAAGAATTGCTACCGACCCTGACAACCCTGAAAGAGCAAGAGTATTACAAGCTGTGCCTGCTCATCTGGCAGCACAGTAGATAAAGGCTCATTCCTTGTAAACCATAAATCACCACGGCTCACAAAGGATGAGATAACCTCTTGCAAAGGAGGTGATTCCACAGCTCAAATGCTCCGGACAAGGAGCTCTGGCTTCGATGGTTTCATTGCAAAATTTGAATAAATATTTAAAGAAGAAATAGTGCCAATTCTACACAGTGTCTTCCAGGAAAGAGAAGATGGCACAATAGTTCCATGCTCGTTTTTTATAAAGGCTGGTGACCACTAGACCTCAAAGTTGTCCTTGGCAAAGTAGGACAGAGACCTTAAGGATGAAATGAATTTTAGTTTTATTATGTGCAACCATCGCTGTAATTTACAACTGAACGTAAGCACTTTAGTTGCAACACTTAGCACGAAGCTTGCAGTTGAACTGCTCATGGACTCTACCCATGAAATCCAGGGTACACAGCTGTCCATCATTCCCTCTAAACTCAGTCTTCAAAGATAGCCTTATGCACTTTTGATTGAAGATCTTTTGGCATGTCTATCTCAGGTCTTTTATGATTAATTTTCCCTAAGTCAGTTCTTTGCTCTACCAAAATAGAGTGAACTCAATATATATATATATATATATATATATATATATATATATATATATTTCTTTTTTATACTCAACTTCTGGGGATCAATCAGTAGGAGTCTCAGAAAGGAATGTACGTGGAGGAAAGCCCCTGGAGCAGCCTGTGACATCCAACTCTGCTGGGGCTTCTTCTTTGCCAAGAACTTGGAGAGCACCCGAGGACTCCTGGGAGACTGTGGTGGGACTCCTGGGAGGTCGTGACACCATCAGTTAAGAAATTGCACTGGCTGGCACTGTGTCTGACCTTGGGAAAATATAAATCTAAGGAGGGTAAGAAAATGCCAGGCATGCTGGGTAGCCCATGTCGTGGGACTAGGTGGTGCAGGGCAGGATGGAGTTAAGAGCTCATCCACATACAATTGTCCTGCGGTTCTTTCACAAGGACCAATGACATCTGGGATAAAGGAGTCAGAACCACATAGAATGAACTAGGGATTTCGAAGGGGAAGAAAAGGTTGGCAAAAGGCAGCTCTTTATCAAGACCAAGATGTTTGGAAATCATTGTAAGTGATTCGCTCAGGCCAGATGTCTCTGGATGGATCCCAGCCTCATTTCTCCATAGGCTTTTGCACAGGCTCCTGAAACCTTCAGTGTTGGGGACTGTTGTCTGTGTCCTAGGAACCTGAAGTTTGTACTGACAGTAGCAGAGGCCAGGAGGTATGGCTGGCTCCACATCTGGGGTCTATTTTCTTCCATGTCTGCTTCTAATATTGTGTGTGCTTGGCATGACCATAAGAACCACAGGTTCCATTCTGCACACCCAGTATCAGCTATGCCCATCAAAGCCTAGTGTTTCCCTCCAAAAAGCCTTTGCTGCCCAGACCCCACACTGGTGCAGTGGAATCACATCGGAATAGGAAATGGCTGGGTTCTGACAGAATGGCAAAGATCTAAGGAATCAACCCACTCTGGTACCTGAGGCACGCAGAGATCGGACGTGAAACAAACCAATATAACAGTCAGTGCCTGCCTCCCTCACTAGGAGCAAGTCACTGTTGTAAGGGATGTTTGCACTCTAACCTCTTACTTCTGAACCTTTACCCATGAGATATTATTCTCGCCACCTGGTAAACAAGAGGGCTAAGGAACACAGAGGTCCACTTCACTGTGAAATCTCTCAGTCAGTAAATGGTAGTTTCCAGAGTCTGAGAGTGTGCCATGCTTTCTGTCACATGTGTGTCATGGCTTCTGTCATGTGGATCCATCACACCTTAGCTCAGGCAGTGTGGTATTCTTTGAACACAAGTTCTTTCAAAATTATGTGTCTCTGAAGATTCCCAAGTATAAAAATAATCCCCGACTATGCTGAGCACATCCATTTCATTTTCAAGAAGGAATGAAAGACATTTAAAGATTCTGACTGATGGTGTATTTCTACCAGAGGACTCAGGAGCATCCTAGAGCAGGATTCTGGGAACTTGGGGTATCTGAATATAAAATTACTCTTACAAGCACTTGTGTCTGGACTCTTGGCCCCTGCTGGGGGTGCTGTTTTGGAAGGTTTTGAAGAGATCAGGTCTTACTGAAGAAGTAGGTCACTGAAGGTGGGTCTCAGGGTTTGGCAGCTGAACCCCACTCCCTGTCTGCACTCTGATTCCTAGTTGTGGACACAATGTGACAAGCTGCCTCATACACTTCAACTGCCAGGCCTTTCTTGCTATAATGGACTATAGTCTTTTAAAATGTAAGCCACCAAACACACCCTTCTTCCCTTAAAGTGATCCTTGTTGGGTTTTTGGTCACAGCAACAAAGAAAATCAGCAATACAAAATGTTCTTGAGAAAGTCCCCAATCTAGTGTAGCATGTACGCAAGGGCAGCTTAGTGCCTTAAGTGTAAACACAGAGGCAAACATGTGGGCAGAAGAGTAATAAATGTGAAACTTACCACAGAAACACATGTTCAGAGCTGAGGCAGGCTGGGGGCTGGGATGGGACAACAGACAATAACCTCATCAACTTGGGTGTGGAGGGAGAGGGAGGGAAGCCCAGACAGAGGAGATGGTACTTAGCTGCGTCCGTCCACACTTCCAGCTGTGCAGCCAGCTTCCAAATGTGTTCAGAGTGGCTCATCCCCAACAGCCTTATAAATGTTTTGTGGTGGGCTAGGCTTGGTCACAGTATACAGAAATAGACTTATAATGATGCCACGTTCTTTGGCACAGTGATGCTTAGCTTATTTCCTCACTCAGCTGATGCTCTTCACTGCAGGGATCTCTTCCTCTGCTTTTCTGTCTCTTGGTTTCTTTCTGTTTTTTTTTTTTTCTTTTCCTCCAGTATTCAAAAGAACTTTTGGGTTATTATACTACTATCATTAGTTAATGTATAAGTCTCCTTTATTTATATTTTTGTATTTAGTTATAAACTTATTTTATTAAAATATATCTCTCTACTGTATAAAATAGCAGATTTCCCTGTGACATTTCCATAATGCGTACTGCGTACTTTGATCATATTTGCTGTCCGTGTCATCCTCATCTCTGCCCAGCTATACTAGTTTTGATAATGTAATAAATGTGCAGTAGATACTAACACAGATGCTAGCTCTCCTTCATGGGTCAACACCTAACAGGCACTCCAACCTTTCTACTCACTCCATTCAGACCTTTGTGGGCTCTCAGAAATGTGTATTTATGGGTCCCTGTCACTATTAAAGTATGCGTGCATATTTGATGCATATATAATTATATATGTTATACCATATATTATGTATATGTAAAATATATATTTAAACTATTTAACAAGTACATTAGTATAATTATAAATCAAAAATAAATTCATCATTGTTATATGAATTTCTTTCTTCTGATCTGACAAAAAAATAAAATATTCTTTTTTATCTTTAAGGTGATCAAAGGTCAAATAACTTTAAAATCATCAAACTTCTCTTGGCCTTTTCAGAGAACTAAAGTCATGGAGCACACTGACAGCTAGAGGGATGAACAAACCATGCCAAGCTCTGTTCCCAAGGAGTCCTGGAGCAACTCACTAGTGAGGACACACATACACTCTCACACATGCACACACACACACACACACACACACACACACACACACACACAGAGTGGTTTTCTTGAGTTTCTAGAAATTGAGTGTGACCCAGTAAGTGAGAAACTGGGATGATTTGACTGGGGTTCTCCACAGTTTTAAGACTTTCCCTTCTCTGGCCTCCAGAGCCACATGGTAAAGGGCTAAGGAGGATTCACTGCCCCAGAAAAGACTAAGTAAGCTCAGAGCTTTCCAAAGTCAAGACCATATAAGGGTGGTGGGGGTGGCAGGGATGGGGGGTTGCGACGGTCGGGGTGGCAGGGGTGGTGGGGATGTCATACCTGTGTAAGGGACCCACTTCAGCTTTTCTGTTTTACTTATGGGAAGGGCTAAGCCCAGAAAGGCCCCTGAATGCTACAAGGGGAACACAGAAGTTTTTGGTTCTTGACTTTAAGACTTAAACAATTGTGACTTGGTATTTGGAACAGCATTTTGGTTTGGCCATTGAATACATGCAAGGTTACTTAGCAGGAAGCATAACACATAAAGTGTAGCTTCGGCACATGAGTCACTCCAGTGGTTGCCCTGCATTTCTAGTAATGACTCAATAATTTAGAATAAAAATTTAGGGGAAATCCCACTATAATCCTAGGATTTCACACTAGCTATGCACTCGGGCTACTCCACTCAATCTTTACATTCATCTCTTATACTACTGCAATGGTAAGTGATGAAGAGCGCTTGTCATTTCCTATGTGCATTGTATAGGAGCAAGGTAAGAGCAGGTCATCTGACTTACCTAAGGGCACCCAGATCAAGTTTGTGGCACAGGTGTGGCACCCTGTACTTTGCCTCCTGAGCCTGTACCAATGCTGAACACACCTCCCCCCTCCTGGGCTAGGTATGTTAGTAGAAGTACTCTAGACTCAATAACAGAAACAGACCTGCTCTTCAGTTTCTGTCCATATGCTGCCTGACCTGCCATGGTTAATGTTAGTACGCCACCATCTTCTTGGACACCATTAGCCCTCTCCTGCCTCTCATGTGCTCCATATAATTGCATTTGTCTATAGTTGGGCAAAATGATCTGTTATAAAGTGAACTTATAATCAAGTGTTTGCTAGCATATGTCTTGAATTGACTAGTGTATTGAAAGTACAAACTGGCAGGGTTTTGTGGGTACTCAGTGTGAGTATACACAGCAGAAGACAGAGAAGAGGTTCAGTACTCAATGTGAGTATACACAGCAGAAGACAGGTGGGGTTGGGTACTCACTGTGAGTATACACAGCAGGAGACAGAGGTGGGGTTGGGTACTCACTGTGAGTATACACAGCAGAAGACAGAGA
>JADRCH010000155.1:791324-801824 GCA_019843965.1 Rhynchomys soricoides | reverse complement strand
GGTGGGGTTGGGTACTCACTGTGAGTATACACAGCAGAAGACAGAGATGGGGTTGGTAGGTATTTTGGAATGTGAAAACAAAACTAGACACTTCAAAAACTGTTGGAAATGACATTGCTTCCCAGAACCTGATAGTGTAACACACTGCTAACTGAGGAAGGAAAAAAAATCAAAGTGTGGTTTTTACTGAATACACACCGTGATTAAGTTTAAAAATCAGAAGCCAAAATATCAAGTTAAGACCATCTGTGCATATATAGTTATAAAACGGAGTTGGCTCCAGCAATCATGGAGAGAACAGCACAGAAGCTCCAGAGCGACTGGGAAGTGGAGCTTGGAAGATCCATCTAAAGTCCCAGGGCAGCTGCTGAACTCCCTCCTGCCGAGGCAGCTCATCTCTGGCTTTTGGTCAGGTTCCTAACTGGTTGATAAGGCCAACCACATTTGTAGGTCGAATTCTCTCATTTATATTTTAATTTCATTCAAAATCATCCCCCACACTGGGAAATATAATTAACTATTACAAGAAGTAATGACAGATCTCCCAGGCAGCTCACATTCTGTTCAATAGAATAGTTTCTGTGCATATAAGCCCAGAAGCCGTGTGGAGGAGCCAGCAGGTAGGTCCATGGAGTAAGCCTAGGAAACAGACACTCCTCTTCCTTTACATTCTCCCATCACCCAGATGTTCTTCTCTGAATGTCTTTGTCTTTTAACCTCTAAACTGCTTGGGGCTCAATTGTCAAGGCCACATATTTAAGACCCCCAACTTCCTGGTCACTTAGCAGTGTCAATAAAATCTGTTTTGGGATGTGTGCTCTTAATACTTACAATTGTATAAATTATAGTTCAGACAAAATGTCAGTATGCTTGAAGTGGGAAATAACAGGGAAGGGAGAGTATTTTAATGTCTAATTTTCATAGCTGTACTCAAGACCAAGCCACACTTGGCTCAGGGGTTATTACTAATGACAGTGTACTTTAATCATATTTTAAATTGACTTCATGATTAGTATAGATGAACTTCCAGCTAAGTATATGTCATCTATGATTATATCCTCACAGCTTAGTTTCCTAATATGGCAGATCATAAGCTTGCTTGAGCTAAATAAGAAATGGCAGTGCTGACATTCTCTCGTTTGCTTGGCATTTCCAATTCACAGGGTCTTTTTCTTTGTATTAGCTCCTATCAAGCCAGATCATTGAAACTGTAGCTTTACTTGTCAGGATAAATTGCAATGGGCAAGGTCGTAGGGTGTTCTGCCTGGTATGATCTTTTGTTACCATCACAGCTATTTTATGCCTTCTGGTTTTAAAAACCTGGTAAGGAATCAATGGTTCTTTGTTTTAATTAGTGCAGTATACTTGGATATTGACTTGGACCTGGACATCTAGATGCAAATCTGTTTCCACGGACATATCTGGTGACCTAGATATCTGTATGCTTGGAGTTCTCATTTGAACAAATTTAAGCATCTCTCTGAAGTCTTCATTAGATTGTGTCAATAAAAATCTTTGTGTGTATTCATCGACATTTGCATGAGAATGATTCCCTTATTTTCAAGATATATTCAATGCTCCAAACCACATGCGTTAAAATCTACCCAAGACACTGCATAGAGGATGTGAGGTGTTGAGAATTGTAACTGTTCTTCTCAGCCTTTCTCATAAGCAGTTTGTAGTATGTAATTGTCTATTTTACACTTTACAGGGTTCTTCTCTACAAACACAGAGCTAATTATGTATATGCATATGTATACGATGTATATGAATATATGGAGAGGTGGGTAGGATTGGCTTACAGGATACTGTTCCAATAGTCCAGCAATGGCTGTCTCACACTAGAAAGGCCAAGAATGCAGTAGTTGCTCTGTTTATGAGGCTGGCTGTCTCAGCAGTCCCAATCTGGTTCTGGAGGACTGGAGGATTCCTGGAGAGCTCTGGGCTTCAGTCTGCGTTGGAATCCCAAGGAAGTAGTCTCTAATGTCAGTGAAGGAAGGCAGGGGCAGCGGGACAGATGGACTTGCCAGAGAGAGTGAGGGCAGCAGGCAAAGAGCAAGGTTCCTTTCTTCTATGGCATTTTATTATCTGGGCTGCCGCCAGAAGGTGCCACCTTCTAGAGGGTTCGTCTACCTGCTTCCAATAAGGTGATCGGAACAAAACCCTCACAAGAGTGCTCGGCAGTTTGGGTTTTAGTTAACTCCAGATTCAGTCAAGTTGACAGTCAAAAATAGCCATCACAGAAGATATTATGCAAATACATTACTAAATATTAGTATGAAATTTTCTTTAAAAACATAAGGTTGTGGCTAAAGAGATGTCTCAGAGGTTAGAATACTCATTGTTCTTCTGAAGGACCAGGCTTTGATCCCCAGAACCCATATGGTGGCTCATCATATGAAGTTACAACTGTAACTTCAGTCCCAGGAGATTCAACGCCCTCTTCTGGCATCCTCAAAGAATTTCACACACGTGGTACACAGATGCTTATGTAGGCAATATATCTATACACATAAAGTAATAAAATAAAAAGATTTAAATGCCAGGTAGAATCCCCTATTAATAGGTCATCATGTGTACCACTCTTTGATAGTCACCACAGCGTGGTTGGACCAGGTTCCTTTTCTGTTACACTTTCCTTTAAAATTCATCTGAGTAAAATTACCAATAGCACCCAAAAGAAGACAACACTGACTCTGTTGTTTGTCTTTAAGGCCACTTGCCCTGTATTCATTCCAGAGTTGGGAAACAGGCGGCAGACATGCGAGTGAGTTTGAGACTGCAGTAAGCATTTATAGTCTTGGAATTTCTCCTGTTACCAGGGGCGTACAGAAGTTCCGAAATGCCATTGGGCTGGGACTGCAGTCATTCTGTGCTGTGGTTTGATATCTATGCCATAATTTACAAGCCACATAAGAACTTATAGAATAGTTATGACCAATAATGATTTGGAAAATAGCCTAATGTATTTAGAACATTTAAACCCTAATGGCCCCTATCTACTGTCTATCTGTCTGTCTGTCTGTCTATCTGTCTGTCTGTCTATCTATCTATCTATCTATCCATCCATCCATCTATCTATCTATCTATCTATCTATCTATCTATCTATCTATCTAAAACAATGTTATATATACAGTAGATTATATATTGTATTTATTATATATCATATATTATGTATTATATATAATATATTAGCATATATTTATACTTTTTAAAGTCAGGAAACCCTAGAAAATCTCTTAATTGACACAATGGTGAGGGAATAAAGGGAGAGATTGGTGGGAAAAGAAACCCAAAATGTAACCACAAAACAATTTTAAAAAGCTGACTTTTAAAAGCAGCCAAGGGCAGATGTCTGGTCTGGATGAGATGACTTAGCTTTTAGGTTCCTGTTTCTCTCTGTATGGATCAACTATAAACATTGGTCCTAGCCCAGGATCGACTGCTTGAAGACTCTGACAGATGGTAGGTAAAAGGTGAGCTGGCTAGGGCCTGGGCCAGGAAGAGCAGCTCTGCCCAAGGCCCTCTACCCCAGTTTTCCACGAGAGGAGGTGTTTTTGCCTCACAGATGTTCATTCCCTTCCAGGTCAATGGACGTTCCTCTAAGTATGGGGGTGGGCAGAAATGCAAGTATGGCCTTACCAACAAGGTGGATAATATGGCCTCTACCAGAAATCAGCAGCCTGTCCTGTTTCCATCAATCTCTAGACTGCCCTTCCCATTAGATATTGAAACCAGAAGAGGACAAAGCTGGCCTGAGGCTACCACAAATGGCCTGCTTAGGATGCCTCTCTGATCCACAAGGGAGACCCCTTCTCCAGTTCAAAACAGAGTTGACAAATTAGAGATCAATCTTGAAAAATAAGGAGCAAATAAAACATTCCCCAATGGAAAAAAAGCTAATGGAATATGTTGCTAGCAACATAATCTGCACAGACTGACGAGTGCCTTCAAACAGAAAGAAAAAGATGAAGGAAGGAAGAAGAATTACAGGAAGTGCAGAACCATGAGCACATAGAATGCTCTTTTGTCATATTCGTAACACATATCTGGTAACTTAAAACAAAAATTTGAAGTGACCATCTGATGCCCAAAGTGCAGTGTAAAACCCAAGCTCCTAAGGAAAGTGAAGATGGTGTATTCCATCTTAGGTCACTGGCAGTCCAATGCCTGTCACACACTGTCTTCTACATTCCAGAGAAACCATGTAAACACAAACATGAACAAAGCAACTCCAGGTGGATCAAGGTCCTCAACCCAAGATCTGAAACTTTGAAACTGCTTGAGCAAAAAGTAGAGTGTGCTTCAAGATATAGCACAGGTAAAGACTTTCCAGCAAGATACTAGTGACTCAAGAAATAGCACATTATTGCTCTAGCTAGGGTTCAAGCACAACACTGGCGAAGAGTGGAGAAAGTGGACATCCTTGGATTTCTGTTGGCTTGAGTGGAAATGCTCTCCAAACCCCCTCCTGTACTAAGCTGGTAGATAGAGGTTTGCTGCATTCAGATGCATTCCTTCTATTTCCAGTCCCTTTGGGGCTTTCACAATGAAGAGATGTTGGATTTTGTCAGAAGCCTTCTCTGTATCTCTTAAGATGATCTCAATTTCTGTCCCTGAGTCCATCTTTATCACCTATTACATTTAATGATTTGGATATGGCAAACCATCTCTACATCTCTGAAATGCGGTCAGCTTGACCATTGGTTTGCAAATATTTGGAGAACTTTTGTCTGTGTGTTTCTTTTTCCATTGGATCTTTGTCTTGTTCTTCTATCAGGATAATACTGGCTTTGTCAAAAAGGTTTGACAGTGTTCCTTCCTTTGCTATTTTACAGAATAGTTTGAGAAGTAGATTTCAATACTGAATAGTGAATAGTAGAATTCAATTCATTTGAGTCTGAACTTGTTTTCCTGGTTGGGAGACTTCTTATCTCCAATCTCAGTACTTCATATATATCTATTTAAAATTAATATTCTATC
Source organism: Rhynchomys soricoides (assembly GCA_019843965.1). NCBI lineage: Eukaryota > Metazoa > Chordata > Mammalia > Rodentia > Muridae > Rhynchomys > Rhynchomys soricoides. The sequence continues at coordinate 796,840 of JADRCH010000155.1, read as the reverse complement.
TTGGTTTAATTTTGGAAGTCATATTCAAGTAGAAATTCTTCCATTTCTTTAATATGTGTCAATTTAGTGGAGTATAAGTTTTTGAGTATGTCTTTATAATTTTCTGAATTTTCTTGGTATCTGTGGTAATGTTTCTCTTTTAATCTCTAATGTTAATAATTTGGGTCTTCTCTCATTGGTTTTGTTGATCTTGTTTGTATTTTCAAATAACAAAGTCTTTATTTCATTAGTTTCTTCTGTTATTTTTATTTCTGCATCATTAATTTCTTTCTGATCTTGAGTATTTCTTCTTATCTACTCATTTAGATTTGGCTTGTTCTTATTTTTTCCAAGATCCTAAAATATGCCATTTAATTACCTATTTGAGTTCTAGCTGATTTTCTAATGTCAGCTCTTGTCGTTATCATTGTGTCCCATAAGTTTTGATGTGTGACATTTTCATTCCCATGCATTCCTAAAATTCCATTCAATTTCTTAATTTCTTCAATGACCCATTCAGTACTGTGCTGCTCATCCTCCATGATTTGTATACGTTTGGTGTTTTCTCTTACTGTTGATTTCTAGCTTTATTCTATTGTAGTAAAGTAAAATACAATAATTTATTTCAACTTTACAAATTGAAAACAAGTCCTATTCCACAATCTGTTTTAGGGAAAGTTCCATAGGCTATGAGAAGAAGAAATATTCTGTTTTACCTCGACAGAATATTTCTGTAGACGCACCTTTAGATTTGACCTGTGATATAATTCAACTCAGTTTTTCTTTTGTTTGTTTTATCTCTGTCCTCATGATATTTCTATTGATGAGAAGACAATGTTGAATTCACTCACTGTTATTGAATTGAGGTTAATATGCCTTTATATCTAACAATATTTGTCTTACAAACTAGGATTTATGGGTGTTCAGTGTGTGTATGCTGAATATTGTAATGTCTTGTTGATGGATTTTTTCCCTCTCTTTTAACAAAAGGAAGTGATTTTTGAATGTCTTCTGGCTTATTTTGGCTTGGACTACCTTGTTTGCTATATGAAGAGGATTTCCTGGGTCTATTTGCTTGGTTCTTTTACCTTGTAGCTTTCAGGACCCCTTCTTCATTTCCTATGCTTAGTATTTTGACTGCACTGTGGTGCAAGGATGTTCCTTTCTTCTTTTGTCTAGTTGACCGTCCTAACCACATCCTGTACGTGCCTGGGGCACTGTTCTTGCATTTGGCGATTGTTCTCAATGATATATTGAAAACACTTCTGATAATTTCACCATGAAAATTTTTCTTCCTTTTCTATTTCTGTGATTATATATTTAGTTTTACAAGGTGGTTCATAGATCTCAGTCATTCTATTCAGGCTATCTTATTAACTTATCTTTGTCATTGTCTGAACTTTTCTATTAATCTCCCTTGTCTTCAAGCCCCAAAGATGTTTTCTTTTCATTGACCCTGTATTGGTAAGATTTTCCATGGAGATTCTTGGTGGACTTACTGAAATTTGATTTCCAATATTTTGGTTTGTTTTTTCTCCAGCTTAGCTCCTCTCTTTTCATTGAAGTCTTTTCTTTCATATACTACATTAACTTCTTATTTCATTCTGCTGTATTTTTATCTCTTGGAATTTATTCAGGAACATATGCTGTTTTTATTTCTTTGTACTTTCTTATAATCATTCTTTTACATTCTTTCTCTGGAATTTCATGCAGTTCATTCTCACTGGAGGCCATTGTTATGAGAATTCTAATATTTGCTTCAGCTTCATCCCATTATGCTTGATGTTAGTGTGTTTCCATTTTAATTCATCTTAATATATTTTATAATGCCCCTGAGATTCTTTCTTTAGTCTGTGAGTTATTTGAGCAGTGTTATTTAATTATCACATTACTGTGAATTTCTCAAATTTCTTTTCATTATTGATTGATAATTTTATTTCATCCTCATTGTGGAGTTTATTTGTCTGATTTCATACGATAGCAACTAGCAAGGCTTTTTATGGCATCTTGTAAATTCTACTGTATTCCATGTACACTTGAGAAGAATGTACATCCTACCATTGTTGGAGGAAATGAGCTAGGTGTGTGGTGTGGCTGGGTTCTTACTTTGCTCTGCTGTCATTTATTTCCCTGTTGATCTAGTTGTTGTAAAGGAAGGCATTAGTCCTTCGAGTTGTTATTATTGAGCCATCCATTTCTCCTTTCAGCTCGTGTAGGTTTCCTTCATGTATTTGGAAGCTATGTTGTTAGGTACATGAATGTTTATGTTTCTATTTCTTTATAGTAAATATTTTTCATAAATCACATTTATCAGAGTTTTTTGTATTAATAATTTTTGTCTTAGGGTAAACTATTTTTAGACAGATACTCTAGTTGTCCTTCAGTTACTAGGCTTTCAACATAACTCTCCTGGAAACTTTACCTTTAACCTTTGTGTTATTATTGAACTTAAAGTGTGTCTCTTCATGGTAGCATCTAGGTGACTCATGTGTGTTCTAAATTCTATTTTATTAATAGTTTACATAATTATCAAGAAGGCTTATGTGTCATTTTATAATTGGTCACACACACTTATCTCTTCCTTCTTTAGAATCTTTTGTGTTAAAACATTTTTAATTATATCCTTTAGTCCCTCTTGCATTTTATTTTACTGTATTTTATTGAGTCCATTTTTAGTAGTTGAGTATTACAGATAATATGCCAAATTAGTTTTAATTTCAAAAAATGAGAACACTTGAAAATTTGGTAGATGATAGTTGATAGCAGCACAAAATATGAATGAACTTACAGCCTTTGTTGCAGTTGCCTTCTCCTGCTGTGATAAAACATCTGATCAAAGGCAACTTAGAGGTTTATCTTAGCTTATGGCAGTGGTTCTCAACCTTCCCAAGTCCGTGACCCTTTAATACAGCTCCTCATGTTGTGGTGACCCCAACCACAAGATTGTTATTATTTTGCCACTTCATGACTATAATTCTGCTACTGTTATGAATCAGAATTTAAATATATGATACGCAGTATATTTGATATGTGACCTCCAAAGGTGTCATCACCCCTTGAGAGCCACATTGAGAGCCACATTGCCTTACAGGTCAGTTTATCATCAAGGGAAGTTGGGGTAGGAACGGAAGAAGCAGAAATCATGGAGGAACAGTGCTTGCTGATTTGCTGGCTATTTCACATTTTGCTCTATCATTCTTATATAGCCCAGGACCATCTGCCCAGGAAATGATGCTCCCCACAGTGGACTGGGCACTTTGACCTCGATTAACAATTAAGACAATCCCCCACAGGCCAATCTTATCTATATAATTTCTCACTTGAGACTTTCCCCTCAGATGCTACTAGGCTGAATCAAATTGACCAGCAAGGCTAACTAGGCCTGCCACTAAACTTTGCTAATTTGAGTTATTATGACATGGCAACTATGTAAATCAGACTGAATCCTACTGTGTGCATGTCCTATTGCTGATGTTGTTCACTGTTTGTTTAGTGATTAAAATATAGCTAACACTTGGACAATTGGAGATTAGGCAGGTTTCCTTAAATGCCTTGAAGAAATTAATGCTTCCACTCTTGTCAAGCTATGTTAGTTAGAGTGTGCCTTCAGTGTTCCTGCACCTCAAAATACTCTCCCTTGGGCCTCATTTACTGATTTCCCCTCAACAGTAGCCAAAGGTAAGAAGTTGGGTTCTTTTTAGGTCTCTCCTGGGTGTGTACCAAGCCCACACACAAAGCCTTCGGATTCCCAGAAATATGTCAGAGCTTTTCAAAGCCACTTATGGACATCTCATTCTCCAAGTTTCCCTTTGAAATATTTTGGCTAGCCTTGCTTTTGCCCAACTATTGTTCAAGTAGCCAGGATGTTAAACAATCGAAACAATTTTTTTTTCCCACAAATGCCTGGAGACAGGATTCTATTCATTGAGAAAGTCTTAAATTTGGTCAAAGAAAAATAAACTCTTTAATGAAATTGGTTCATGGAACTATCGGATAGGTGAGGCAGGAATGACGAGGATTTGGGGGCATCCAGAACCATCCTCATTCATTATATCAATGAAGCTCCATGACATTTTCTGTATTTCCCACAGTTCTGTGCCTTCTAGTTTCCGTAGTCTGTTTTTATTGAGTTCCAGACCCATTGGATTCCTGGAAAAGTCAATTTTGACATATTTTTCCATCAATCTATAGGCTTTTAGGAGGTCATGTTTCTGACAATTTTCCCAGGACAGGTGTATTATAACATTAACACTGGTCATTTATAAGGAGATATTACCATCAGTAAATCAAGTTCTCAGATTGGCATAGTGGCACACACTGATAATTCTAGCGTTCAGAAGGCCAAGATGGTTAGACTACAAGCTTCAGGTCAGCCAAGTCTGTATGAACAGACCTTGACTCACAAATAAAAAGAAACAACAACAACAACAAAATAAGCTAAAATAATTATGAATAACATTTTAGTTTTCCAGTACTTTAACACTGTAATTCCATAGTAAGTAAAATAAGAAGATAAAATAACATTATCATTACTAATTTGAACACTGTGGTGAACAGAATGATGGGTAGACTTGCATAGGATTCTACATCTAACAGTAACAGGATGGGTAGACTTGCATAGGATTCTACATCTAACAGTAACAGGAGACGTGTTCAAATACACATGGAATATTTGTAAGGGAAGACCATCTCTTGGGCTCACGTGTCAATATCTTTATAAGCATTTTTCCAGTTTTAGGATTTCTGAACTCTTTTTCTTCCTTTATCAGTTTTTCAAGAATTTTGTTCATGTATTTTGATCATATGCACACAATCCCCACCTCTGTCCATATTTATCCTCCACTTTCCTACCCACCCAAATTTGTGTACTTTTTCTTTAATTAATTAATTATATACCAAATGTTGCCTCCTCCCAGTTCCCCCTCACAGAGTTCCTCCCCCATCTCCCTTCCCCTTTGCCTCTGAGAGAGCATTCCCTCCTCTTTATCCCCCCCACCATGGTGCATCAAGTCTCTGCAGGATTAGGCACATCCTCTCCCACTGGGCCACACACAACAGCCCCCTACTACATATGTGCCTGGGGCCTCAGACCAGCCTGTGTATACTCCTTGGTTGGCGGCTCAGTCTCTGGGAGCTCCAAGAGGTCCGGGTAAGTTGACACTATTTGTCTTCCTGTGGCGTTGCCATCTCCTTGAGGGCCTTTCATCCTTCCTCTAACTCTTCTATAAGCATCCCTAACCTCTGTCCAATGTTTGTCTGTGGGTAGAGCTGGCTCAGTCAGCTGCTGGGTAGAGCCTCTTAGAAGTCTGCTGTGCTAGGCTCTTGTCTGCAAGAATAACATAGCATCATTAATAGTGTAAGGGATTGGTGTCTGCCCATGGGATGGATCTCAAAGTTGGCCGGTCAGCTATTCCTTCTGCTCCATCTTTGTCCCTGCATTTCTTTTAGACAGGACCAATTTTGTTGGGAGCCGCCTGAGCACCCACATTTGCCATTACAAGATGGCGCCTACATTCGGCCGAGGACAAGTTGTAAAC
>JADRCH010000155.1:779818-791314 GCA_019843965.1 Rhynchomys soricoides | reverse complement strand
AGAAGGATCCTATGTGTGCCGCGTCGTTCTTGCTGGCGAGACCGTAGTGCGGGGCACAATTTGGGGTCAAAAATTTTATAGGTGGGTTGGTGTCCCCATCCCTCCACTGGGGAGTCCTGTCTGGCAACTGGAGATGGTCTCTTCAGTTTCCATATTCTTACCAGTTGGTATTTCAGCTAAAGTCACCTTCATTGACTACTGAGGAGCCTCCCTCATTCACAGTCTCTGGGTCTCTGGGACTTCCTAGAGAATCTCCCACACTCACACCCCACTCCCGGCAGCTACATATTTCCATTCATTCTCCGGGTCCTCTTAGACTCTCTCCGATCTCTCCCCCAGACACACTGAATCTAATAGAAGAGAAGGTGGAAAAGAGCCTTGAATGCATTGGCACTGGTGAAAATTTCCTGAACACAATATCAATGGCCCAGGTTTTAAGGTCAAGAATTAATAAGTAGGACCTCATGAAACTAAAAAGATTCTGTATGGCAAAGGACACTGTCAATAAGACAAAATGGCAGCCTACAAATTGGGAAAAGATATTCACTAACCTTTCATCCAACAAAGGGCTAATATCCAAAATATATTAAAAATTCAAAAAGTTAGACTCCAAAAACCCAAATAATCCAATCAAAAGTGGGGTACAGAACTAAACAGAGAATTCTCAACAGAGGAATCTTGAATGGCCAGGAAAAACTTAAAGAAATGTTCATCATCCTCACTCATCAGGGAAATGCAAATCAAAACAATCCTGAGATTCCACCTTACACCAATCAGGATGGCTAAGATCAAAAATTCAAGTGGCAGCAGATGTTGGCGAGGATGTGGTGAAAGATGAGCACTCCTCCATTGCTGATGTGGTTGCAAACTTGTACAACCATTCTGGAAATCAAAATCAATCTGGTGGTTTCTCAGAAAATTGAATGTAGTTCTACCTGAACACCCAGCTATACCACTCCTAGGCATCCCAAAAGATGCTCCAGGATCCCCCAAGGACACGTGCTCCACTGTGCTCATAGCTGCTTTATTCATAATAGTAATCTTCTTTTAACCCACCAAGCACAGTCTGTGCTGCTTATGTATTCTTAGAGGTGTGGCTATCCACTGGAGCACTCTTGACCACACCCTTAAAGAAAATGGCTTCTACCTCTCCCTGCAGTTGTTAATTTCTAATAGCTCCTTAGATAAGGGTGAAATTTCATGCTTACCTCCCCTCTCCATGTTGCAGTTTTGTCTGGCTTGAGTTTCTTCAGGCCTTATGCATGCTGGTATAACTGCTGCCCTACTGTGGTCTTGAAAACACTGTTTCTTTGTAGTCGTACAACTGCCTCTGGCTCTTATAATCTTTCCACCTCCTCTTTTGCAATGATGACGAAGGCTTGGAAGGAGGGGCTGGGATACAGAAGTCCCATTTAAGGATGAACATTCCATAGTCTTTCATTCTTTTTACCTTGACCTAATCACCATCTAGTGCAAAAAGAAACTTCTCTGATGATGTCTGATCTACAGGCATAATGACAAGTCTTTAGGAGTCATTTTTATCCTATGTCCATTTAACAGAATTCTAGTATTGGGTTCTCCCCTAGGACATGTGACCTATTTAGCCACATGTTCTTGGCCTGTTTAATGCTTGGTATGGGTTTCATCTCATGGAGAAAGACTTAGTGACAAGCAGAGAGAAGTTGGTTATTCCCCCAGCATTTGTGCCAGTATTGCATGAATGGGAGTGTGTTGTCATGCCAGTCATGTTTTAACTTACAGGGGTTACATCTAGGTAAGAAGAGTAAGAGTGAGTGCTAAATATCATCTGCATGGGCTAGAGTATAAGAAGCTCAAATATACATTAAATATGAGTTTTGATCATAGGAAAGAAAGAGGGTATGGGACTTTTAAAAGTCATAGCACCTTAGAACTTTCAAGGCCTCTCTCTTAGTCAGGGTTTCTATTCCTGCACAAACATCATGACCAAGATGCAAGTTGGGGAGGAAAGGGTTTATTCAGCTTATACTCCATGCTGCTGTTCATCATGAAAGGAAGTCAGGACTGGGACTCAAGCAGGTCAGGAAGCAGGACCTGATGCAGAGGCCATGGAGAGATGTTCCTTACTGATTTGCTTGCTTTGGCTTGCTCAGCCTGCTTTCTTATAGAGCCCAAGACTACCAGCCCACAGATGGCACCACCCACAAGGGGCCCTCCCTTCTTGATCACTAACTGAGAAAACGCCTTACACCTGGATCTCATAGAGGCATTTCCTCAACTGAAGCTCCTTTCTCTGTGATAACTCCAGCTTGTGTCAGGCTGACACACAAAACTAGCCAGTACAGCCTCAAAAATCCACAGGTGACATTACATGCCAAGTACCAAGAAGAATAAAGAACGTAAGTCTACACCTAAGACTCAATAGAGAAACCACAGAGCAATACAGATCAGCGGGTATGAAAGAGACTAGTGATTAGAGCACTCGCAGCTAAAGATTTTTGTGAGACAGAGGGGACCGCCTTTGGGAAATGCCAGCTTGCTAGCCAGCTTTCGGCACTGGCACACAATAACTGAGCAATTATCTTCAAGATAGGCAAAGTTATCTTGACTTATAATTCTGGAAGTCTCCGTTCAAGATCTGGTGGCCCTGTTGTTTGGTGTGCTAGAAACAATGACATAACATGATGGTACCTTGTGGGAGACCAAGATACTTGACCATAAGTCAGAAAGGAATAGAATGAAGAGAAAGTGGAGGAAATTGAGGTCTCACAACCCCCTTCCAGGGCACATCCCAATAACCAATGTTCTTTCCACTAGTACTCTCATAAGGGCTCACCACCACTATTATGAATCACATTGAAAGGAAATTCATGTTGAATTTAACATCTATGATGATTTTGTTTTTTTGTTTGTTTATTTTGTTTTTGTAGGTGAGTTAAATGAATGTGTTGCAATGGGATGCTTAAATTGTCCATGTGTTCTATGGGGACACCTATTAGAAAGAATGGAATGTTTGTCACGTACATGAAGATGCATAACATGCCATCAAAGAGTGTTGCTTACATTTAGTGATTTCTCAGCATCCTAAAAAGATGGTCGGGGGCAGAAATGACATTGTGACCTAACTGGTTCTCACAGGGCTGGGAAGAGACAGGCAGACCCTGTCTATTCTCTTACAGTCTTATGACTTGGGAGGAGCAGACACAGGATTCCTAGCTCAAAAATAACAGGGGAAAGTTATCTTCTCTGTGAGGAGACTGAAGGGCCAAATACAATGTCACTGAATGTTTATAATATGGTACAGATTTTTCAGGTATGGCTTCTAAGAACTTATGTGTCTAGGGCAGTCATGATTACTATAGCTATTTTTAAAGTCAGAGAATGAAACTTGGAAAAAGTATCTCATCCAAACTTCTGAGTGGAGAGAGACATCTTGAAGGCAGGGATGGGGGGTTTCTCTACTTTGAGCTGCATGCCTTACCATTTAGGATGTGATGTCTGGCTCTCTGGTGGCTCCCATTTCTTCATGAGAGGTCTTCTGGAGATGCCTATGGACCTTCAAGCAGGGGCCAAGAATGGCCCCACCACTCTCTCTGTGTGCAGTCTCCAACAGTATTTAACCTTTCGATGCTTTGACTTCTCAAACTGTAAAATGGAGATTGAGTTATTTCTTTGCAAGTCTGTGGGCCTAGGAAAGCATTGATGCAGGATGTAATGGGTTGAGTGTCATACTGGAGGCAAGCTCATTTGCTAAAAAAAAAAAAGCTAAAGGGAAGTTTTTCTAGAATTGTGTTTCATAATATTTAATAATTACAAATTAGTTTAAGCTAAACACCTCCATTTCGATTAGCAACATCAGATTACTCCCGGAGGAACTGATGTGGTTTTGGTATGGTCACATTTGTCAAAAGCTTAACCAGACATAGTTTATTCCCTAGCTACATGGATTATGCACAGGATGACATTTCAGACTACCACAGCTTCCAAACACCTTCAGAGTTTTGGTTTAGCTGAGGAGCAGATTAAACGAGTCTAAGCCAACTTGAGCTTGCTAAAAAATTTTCCAAACATTGCATTAGAACTGTGTGAATGCATATATTTTCTTTTCATTAGCACTGAAATGTAAGCACAGTGTTTCTCAAAACATACTGACAGACACTTACCTCTGTGAACCACTAGACTGGATACTTGGCCATTGTTCTGTGTGGTATGTGGTCAGCGATGTCTGTAGGCAGGGACAGGGGATTCAGAACCCAGAGTGACATGGATGCAGGTCCTCCCTGAAACCTTGTTTGCCAAGGTTTCAGCACCTCACCCCACCTCCAGCAACACTCTAAAACCAAAGGAAGCTCAAGTCCCTCCTATAAAGTGCAGTGGTGTTCGCAAGTAGCTTGGCCCATCCTCTGCACAACTGAAATATCCTGTAGGTAATAATAGTTAAAATGAAAATGCTATAAATAGTTCTACTATATAATTTAGGAGGTAAAAGCAACAAAATGTCTGCACATATTAAATACAGCTATAATTTCCCTCAACATTTTTGATGGGGCCAGTTGAATATGTAGACTAGAACTTGTAGACACAAACATCAATTGTACACACAGAAGGACTGTCATGCGGACACAGGTGACTACTAAGAATTGAGGACAAACTGCTTTATGAGCACAGATAATCTGAATTCACAGACATGAGAATGTTCAACCTTTTTAGCCTGCTCCTGTGAATGTGAGCCTGGGTGGGTTGGGAAGATCAGTAGGCATGAGAGCTGTATGGGCTTCAAATGTCCACAGGTAGGAGACAGCAGCAAGTGGGAGCCAGATATGGGAATGTTCTGCTCAAGAGGACATCCACCTAGTTCTCTGGACTGCTGAGAGATGACAAAAGATTGGACTTTTACAGCTTACTGATTTTCAAATATTGATATATTATTTTATATAATATATATTATAATCTTATTTAATTTTCTGTATATTGTGTTGGGCCAAACAATGCTAGTTAGACACATGTTCTGTAGGTGTCCTTCCCCTGCCAAGTTCCTGCTCCATCAGCTGCTCCCTAGGCACTCACTGGCTGCCACCAGCTCAAGGTAAGTGCCACAGACAGCTGAGCATGTGACATCTTTACTGTGCTTCTTGCTTGTGAAATAGCTGCCTCTTGATGTGTTATTAACTGAAGGATGTTCAACCTGAACATATTACTGAGGGGCAAGTTCAAAGTCGCATGCTGTCACACTACTCATTGGTCCTGATACAGGAGCTCCAGTGCCTTCTTTAACCAAATCCATTCATCCTGAGACCGTTTGCTTTTAGAAGCAGAGAAAGAAGTTTAGAGGCACTTGCAGAAGCCAGTTTCTTATGTTTCTGGAATTATTCCTTTCCTTTGTAAACAAGCCCATAATGAACTATGGAGGACTGGGAAGACGGTTTAGTGGTATCCTGGTTGTTTTGCTGTTGTTAGCTTGTTTGTCAACTGGACAAAAGCCAGGGTTGTCTGGGAAGAGGAAACATCAATTGAGAAAATGCCTTGATCAGACTGGAGTAGTTGGTCATGGGTTGTATAAAAATGCAGACTGAGCAAACCACAAAGAAGAAGCCAATAAGCAGCACTCTTCTGTGGCTTCTGCTACAGGTACTGCTTCCAGGTTCCTGCCCTGACTTCCCCTAATGATGAACTGTAATCTGTGTCCTGATATAAACCCTTTCCTCCCCGAGTTGATTTGGGTTATGGTTTCTGTCATAACAACAGAATGCAAACGAGTGGGTAAAGAGCTTGCCACACAGATGTGGGGACCATATAAATGTGGCATGGGTGTGGCAGACCAAGCGTAATCTCAGTGCTTAGAAAGCAGGAAGAGGGGATGCCAGGAGCAAGCAGGCTAACTAGCCTCGCTGAATTGCAAGCTGTGGGTTTAGCAAGAAATCGGAGTGATCAAGGAAGACACCTGATGTCAACTCGAGGCCTTTACTCATAGCTGCGTGTACTCACACACATGTAAACACACACATTCACATATGAATATTCACACATACATATGCAGAGATGCAAACAGAAGGAAAGAAGAACGAAACGAAAGAAGGAGGGAAGGAACAAAGGATGGAGAAAGGGGGAGGGAGAGATGAAGGGGCAGTGGGAAAGGAGAGAGGGAGGGAACAAAGGAGGGTGGGAGAAAAGGAGGAAGGGAGAGGGGGGAGCAGAGGGAAAGGAAAGGCAGACTTCCCTTCTGGCAACTGTAAGTCCAGAATTGGACAAATGTCTCCTTGATCACACTCCCACTCAATGTGGCAATCTTGGGATTCTGTTGGCCTAAGGTTTCCCACTTTGTATGGAAACACCCAACCACTGTGTCAGATGTCCGTGCATGGACCTCATTGCACCCAACTGCCCGGTTCCATTCTCAGTCAGTGAACCTCAGAATTCATGTTGATGAAACAAAAAAGCAGAGGTTTAGTGATACAATCAGGAAAAAAAATGTCTTCCTACTCTGTTGCTTATTTGGAAACAGGCAGAATGCCCTGAGCTCATGGCAATCTCAGCTGCAGCTCACAGACTAGTGTAAATAGGAGATGCTTTTGAAGGACTCTGCTGCACAGGCATATACCTTAAGGCAACTCCAAGTGTGGCTTAGAAAAACAGAAGGCACTGCCTGCGCCTTCTTGGAGATGGGAAGACCCTGCTGATCTTACTGGGAACACAGCAAGTTAAGACTCCTGGCTGGTGACTTTGTTTCAGATAACAAAGGTGATGTTTCCAAGGTGAAGCTAGCTATTAGCATTTAGCTATTAGGCTAAATGCTAGCTTAATCCCTTTTGTTTTTCTTAAATAATACCATCTTTTGCCTTAAAAAGAAATTACATTGTATAAGAGAGAATTAAGAAAGTATTTCAAAGCCATAAGAATTGATCTGCATGCATGCAAACAAATGCTTGTTTTGAGTTTCTCAGTATAATCACTGAAATTGAATGAGATGCTGAGCAACTAAAGTGATTTACTCTGAATGGTCAATACAGTTTAATGAGCGGGGACAGGGTCTTAGGTCTGCAAAGATTACCCCACCTAAGCAGACAAATTCTCCAAGAGACTAGGATTATGGAAAGAAACTCAGCAGACAGTCACTTATCCTCCACTCTGCTCAGGACTTCCCCCTTTGGTTTTAGGAACCAGTGATTGTTCTGTGGGAAACAGGATGATATCAACACTGCATTTACTTAATATCTTCAGGTTTATTATGGGGAATCAAAATCAGCAGCAGATTTACTCACAAGCCAGAGTATAAATTTGTAGTCCAGAGTTTTGCAAGCCATGGTTTTCTATAAGGCTATTCGTGGGCTTAGTTTCAATTGTGTAAAAGAAATAAGGGTAAGGCAGATTTCAAGGTTTAGGAGGATGGATGCAGAGGCAGAAATAGAAAGACGCACTGATGTATTATAGGGTTTCCTAACATACTTTCAAGGGCAAGTGCCAGGTCCTTGGGAAAAGCTCTTACTCTGCCAGGGATCTCTGCATCTTGTGGTTTCAGTCTCTCACATTCTACTTGCCCGAGTCCTCATTATCGTCTCAAGTTTCCTAGGCACCACACAGTCACTTCAACTGCTGTATAATCAGCAGCAGATGCCCACAGGGAAGGGAGGACCATCCCTGCCTTCCCATTAAGGAACTGCTCACAAGAAGGCTACACAGAATGCAAACAAACAGCGTTGGCGGCGTCCCTGTTCTACTTCTAACCTCTTGTGATCTTTGGCTTCTGTTCAGTAATGGCATTTATTTTGACTTCATTAAAAACGTGTGAGATGGAATTTCACATAGGTCTGAGGTTCAATGATTTACAGGCCAGATACAGCAGAGGGTTCTTTTGGAGTTCTTAACAGTTTGGGGCTGGAAGCCCTGGTTTCCCTGCAGAGGAGAAAACAACCCCCCCTCATATTATATCTGAAACTTAATGAGAACTGAGAGCATCGCAGGGCAAACCCTTTCCTCCCCTCCCCATCTTTTCAGCTACTCTGTGAATTGCTTGGAGACATCCTCATTTTTTGATAGATCTCAGGTGACCTCATTTGTTCACTTTGGGAGACCGAAATGAAAGCTCTTGGAGGTGGCAGTGACTATAAAGTGCACTGTGTACAGGTGTAAAGTGTTGTGAAATCTATTAGTTTGTATAAGAGGTATTTGTACAATAACAATTAATAGCAATTAAAAATCAAACACACTGATCTTTAACAAAAAAGAGACTAAACTGATGGAGTCGCACACAGGATAACTTAATATATCATCTAACAAAATTTAAATTTGAATAGTTTCACCTTAGACACACAATTTTTCTGAGCCTATTGATAAAAGCACATACATTTGATCAAGACTTGTCTAAAATATTTATCAGAATATTTATAATTATGGAGAATTTTAACTAATTCAGATTACCAGTTTTTTAAAAAGGCAGAATTATAGATGATAAAGTGCTGCCGGTTGAAGTCAGCACTTCCGGTTGAAGAAAGCAGCCAACCTGCTGCTTTCATGGATTGCTATGACCTTCCTTGCCCAGTCAGTCCTGTGAACCTTAAATCCAAACAATATCGCTGCTATTGGATATGTCAGAGAAGTTCCACCACGCCTACAAGCTTACCACTGTGCTTAAGTCCAGTTTGAAATAACTCATCTCTAGATGTGGTTTTAACCCCGCCCATGTTAGAAGCCATCATGGCTAGGGGTTCTCTGTGCTCGCTGCTACCCACATGCAATGAAGCAAACTTCTAAACGGCTCCATTGCCAGACATGCAACACATCCTTTCCCCAGATCTTACCAGGCTGGTCTCAGGCTGTTACCTCCAGAGGTATGAAATTCTTAAATATTACTTTATTGTCAAACATGTACCAAATCCCCAAAGAAAGATGAGAAAACTCAGGCTTAGAAAAGTTAAATGCCTGAACCTACTTTGGGTATATGACCAAAATGGAAGAAAATCATGATTAACTTGATAATGGGCAGGTTTGGTAGATGAAGTCATTGCAATAGGAATGGAACATGGAGCATGACTGTGTTCTGTGGGCAGGAGTGAATGGAGGGCCAGCTGCAGCAGCTGTGGACTGCAGATGCCAGCAAGTGCCAGCAGGAACGCTAACTGGTTGAGGAGGAAGGTGCAGCCCAGATCTGATGGTGTTTTTACACTCAATGTGGGCAGAGGGAGAAATGAATTTTGCAAGCTTGAGTTTTATGTATCTAGAATTGCAGCTGCCAACAGTGTCGGCCTCACAAGGGCATTGATAACAAAGGCCGTGATCTAAAACTCTGCAGCTGAGTTCTGGGGAAGTGGAATGAGTCTTTCAGGGGAGGACACTCTCTGGGGAGAGGCCATGGGTAGACGTTCTCTGGGGAGAGGCCATGCGGACATCTTCATGTCTTCCTATTATGGTCATCCGACCTCACTCTGATTTTCCCTGTTGAAAGCACCACCACTCCTACCTTGCCCTTTCTTTCCATTAGTAGTTGAAACAAAGTTCCTAAATGTCCGCTTAGGTAATTGTTTCCTTGTTTACTATTTTTACTACTTCCAGAAAATGACTCCGAGGGATGGTATAATTGCGATTTGTATTTACAGCCAGGTTATATTGGAATTGGGGTATCTGTGTGATATCTAGAAGATCTGTTTATTTTAACAGATGAGGAAATAAACAAATTGTTTTTAACTGTCTGGATAGAAAAAAAAGTTCGGATTGGACATCCATTAGCACAAACTTATGGCTTCCTATTAATGGGTCCTATATTTAGAAGACCAAATCTATTTGAAATGCAGTATTGTATTGTTTATACAATAGTGTCAGAGCAGCGACTACTTACGACTGTCAGCATCCTTACCCCATGAGGCTTCACACAGTCAACACCCTGACCTCAGCTAGTGAGAACTGGCCTTGTGGTTTCTCTCTACCCATGCTGACAGTTCACCATCTCTTACTTAAAAGAACTTTACAACTAACCACTTTAATAAATGTAAACACTGTCACTTCAGAAAAAGGAATCACCCACCGCTATATGGATGCCTTTGGCTGGTATCAAAGAAGGAGGAAAAATGGAAGGCAGACAAATGAAAAAGTGAGAATGGGAGAAACAGACCTCAAACAGGTAAGGAACCTTTAATAACTTTATAAGAATATGTTTTTAAACATGCGAAGATTCTCCCTAAGGAAAGGGAACTTATTAAGATCAGTTAAGAAATATAAGCCTTGACTAGAATGATACGAGCAGAAATAACTGGCAGGGACCTAGCTAGAATGTTTCTGGTGGCAATGTTGATTTCCTTTAATGCTGGCAATGTTCAGATAATCTCTAAATTATATAAACTGTTCCAGACAGCACAGCACCATGAGAGGTTTCTCAAGCCTCTACAGCCTAAATCTGGACTTTACAACTGCAGGATTACTTCAGTCGTGAAGGCAAAGCACGGATTCTTCAGTGAAGACTAGCAAGCGTCACTCAGCAGCACATTCAAAGGATAACATTCCATGTCTGAGTCTTTCACACAAATGCTGATGCTCTAAAAATAAGCCCATTAGTAGAGCACTTAAAATAAGTGAGCCAAAAAAGAAGTGACCCAAGTTCATTTAAGAAGCCACCAGAGGTCGATCAACAAGCTTCTGCGTATTTTCTTATAAAAACTGCAGATATCCACATCAAAAATAACAGAATAATAAACCCAGTAGTGGGCACCCCGACAGGGATTACATGCTTGTTATGCTGCAAGTGTGAGGGAGGGCATCTCAACCACTGTTGAAGGGATAGAAAGAAGCAGCATCCATAGCAACTTCTAAGTATGTGGGGACAAAGCTGCCTGCTTGCGTTGCCATTGTGATGACAGTGGCTTTATGGTTGTCCTGGTTTGCTTCTGGCTGTAACTGGACATCCAGAGTGGGTGATTTATGAGGAATAAAGGGTGGTTCTAAAACCTGGGAAGCTCAAGACCAGACAGCTTAATCTGGGCAGATTCCTCGGGCTCATGGTCCAGGGAATCCCATGCCAGACAGGTGTGCAGTTGCTGGCTCAGGTCTCTGTGTTTCATTCCTTATAAAGTCACTGATACTATCACAGAGCCCCACCCCATGAGCTCATCTGACACTGATTGTCATTGTAAAGGCATTTTGTCTCATTTCCAAATACTATTGACATGCAACTTTGGGGATTAAGTTTTCAATACTTGAAACTTAAGGGGCACATTCATACTGTGGTAGTGATTGATAATCAACTATGAAACCTAACAATGAGGGCTGGGAGATGGCTCAGTCAGTAAAGTGCAAGCATGAGAATCTGAGTCTAGATTCCCCCAAATCCACACAAAATCTGGACACAGTAAGTGCTCTTCTGACAGAGACTGGTGGGAGTCTGGAGCTCACTGGACAACTAGTCTCAAAAAATAAAAAGTGGGGATTAATTCAGAAGACACCCAGTGTCAACCTCGGTCCTCCAGATGCTTATAAACATACAATCTCTCCTCTCTCTCTCTCTCTCTCTCTCTCTCTCTCTCTCTCTCTCTC
>JADRCH010000155.1:738862-779808 GCA_019843965.1 Rhynchomys soricoides | reverse complement strand
CTCTCTCTCTCTCTCTCTCTCTCTCTCTCTCTCTCTCTCTCTCACACACACACACACACACACACACACACACACACACACACACCTAACAAAACAAAAAGTAAAACCGAAATCTAACCACAGGACTTGAAGTGGGCAAAGAAAAGCAAGAGCTGTCCAGTTCCTCTTTACCTTTTGTTACAAGCTAAAGAGTGTTTTTCTCATTCTTTTGATGAATATAATACCTAAGACTCGGAATATGTTAGGAGATGGGTTTTATTTTAATTTTAAAAAATTGATTAATGTTTTTGAGACAAGGTGTCATTAGGTAGCCTTAACTAGCCTGCAATTCACAATGTAGACTGGACTGGCTTCAAACTCATAGCGTTTGTCCTGCCTTTGTCTCCTAGTGCTGGGCTAAAAGGTGGTGACCACCATGCCAAGCAAGTCACAGTCTTTAACGAAATTATTAAATTCAACTGGGGACATTGGTGTCAGTACTAATCAAGTATAAGAAGATGACATTAGATGACACAGACACACAGGGAAGGTCATGTGATGGCGCAGGTTGAAGATGTCACCTTCAGCCAAGGAGAGAGGCCCCAGGAGGAAGTAGTCACACCCTAATCTTCGGTCTCCAGCCTCCAGAAGGCAAGTCATTAACTTCTATTACATCATCTGGAACTTCTTAAATGTTTTCCACTCACAAACACTTCCTGCCTGAAATTTTTACACAATCCTGGGTGTATGGACATAAAAATAGGGCACACAACTCTAATAAACCACAAAAATGTTTATTTCAAAACAATTCCTTGGTGCACATATAAGCTTACCATTTATTAATGATGAAAGCACATTTGTGTACTAATGAGTGAATGGATGTGCACACTAAGAAAAGGGATGATGGACTTTTCCTTTCCAAATTCGAACGAATGCCTGAGAGCCTGTAGCCTCCCGCAGACAGATTTGTGCCTCGTGACTCACATGCCTCAGAAGCAGCTGATGCCTGGAGCTTGCTTAGTTTTCCTCTTGAGAGGCAGTCAGTCATTTGAATTAGTGTCCTGTCAAATGCCCTGGGCTTTGTCTTTCCCATGACCCCATAAAGTGGGTTCTGTCAGTCTCTCAGGAGCCTGGCTCCTTCCCTTTCTGACAGAGCTCTGGGAAGTCCATGGCTGGTGTCCGGAGGAAAGGGTATTCTTAGCTCTGACTAAGGCACTGAGAACTCTCAAACAAGAGCCGATGGTGTTCTAATGAGGAGCAGATGAAGGGCACAAACGCCTAAGCCAAAAATCCGGGAAAGCTGAGAAAAGAAAATACCAATATTGCCAAATCCTTCTGAGCTCCAAGTTTAAAAGCATGCTCATTCTGCTTGCTGGACTCCTGCAATGACCCTACGGAGGAGTATAGATTCATGCAGATTCCAAAGAAATAAATTCAATCAAGAAACCACTACTCTCAGATAGGTTCACCAAAAGGGATGTCTTAATTGGCCCTCACTTTAAGAAAAACTTCTGCAATAACCCAACCCATGACTAATTACCACGGGTGGCTGGGTGGGGCAAAATATAAGGCAGCTAAAAGCCAATGGAGAGTGTGATGTCTTTGTTCCCATTGTCACAGATCATTCCTTCCCTGTGAGGGCTCTGAGCTGTGATCCACAAGCTAAAAGAAAAAGCAAAAGGCTCAGTTCTGCACATCTTTTTTCATTTGCTTATCTTTGCATGGCCTCCAGTCCTTGATAGGTGCTTTTTTGTGTGTGCAAGAGTTAGACACTGTCATGAGAAAAACGGATGACTAACCCCAATAAACTCTGTGAGGTTTCTTCTCTCCTCCCTTCGCAGGACAGTGAAAAAGGATGCACATAAATCCCTATAATG
The DNA here is from genome assembly GCA_019843965.1 of Rhynchomys soricoides. Classification (NCBI taxonomy): domain Eukaryota; kingdom Metazoa; phylum Chordata; class Mammalia; order Rodentia; family Muridae; genus Rhynchomys; species Rhynchomys soricoides. The sequence continues at coordinate 777,952 of JADRCH010000155.1, read as the reverse complement.
TGACTCCAAATCTCCATATATCCAGCAGTACCACTGGCTTCCGTCAAATGACAGAGGAGAAAATGGAAGGCCAAAAGCCCAGGCTGCTTTCTTCAAACCCAGCCAAAGTCGACCTCTGGCTTACATTTGAGAGCAAAAGCCAGGGCTCCCAGAGGGCTAATGGGGGGTGGAGCAGCTGCCATCCAACATGTTCATTAAAGACACTATTAGCTGTGGAAGGGAAATAAATGAGGAACTGAAAAAGGGGTTCAGCAGCCCCAAGACTGTCATCAGGGCACTGACATGCATTTTAGGTTTAAGTAGAAGAATTGGAGTGGGAGCAAGAGATCTGCAAAATTAAGCAGTTTGATCCAGGTGTGTTCTGGTTGGTCCTCACTCAGCTCTAGTTCTGCAGCACGGTCTGCAGTAGTCGTTGTTGTCATCATTTGAGGGGATCGATCTGGTTCTCATGAGGTGGTCATTTCTGCTCCAGGGTCCAACCTCACCATAGCAGACAATGGACCTCATGTAGGGATAGTCTGTTTGGTGGCAGTTTTAGTCTTTAGTCTTAGGCCGTTTATTGATCAACCCTATTGTTCCCAGAATCTAAAGTGTCTGCAAGAATACAACAATGTCAAGACAGCTTTAAATATAGTTGGGTGGTCTGGAACGGGGTGGGGGAGGTTCTCTGATAATAAGATGCTCATGAAGACAGATACAAATAAAAGAGAGATATCAGGCTTTTTCATGATCCCAGTTATCTTGTGGGACCAAGGAAGGAGTCAGTGCTTTTTAGCCAAAGCACTTTCTAAGTATCTGTTGTACCTCTACATCAATTTTCTGACCTTGAATTCTAGAACTTTCCCCCAGCAGTCATAAACTTTGGCTTAAAATGAATTGTGCATTCTTTAATGTTTCAGATCACTTCCCCCTCGTCAAATAAAAATGAAATTTACTGAAAAAGTACAGAAAAGTAAAAGTAAATGGATAGTCCCATATGCCTTGGAATGTTCACTTAAATTTACCTGACTTATGTCTTTACTTACTATTCTTATAAAAGAACAAATTATACAAATTACTATTGTCTAAGAAATTATTTCAGAAAGTCTTACATGGAGGAGTTCCATTTTTTTCTTCTTCTCACATCTAAAAGTTCTACAGATGGAAAGAAAGCAAAAATTTGGTCATGTTTATAAACTAGAAAACATGTTGAAAATCCAACAGCAGTCTTTAATGATAGTGTGAGATGTATATTTGGTTTCCAAACAACTCCTAAAGACATGAAAATCTTCAGGAAGATGTGGTTTGCTTTATATGTCAAAGACTGAAAGTTAGCTGGCAACCCCCACAAAACATCAGGATGCAACTGGTCACCATAGAGACCGGCAAGATGAGGATGTGGGGACATTTAGTACCATCTCCCACCTGGGGAGAAGGGAAGAGCTAAAGAGAAGTTGGTAATCTGTGAACAGTTACTTAACCAATCTTGGTTTTCTAATGAAGTGTCCATGGAAACTCAAAAGGATAGAGATTAGAGGATCTCTGGTGGCAGAAGGCTTGGTAGTGCTGGCAGAGTGTGAAGAAGGGAGCTCTGAGACTCTTCCCCCTACATCTTAAATAGTCTGTTTCCTGATTTGTGTGGACCATTCTAATATGTTAATAAACCAAAGCAGAGGTATGGAAACCCTGCTCACGGTCTGTCTGCCAGAAGCACAAACAAGACAATTTGAGGCATCTGAAATATGTGGGGTCAGTCCTGGGAACTGAATCTGCAGCCTGTAGGATCTGGTACCAACTCCAGGTAGACTAAATTGAGTTTAATGACAAGACACAATGTATGAAACCTACATATCTGAGCTCATAGAAGTATTATGTCCCAAGAGCATTAAGTAAACCGTTTGGTGTGCTGTTCTCAGAGACACAGATCCATGTTTACAAAATCACCCTCCAGGATGCAAGGAAAGTGACCCAGCGGTTAGATGTTTGTTTGTGACCCAGGTGTGATTTGATTGAATCACCACATTTTCTAACTTAGGCCAGTTCACATTGGGCCAATCTATCTGACACCAGCATGTTGCTGCATAAACTTCTTGGCGCCTCTAAGCAACTGCTTTTGTCTAGGTCTCCTAGACATTTAAGTGTCTTTGGTGTGTACAAATCAGAGACAAGGTCCTCTGATCCCTTGTAAGAGTTGAGGCACTTGGCCCTCATGCAGAGGCAAATCTGAAGCATCAGCATAACCAGTTTTAAGCTGCTTTCTGCACAGAACTGTTTGCACAGAACTGGACACGGGAGCCGATTTTGTGCAATGCTGAGATGTCAAGAACTGGGCACCAGACTAAAAACTCGCTGATGCTTCAGATTCTGTTATGGCAAATTTTTCACAAACCTTCAATCTCTAAATGTAAATAACATTCCTCTGGGCAATACAGAACTATTATTTAAGAGCTAAGAAAACAGACCTCCCGAACAATTGTTTTCGTGAACTTGGTTGGCACGACAATATGTGTTTTGCAAAAAGTCAAAGCAAAATTATTTACATGGGTGCGTGTTATTCAATGTGGCTTCCCAAGCATTTGGACAAGGTTTGCAGGCCATGGAGAAAGCATTCAGATCAAGGTTGGATGGCATCATGGGGCTCTGCAGGACTTCAACAATTTTGTTTCTGAGACAGCAGATCAGTGCTTAGTGGATCCTTTGTGAGGTAGTTATTTTTCTGAGTTCTTACAAAGTCACTTCTCACAGCAAAGCTAGGTAGTATACAGCATTGGGATTTTGGAAACAGAAAGACTCAGTACCATAAAGCATAAACACTCTGCTTGAGTCACCAACTAACTCAGAGGGTTGAACCCAGGCGGTCTGGCATACAGAAATGTCATTTTTTCTGTGGTTTGACATTGTGCAATCTAATAGCCTTGGTATTTGTTGGGATACCATCAATATAATTTTGATAAAAGAAAACAATTTTGTAATGGATTTACCTTCCACCTGAGGAACAATACCCCAACTAGATGATATCCCATGCTGGGAAATAAACACTGCAGTACCAGGAGTAGGTTGTCTGTTTTTGTGATACAGACTAATGCAGTCACAGACATCTTCACTCCAAGCATACAGGTTATAGCCAATACTCTTGGCTGCCCTCTAGAACTTTACAGTATGATCCTATTGATGAAGTCATAGCAGAGTCACAGAACACAGAGAAATCAAGCTAGTTCCCACTGGGAAGTTTCATTACTACTTGCTAGTGGTCACAGTGCTAAAAGTTTCTAAGCATATTGCCAAGGGAGGAAAAATCTCTGATCTCACCTAGCTGTGAACCCTGCAAGTTTTAACAACTACTGGTCTGACAAGACATAGCCACTGGTACAATAGTGGTACAAATGTTATGGAAGTAACGACTGTCTGCTGAAATCGAAGACCTCCTCCATGAGATGGAACCTATGTCTGGCACTGTTAAAAACTTGTGGCCAAATAGCTCTTAGGCCCTAGAGAAAAGCTCACTGGACATAGTATTAAAATGACACTCAATGACTTATTGCTATATCCATAGGCCAGAACATCATTCAATCCTCATCAAAGACGATTCTCCTTACAGTAGATGCCAATTAACATAAAGATGCCCCGGAACTTCTTTTTTTATTTAATACTTTATTTACATTTCAAACGTTTTCCCCTTCCTAGGTCTCCCCTTTGGAAACCCCCTATCTCATCCCCGCTCCCACTGACTCTATGAGGGTGCTCCCCACCCCCCACCCACCCACTCCCGCCTTCCCTGCCTGGCATTCCCCTATACTGGGGCATCTAACACTCTCAGACCCAAGGGCCTCTCCTCACACTGATGGTCAACAAAGCCCTCCTTAGCCACATATGTGGCCAGCACCATGGGCCCTCCATATGCATTCTTGGTTGGTGGTCCAATCTCTGGGAGCGCCAGGGGGGCCTGACCAGTTGACACAATTGCTCCTTCCCCATGGGGCTACAAACTCCCTCAGCTCCTTCAGTCCCTTTTCCAACTCCTCCCTCTGGGACCCCAAACTCATTTCAACAGTTGCTGTGAATTGAATCATGGGTGTTCCAAAATTTTGGGCTAATATCCTCTTATCAGTGAGTACATACTATGTTCATTCTATTGTGACTGAGTTACCTCACTCAGAATATTTTCAAGTTTCCATCCATTTGCCTGCGAATTTCATGAAGTCATTATTTTTAATATCTGAGTAGTATTTCATTGTGCACCTTATTTTCTGTATCCATTCCTCTGTTGAGGGACATCTGGGTTGTTTCCAGCTTCTGGTTGATATAAATATGGCTGCTATGAACATAGTGGATCATATATCTTTATTACATGTTGGAGCATCTTCTGGGTATATACCCAGGAGTGGTACAACTGGGACCTCAGGAAGTATTATATCCATTTTTCTGAGGGTCCGCCAAACTGATTTCCAGAGAGGTTGTACCAGCTTGCAATCCCACCAGCAATGGAGGAGTGTTCCTCTTTCTCCACATCCTCACCAGCATCTGCTGTCAGCTGAGATTTGATCTTAGCCATTCTGACTGGTGTGAGGAGAAATCTCAGGGTTGTTTTGATTTGCATTTCCCTGATAACTAAGGATGTTGAACATTTCTTTAGGTGCTTCTCGGCCATTCAGGTTTCCTCAGTTGAGAATTCTCTGTTTAGCTCTGTTTCCCATTTTTTGATAGGGTTATTTGGTTCTCTGGAGTCTAACTTCTTGAGTTCTTTGTATATATTGGATATTAGCCCTCTATCGGATGTAGGATTGGTAAAGATCTTTTCCCAATCTGTTGGTTGCCCTTTTGTCCTATTTATAGTGTTCTTTGCCTTACAGAAGCTTTGCAATTTTACGAGGTCCCATTTGTCTATTCTTCATCTTAGATCATAAGCCATTGGTGTTCTGTTTAGGAACTTTTCCGCTGTTCCCATGTGTTCGAGACTTTCCCCCAATTTCTCTTCCATTAGATTCAGTGTATCTGGTTTTATGTGAAGATCCTTGATCCACTTGGACTTGAGCTTTGTACAGGGAGATAGAGATAGGAATAGATCAATTTGCATTCTTCTACATGTTGACCTCCAGTTGAGCCAGCACCATTTGTTGAAAATGCTATCTTGTTTCCACTGGATGGTTTTAGCTCCTTTGTCAAAGATCAAGTGATCATAAGTGTGTGGGTTCATTTCTGGGTCTTCATTTCTATTCCATTGATCTACCTGCTTGTCACTGTACCAATACCATGCAGTTTTTATCACTACTGCTCTGTAGTACAGCTTGAGGTCAGGGATGCTGATTCCCCCAGAAGACCTTTTCTTGTTGAGAATAGTTTTTGCTATCCTGGGTTTTTGTTATTCCAAATGAATTTGAGAATTGTTCTTTCTAAGTCTATGAAGAATTGAGTTGGAATTTTGATGGGGATTGCATTGAATCTGAAGGTTGCTTTCTGCAGGATGGCCATTTTAACTATATTAATCCTGCCAATCCATGAACATGGGAAATCTTTCCATTTTCTGAGGTCTTCTTTGATTTCTTTCTTCAGAGACTTGAAGTTCTTGCCATATGGATCTTTCACTTGTTTGGTTAGAGTCACACCAAGATACTTTACTATCATGAAGGGTGTCATTTCTCTAATTTCTTTCAGCATGAAGGGTGTCATTTCTCTAATTTTTTTCTCAGCTTGTTTATCTTTCGAGTATAGGAAGGCTACTGATTTGTTTGAGTTAATTTTATATCCAGCCACTTTGCTGAAGTTGTTTGTCAGCTTTAGCAGTCCTCTGGTGGAGTTGTTTGAGTTACTTCAGTACATGAACATTTCATCTGCAGATAGTGATATTTTGATTTCTTCCTTTCCAATTTGTATCCTTTGACCTCCTTTTGTTGTCTAATTGCTCTAGCTAGAGCAATTGCTCTAGAACTAATTGCTCTAGAACTTCAAGTACTATATTGAATAGATAGGGAGAGAGTGGACAGCCTTGTCTAGTCCCTGATTTTAGTGGGAATGCTTCAAGTTTCTCCTCATTTAGTTTGATGTTGGCTACTGGTTTGCTGTATATTGCTTTTACTATGTTTAGGTATGCTCCTTGAATTCCTGATCTTTCCAAGACTTTTATCATGAAGGGATGTTGAATTCTGTCAAATGCTTTTTCAGCATCTAATGAAATGACCATGTGGCTTTTTTCTTTGAGTTTGTTTACGTAGTGGATTACATTGATGGATTTCCAGGTATTGAACCATCCCCGCATCCCTGGGATGAAGCCTACATGATCGTGATGAATGATCATTTTGATGTGTTCTTGGATTCGGTTTGCAAGAATTTTATTGAGTATTTTTGCATCGACATTCAGAAGGGAAATTGGTCTGTGGTTTTCTTTTATTGTTGGGTCTTTGTGATGTTTTGGTATCAGTGTAACTATGGCCTCATAGAATGAATTAGGTAGTGTTCCTTCTGTTTCTATTTTGTGGAATAGATTGAAGAGTATTGGTATTAGGTCTTCTTTGAAGGTCTGATATAATTCTGCACTAAACCCATCTGGCCCTGGGCTTTTTTTGGTTGGGAAACTGTTAATGACTGCTTCTATTTCTTTAGGGGTTATGGGACTGTTTAGATGGTTTATCTGATCCTGACTTAACTTTGGTTTAGGTATCTGTCTAGAAACTTGTCCATTTCCTCCACATTTTCCAATTTTGTTGCATACAGGCTTTTGTAAGTAGGATCTGATGATTTTTTTTATTTCCTCAGAATCTGTTGTTATAACTCCCTTTTCATTTCTGATTTTGTTAATTTGGATACTGTCTCTATGCCCTCTGTTTAGTCTGGCTAAGGGTTTATCTATCTTGTTGATTTTCTCAAAGAACTAGCTCCTGGTTTTGTTGATTCTTTGTATAGTTCTTTTTGTTTCTACTTGATTGATTTCTGCCCTGAGTTTGATTATTTCTTGCCTTCTACTCCTCTTGGGTGTATTAACTTCTTTTTGTTCTAGAGCTTTCAGGTGTGTTGTTAAGCTGCTAGTATATGTTCTCTCCAGTTTCTTTTTGGAGGCACTCAGAGCTATGAGTTTTCCTCTTAACACTGCTTTCATTGTGTCCCATAAGTTTGGGTATGTTGTACATTCATTTTCGTTAAATTCTAGGGAGTCTTTGATTTCTTTCTTTATTTCTTTCTTGATCAAGTTATCATGAGTAGAGAGTTGTTCAACTTCCATGTGTATGTGGGCTTTCTGTTGTTGTTGTTGCCAATGAAGACCGGCCTTAATCTGTAGTGATCTGATAGGAGGCATGCGATTATTTCAATCTTCTTATATCTGTTGAGATTTGTTTTGTGACCAATTACATGGTCAGTTTTGGAGAAAGTACCATGAGATGCTGAGAAGAAGGTATATTCTTTTGATTTAGAATGAAATGTTCTATAGATATCTGTTAAAATGTATTTTGTCCATAATTTCTGTTAATTTCACTGTGTCTGTTTAGTTTGTGTTTCCAAGATCTGTCCATTGATGATAGTGGGGTGTTGAAGTCTCCCACTATTATTGTGTGAGATGCAATGTGTGCTTTGAGATTTAGTAAAGTTTCTTTTGTGAATGTGGGTGCCCTTGTATTTGGAGCATAGATGTTCAGAATTGAGAGTTCTTCTTACTAGATTTTTCCTTTGATAAGGATGAAGTGTCCTTTCTTACCTTTTTTGATGGCTTCTGGTTGAAAGCTGATTTTATCCGGTATTAGAATGGCTACTCCTGCCTGTTTCTTGGGACCATTTGCTTGGAAAATTGTTTTCCAGCCCTTTACTCTGAGGTAGTGTTTGTCTTCATGCCTGAGGTGTGTTTCCTGTATGTGGCAAAATGCTGGGTCCTGTTTATGTATCCAGTCTTTTAGTCTATGTCTTTTTATTGGGGAATTGCGTCCTTTGATGTTAAGAGATATTAAGGAATAATGATTGTTGCTTTCTATTATTTTCGATGTTACTTTATGTTTGTGTGGCTATCTTCTTTTGGGTTTATTGAAACATTACTTTCTTGCTTTTTCTATGGTGGAGTTTCCCTCCTTGTGTTGGTGTTTTCCATCTATTATCCTTTGTAAGGCTGGGTTTGTGGAAAGATATTATATAAATTTGGTTTTGTCATGGAATATCTTTGTTCATCATCTATGGTAATGGAGAGTTTTGCTGGGTATCGCAGCCTGGGCTGGCATTTGTGTTCTTTTAGAGTCTGCATGAGATCTGCCCAGCATCTTCTAGCTTTCATAGTCTATGGTGAGAAGTCTGGTGTAATTCTGATATGTCTGCCTTTATATGTTACTTGACCTTTTTCCCTTACTACTTTTAATATTCTTTCCTTGTTTTGTGCATTTAGTGTTTTGACTATTATATGATGGGAGGAATTTCTTTTCTGGTACAATCTTTGGAGTACTGTAGGCTTCTTGAATGTTTATGTTTATCTCTTTCTTTAGGTTAGGGAAGTTTTCTTCTATGATTTTGTTGAAGATATTTACTGGCCCTTTAAGTTGGGAATCTTCACTCTCTTCTATACCTATTATCCTTAGGTTTGGTCTTCTCATTGTGTCCTGGATTTCCTGGATGTTTTGGGTTAGGACCTTTTTGCATTTTGCATTTTCTTTGACTGTTGTGTCAATGTTTTCTATGGTATCTTCTGCACTTGAGATTCTCTCTTCTATTTCTTTTATTCTGTTGATGATGCTTGCATCTATGACCCCTGATCTCTTTCTTAGGTTTTCTATCTCCAGGGTTGTCTCCCTTTGTGATTTCTTTATTGTTTCTATTTCCATTTTTAGATCCTGAATGATTTTGTTCATTTCCTTCGCCTGCTTGATTATGTTTTCCTGTATTTTGTCTTTAAGGGCTTCTAGCTGTTTACCTGTGTTCTCTTGAATTTCTTTAAGGGAGTTACTTATTTCCTTCTTAAAGTCTTCTATCATCATCATGAATAGTGATTTTAAATCTGAGTCTTCCTTTTCTGGTGTGTTTGGGTATCCAGGGCTTGCTGTGGTGAGAGATCTGGGTTCTGATAATGCCACGTTCCTTTGGTGTCTGTTCCTTATATTCTTGCCCTTGTCTTTCGCCATCTGGTTATCTCTGGTATTAGCTGGTCTTGCTCTCTCTGACTATGGCTTGTCCCTCCTGCAAGCCTTTTCATCAGTACTCCTTGGAGACCAGCTCTCTCTGAGAGGAATTTGGGTTTGGAGAGCTGTGGTACAGGGTCAGCTCTGGGGTGCAGACAGAAACCAGAAAGATCCTGTCCCCAACTGTTCCTTGGTTCCTGTGTCCTGATGGCTCTGTGAGGGTCCCTCTTGATTGAGGAATTTGGACAGAAGTGGTGGTCTTCCTGTGCTCAAAGGTATGTCGTTATTCCTGGGAGACCAGCTCTCTCCTGGCACTGAGTATGGAGCCCTGTGTCATGGGATCATCTCCCAGGCCTCAGAAGGAAACCAGAAGGCCACTCCTCAGTTCCTGTGTCCTGAGCGTTCTGGACGGGTTTCTCTGAGCAGAGGTGCTGACCTTACCCCTGATCACAGGCTTGTCCACACTCCTGGGAGGGTAGCTCTTTCCCTGTGGTATTTGGGTATGGAGCCGCGTGGCACAGACCTCAGGCGTAAACTGTGTCCCAGAACTTCTTAACGTGCAGAGAATAAGACTGTGAAGTGCATAGCCCCAAATGAAACTTTTATATGCAACACATTCCCCACAAGGTTCAGGGATCTTCTTGGAAGAAGAGTGTAAAGATTGTTACAACAGCCAGAAGTGGTCCATAACATCATGGTAACAGGGTTTTCAGACACAACAGAGAAGTTGCACATACAAACTCACAATGACAGTGATAATATCTACAAGACTTGGAAAAGCTCCAGTTAGACAAAATCTCAGCACAAAAGGGAAAAATAGGCATGAAATCTCTCTACTGAATGGTAAGAGATCATCTTCTGATAGCTTCTGGGAAAGGGAGAGCTGGCTTTCTTTAATGATGTAACCGCTGGTAGGCAGATTACATGCCAGGGCAGACCTCAATCCCAAGATGAGTTGGGCAACACAAACTGGAATTAATGTGGGGCAGAGATAGAAGAAGTCTCAAGGTAGAAGGAATAGGAGGGGGCAGGAAGCTATGTAAGAAGCTGGGCTGGAATATGTTCAAAAGACATTGCATGGAATTGTTAAATAGTCAATAAAAATGCTGTTTAAAAAAGAAGAAACTAATTTTGTTTATAACAAAATATACTATTCATTCCATGCCCATGTGAGTTCCTTAGCCAGTCAAAGACTGTCTTCCCATGGCACAGTTAGTAAGAGGGGAAGTAGGTAGTACCTAGAAAAGTGAGTGCCCCTCTCTGCTGATTTCCTGTGTGTGTTTGCAGTCTTTCACCTGCATTACCACTGACCTCCCACACACACACACATACACTTCCAGGCCCCAATGTACAGTCTTCACTGGGATGCTGGAATTGGAAAAGTAAACACTGGGGTGTGGCACTGGGACTCCAAGAAGAAGTCTTAGCCTGTATGGGAGGGTGCCTGGAGGACCCAGGGAAAGGAAAGCAGAATTCCTATCAGGCAGCAGTGAGGTTTCCAGGAAAGGTTTGCTTTAGGGAAGGAAAAAAACCCAAAAGACAAAAAACAAAAACTACCCAAACATCTCAGAAGCAGAAATGCAGATAGGCCAAGTTAAAACTAACTTGTTAGTTAAAAAACTAAACAAACAAACAAACAAACAATAAAACACCAAAAACAAAAACAAAAAAACCCAACAAACCCAGAAAAAATAGGGGTGCCATCTTGAATAAGACAGCAAGAGTGTGCTATTTTCATTGGAGCCCAGGAGGGCTGGGAAGGAGTTGTGAAAAAGAGAGGTGTTTTGGGGTGTCCTTTGTAGACTGCTTCTCTACAGACTCTATCCCAGGCTTCTGCACCACTTCCCCTTAACAGACACAGAGACTACAGAAACATGTGTTGATGTTCTCCGTCATGGAGATGCCCCTGCTCTGTAGTCATCTTTGACAAAGTATTGGGAGAATGCAGAGGGTAAGTAAGCCCCAATGGCATCTAAAAGGTTCTTATATCCTTTCATTGGAGGGTGAGGACACAAAAGGGGACATTCTTATAAGAGAGTCCTGTGATGTGGGGGGTCCGCTAAGAATGCACACTCTAGGGGGTCAAATAGATTGGAAAAGGAGGGCTCTAGGAAGGAGCAGTGAAGGGGTGAGGGTAAAAGAAAGGAAGGAGAGGGTTTGGGCAGAGAATAGAGAAAAAGGAAAGGGCAAGGCTGAGGCAAAGGCGTGACCACTCAGTACAGATGGAATGGGTACTTCTCTCAGGACTTCATCTCAAGTGAAATTTGCTCTCAGAGATCAACCACTCCCATGCTCATCCCCATGTCCCAGAAGAACAGGGGGAAATTTTGTTCCACAAAAGAAGAAATCCTACCACAGGAAGAAGGCCAAAGCAAATGTGTTGAAACTGGTGGGCAGTCAAGAAAATATTTGAGGGGGAAAAATGATTCTTTTCGGTCCCATGATGAATGCAATGAATTCAACTCCTCTGAGATTGCACACTGTGCTTTGATTGTTTTAACGGTGAAGAAAAAAGGATTCATGTACTTAACCTGTACCTCACCCCACACATATGCACGTGCTAGGTGGATGTAAAGGAGTTTCAGAGGCAAACCAGGCTGAGGTGATTCATGCAGAAGTGGGAAAGAATGGACTCCTCCAAGTCTACGCTCCTTCAATGTGCCCTGAACTCATTCATGTTGTTAACTGTGGGAGAGAAGGGACATTTCGAAATATTTGTATAAGAAGCTCTGTGGCTTTGTAACCTTCAGGACATATCTGCCAGGGCTGGTCACCAAGAGTCCTGTGTTAAGCTAATTGTCCAACAAGCTCCCTGGCAGAATATTCAGGATACAAAGTCAACTCATGGCAACTCAAGAAATGGAGAAATATCAGCACAGGAAGCTGATTTCCTCCCTCTGCTCAAGACAAGAGTCCTTTTCGGAGAATTATAAGTGGGGGAGGGAGCAGACATTGGCCAAATGAGGGGTGTGTGTTGCAAGATGGGAAAGTATTTGCAAGCCCTAGCAGCTAGGCTAGGGTAATGCCCATTTCCCACCTCAAAGCTTGGCCCGATCTGCAGTTTTGAGATTTAATGAGGACGTCAAGCCCAGTGGGCTGTTTATTCATTGCAAATCTCACTGTCATGGCCAGGAAGAGCTGCTTGAGGGATGAACATCATGTTGTAGATAATCTGCCAGCTTTCCTGAGGGTAGGGTGCAGAGAAGGCCATGCTTCTTGTGCCTGGTTTGTGTTTATCTTAAGTGATGTCTCCATAGGCAGCTCTTTGTTTGTCCCCCCCACTCAGGTTTCCCCATTTCTATACACATAAGAACGAATCCAGATGTGGTTTTAAAAAGAATGATAGTCTGGCTGAAGCCATTATGAGATTCTTGTTTCAAATAAAGACAATTGTGATCATTATAGATCTCAGAGTCATATATTGCGATGGTTCTCCATTAGCCTGGAGAACTTCCTCCTTCACTGTGAACTTGGAGGGGCAGTCTGAAGTAGCCTCAAGTTGTTTGCTATTGTCTGTCAGCTCCTTGTGTTGCCTAAGAAACTCCTCTAACTCCATGCATTCTGCTCAGCTATTGTGTCCACCGCTTGGCTGTAATGCCAAGACAATAATAGGTCACTATCAAGATGAGAGGCAAAAGTGGTACCTGCTGTCTTTACAGGGCTTTTCTCTGTCTGCATCTGCAATCATCAAGTTTATTTTGGAAGAAAACTGTGCAAGGAAATGGGAAGGGTGGAGATGCCACTTGATTCTCTGAAGACAGTGTGTGTAATGGGCAACAAGGTGTGATATCTTCAAAGATGCTCCACAACCCACACTTCACTGTTGCTATGATACTGTGGGTCTCCATGGCCTGGGAGCCAGAGAAATATTCATTCATTTAAGAGGCATCCCAAAGCCCTGTTACTGGTGGGTGCAGGATTCTTAAGTAGTGAGTAAGGATTGTGGATTATCACCTTGTAGACACATATTACAACTTCAGCAAAAAACTTGTCGCCTTCATAATGGGTACTGGCTTTGCTGGCTCAGAGGATTCTCAGCCAGACTTCCTTGCCACTTTGGTTCAAGTAGATATACAAACAGTCTACAAACAATGCTCCTTGTTCCTGCCTCTGTCACTCACCCATACCTTCCCTACCTTTGAATCTTCTTAGAGCATCATAGCTCACCCACCACCAAAGCTCACTCAGAGCTTTCAAAACAAAATGCATACCATGAAGAGCCCTAGAGCTACAAAGACATTGAATGTGTCATGAAAACCTTTTCGCAAAGAAAACCCCAGGCTCTGAGAAATTCCACCAGAGAAGAAGCAGCAACTCTTTTATTAAAACAAACAAAAACTACTTACAGAGACCTGGTCTTTGAAGGAAGCATAATCCTTATACCAACCCAAAAACATAATAAGAAAAGGAAAGTAAACACTGATATCCCCCATGAAATGAGTTAATGGGTGTATCCAGTAATCCAAATTCAAGGCTATACAAAATATATGCTATGCATCATGGCCAATGATGTGAAGTTTAACCCAGAAATATAGGCTTGGGTTAGCATTATCGAGGTAGCTTTCCATACCGGTACACCAGGAAAGAACAGCTAGGTGATCATTTAACCAGACTTCCTCTCCACCCTCCCTCTCTCCTTTCTTTCCTCTCCTTTCCCCTCCCTTCCTTCCTCCCATCCCTATGTTCATTCTTTCTTGCTTATTTTGTTTTATAAAATCTTACATCCATTTCTAATAATGTCTCAGTGAAATGAAGCAGGAGAGAAATTTCCCATCTAATTAAGAACAAGCCTAAAGCTATTATACCAATTAATGGAGAAATCGGTGCTTTCCTTTGGGATCAGGACAGAAGACATGTGCTGAGGATTCAAGCCTGAAAATTCATGGTGGAAAGGGAGAACCGAACGTTTTAATACAGGGGATTGAGTCCAGGACACCATGCATTTTGGGATGCCCTGCGCCATTGCATCATCTGCCTTTTTAATTGTGTGGGTGATCTTACCAACTTGTTCAGAATGGCTTCACACTTGCCTAACCCTCTCAGGAAGCTGGAATTACAGGTGTGAGCTGTTGCACTCAGTAGTTTTTGGTTTTTTTTCTTACAGACTGTTTAACCACTGAGTAGAACTTTTGATGGAATCCACAGCAAGTGACCAGAACTAATAAGAGATTTAACTACATTTGTAGCATACAATGCAATACCTAAAAGCCAGTTGTATTTCTATATGCCAATAGCAAATGATAAACTATTTTTTACAATAGCAGTTTACAATATAAAGTATATTAACTACTTGGTGACAAATTGGACGAAAGATATAAAAATCCAATATATGAAAATTTAGAAAATACTGTTCCATGAAAATTTAAAAGGAATAAATAACTGGAGAGGTATAAGTTGCTCATATTAGATGGGTGTGTATTGCTGGCATGGTTTGTATTTAAAGCATTCCCTTATTGGCACCTGTATGTAAACACTTAGTCCTCAGCTGGTGGAGGCTATGTGTGGGAGGTGACAAAACCTTTAGGACCAGGGGTCAGGCTGGTGAAATGAGGCCACTAGGTACAGTGTCCCGCGCTACGGTCTCGCCAGCAAGAACGACGCGGCACACATAGGATCCTTATGCAGTAAATTTAATGCATCTTGAGAGGGAAAGCATAAGCTTGCCACGAGTGGAGACCCCGAACAATAGAACGCCCGTCCCTTATATAGGTCACAGCGCTTGCCTGGGACATGGAGCTTCCCCATTGGCTCCCCGCATCAGGCCAGATGCCGCCACGAGAGAGGCTGAGACTCTGAGGTGGAAAATTACCAGGTGTATGCGCACTAGCCTGTTTACAACTTGTCCTCGGCCGAATGTAGGCGCCATCTTGTAATGGCGGATGTGGGTGCTCAGGCGGCTCCCAACATCTCCCCCTTTTTATTTCTGTAAGCAAAGTAGGACACTCTTAAGAGGGCGGAGACAGAGGTCAAATCCCCTGACCAAAAGGTTGGGCCTTGTACAGGAGACGACCCCTAAGCTCATGCGCGCCCGAGGTCTTCCTGACCCGCCCAGTGCCGTTTTTTAGAGGGAGGGAAACTAGGGCACTTAACCCTCATGTAGATGACATATCTCCCAAGGTGGCCCACAATGATGACCGCCTTGTGCGATGCTTTGCTCGACATCCCTCAAGAGCTGCTCAGACCAAACACTCTACCCAGTGCAATGAGACTAGACTCGCGGGTGTGCAAGAACTGTCTGGCTGGCGACCTACTGCTATTAGCCAAACACCGGCCGAGGCTCCTTGTTCTAAGGCAACAAGCGCCTGCGCAATGACCACCTTGTCTCTTTTAGTCTGGGCCCTGAGTTTGCAGATGAGCCATAGGAGCAACACCAACCCACAGCAGAGCGCTGCTCCAAACAATCCCACCCCCACCCATTCCTTGAAATAAGAAATTGCCGAGGAAATCCATGAAGAGGGCCCTCTGTCAAGGACAGGTCAAGACGGGTGGAGTTGATCTGAATAATTGCTGTCCGCAGTTCCCTCAGGGTTTCATCAAATTTAAGGGTCCAATTCTGTAACATATACTGTGAAAGACTTTTAGACAGGTTAGCTGTTTTTGTAAATCTGTCATATTGTATGGAAGTAACACAGAGTCCTGGCAACTTTTGCTCACAGCCCAATTGGGCTAGCTGTCAAAGGACATCCAGTTGTTCTTGAATAAGATCAATGTGCTGGTTAACCAGCATTAGGTCCCCCTGGACTTGAGTATTGGCAGATACCTGTCTGTCTAGAGCTAAGGTGGCAGCTGCAGACAACTCATTAATGGTATTGGTGGTCTGCATCATTCCAGAGAGCGCAAGGGCCGACGCAGTGACGGCCCCTGTAACCGCAGCCGCTGCCACCACGCCTGTGATAATGGCAGAGATACCAAAGTCTCTTTTCTGCCTGAATATAGAAAGAGTGCCAGAGGTAGCTACAGGCACCGGCACATATCTTGGCATGCGCACAACAACAGCCAGGGGAAACTCTGTGGCATTCCAGCACAAGGTATAATAGCAAGAGGCAAAATTACAATCTAATATGCTATCATTCAAACTCACATTACTAACTAACCACATAAAAGGCGGCCAAACACAAACTGGAACAGGGTCGAAACCCTCTCTGATAAATGAGTGATAACTGACCTCGCTGGCCTTCCAGGAAAAGGAGCCCGAGTTCAGGGAACCCTTCCAGTCAAAAGACATCTGGCCCAATTCACTCCCTCCTCCCTGTAACATTACCATTGGTGTAAGGTCAGTACAGCTGCCATTGGCCCCACAAAGGAGCCACTGATCAAACGGGTTTCCATCAGCCTTGATGGGGTCGATGGAGGTGAAATTCCTCCCCGACCCTAAGTCAGGAGAGAAGGAGAAGGCCGTGCCATAGGAGCCCATTCTCGCTTGCCCGGGTATTGGAGGCCCAGCAATGTCCGGGAGGAGCAGTAGCTGAGCTATCTGATCTCCCTTTGTGATGGAAAAGACCCCCCCGGGGCAAGAACACTGACAATCTGCTATACCCGGATGAACATGTAGGCCCTTTAAGGTCATGGATCCTCTGCCAATTATAAGACCCATAGTTAGGTGACCTAGTCGGCCGCACCAGAAGCAAGCCCTTTTGTCTGTCCCTTTATTGGGGTATTTTTGAGACTGGATGATAGCAGCCGCCAACCCCGCATTAGTAAGGGGTCCCCCAAGCTCCCTACAAGTTTGAAGCCAATCCTGTAGCCCCTTACTTTTCCTTGGCGCTATGGCGGCGCGGCACTCCTGTGTGGCTCACTCAAAAATGAGCTGTTCAACAAGGGGTGCCGCTTGGTCGGGGTTGCCGAAGATGCGCCCCGCAGTCTCAGTCATTCTGGCCACAAAGTCTGAAAAGGGTTCTTGGGGACCTTGAATGATCTTAGTAAGTTGTCCAGAGGCTTCCCCTTTTTTGGGGAGTGCCTTCCAGGCCTTGATGGCCGTATTAGAAACTTGCACATATGCACCCCATGGAAAAGCAGTCTGATCCGCTGCAAAAGGACCTTGGCCAGTTAACATATCAAAGGTCCAATCTCTCTGTCCAGGGGTCGGTGCCGTAGCATTGGCTCTGGCTTGAGCTTGTGCAGCTTCATGCCATAAAGCCTTCCACTCCATATATTGGCCCACTGTAGGGAGCGCAGCCTTGGCCAGCATCTGCCAATCGGCGGGAGTCATGGACGCCCCGGCAAATCTCTCTAACATTACTATAGTAAAATTAGCATTTACCCCATACTTTCGGACCGCTTCAGCCAGGTCTTTAATTTGGCTGTACTCTACTTTGTCTTTAATCTCTCCCTTGTCCTTAGACTTACCAGGAGGTCCTTTTCCTTTGCTAAGATTTTGGGTACCCATCCTCTCACTCCGTTCGGATTCTGACATGGTATCCTGGACCCTTTCAGGGGTGATTTGCCCCTCCCTTACAGCATCTACACAGACCTCACCTTGTTCGCCGCAATACAAAGACAGTAAAACCAAAATGAGGGCACTTAACACAATTAGCAAAGCTTCAACAGCGTTAGACCAAAAAGGGGGCAATCCCAAATCAAGACCCAGGGTCAACATGCCTATCCGAACCTACCTCCCTGCAGTTCTGAATCCTCCCTGTTTCCAGGGGGTCTCCAAAGGTGCTTGATGATGACAAAGTTTCCCGGGTTTCGGCACCAGATGTCCCGCGCTACGGTCTCGCCAGCAAGAACGACGCGGCACACATAGGATCCTTCTGCAGTAAAGCTTTAATGCATCTTGAGAGGGAGAGCATAAGCTTGCCACGAGTGGAGACCCCGAACAATAGAACGCCCGTCCCTTATATAGGTCACAGCGCTTGCCTGGGACATGGAGCTTCCCCATTGGCTCCCCGCATCAGGCCAGATGACGCCACGAGAGAGGCTGAGACTCTGAGGTGGAAAATTACCAGGTGCATGCGCACTAGCCTGTTTACAACTTGTCCTCGGCCAGATGTAGGCGCCATCTTGTAATGGCAAATGTGGGTGCGACTCAGGCGGCTCCCCACAGTACAGGTCATTGAGAGTTATATTCCAGGCTCATGTCTAGGGCAGCTGTCTGCTTCCTGATAGGCTGAGGTCTGAGGGACCCCTCCCCCACTCACCCTTGCTGCCACAAATGCTGCCATGCCTTCTCTTCAATGATGGATTGAAACCATGAGCCCAAATAGCCCCCTTCCTTAGATTTCTTCTGTCACAGCAATGAGAAATTAGTATAAGACGTACAGCTGATTCTGTGGTAGACCCAACCACGTGGTTCATAGGCCTTTGAAACCATAGGAGGGTCGTGGAAGAGTCTGAAACTGAAGGCTGAAGAGATGCTGAAATACTATAATTGGAGATCAATGGGCCATCCTGGTAGGCATTAAGAGTACCAGCATTGTGATAGAACTGGGGACAAAAGAGATTTGTGATTATGAAATTTCAGAGGGGGACAGAAGAGTCTGTCATAAATTGGACTGGAGGAAACTAACCCGTATCACATTGTAGCAAAGAGATAACAGTACTCTCTCTGCATCCTAAAAATCTGAGAGCTGAAATTTAAATGTAACCAACACATTTATTTGGTGTAGGAAATTTTAAGGTAGCATAGCGTGTAGCCAGTGCATGGTTATTACTTGCTAATTTTAGACAGATTTGTAGTAAGAATTCAAAACAGAAAATAGTAGATCTGGAAAATTCAGTCTGTCGAGGAAAGATGCTTATTGTTGTTTGAAGCTGCACATAAAACAGCTTTAGTTCTTGGAGATATTGATACCAGTAAAAGGAAACTGTAAACTTTGCACTTGGACAATAAAGAATGTTCCTTGAGAGCAGGACTCTACCCAGTGAAGGCTCTGAGGTGAAAAACTGAAACCCCATTCGAAAGGTTTTCACTTTAAAAGAATCACATTGTAGGGCTGTCTTAATTGAAGAAGACAAGCCTCTTCACTGTGTCCTGGCTTTCCCTGATTCAGCAATGTAGATATTCATAGATTACTAAAGCTATGATCTGAGGGAGCTGGCTGCATCCAGAGCTTGCAAGAGGACTTGGTGTTGATGATGTGGTGGGTGCTCATTTTGCATGTATGCAAAATGTAGGAGTTACAGAGCAATGGAGGTTATGACAAAGGGCCAGGAAAATGTCTATGAGGCCAGGCAATGTGTAATAGGATTGGAATCTCTGTAAGGGCTCTCTGAGTGGACCACTTCCTGAAGCTGTGAAGAAGCTTAGGTATCACTGAAGATTTTAGTATTTGAGGGATCCTAAGAATGTGAGATGTCTGCTGCAGAATGCTTCAGGAACTGAACAGAGCTGTCTCAAAAATAAATAAATAAGTAAATAAATAAATAAATAAAAGAGCCATGTGTACTGTGTACAGTAGGACCACAAGAAGCTTAAATGATGCCACCACACACTCAGATGCTGGATGCAGATCTGTGGGCTCTAGTGTTTTTCTGGCTGGTTTGGGGTTTACTTGAGTCTTTCTGGTTTTTTGTTTGTTTGTTTTGTTTTTTGTTTGTATGTTTGTTTTGCAATCAGCCATATTATGCCTCCTCTTCGAAGTGGAAAATTTTTCCTTGAGTGATTGTACATTGGAACTATATGACTTTTAAAAATTATAGAAAAATGATAGTCCTACAGTTAAGTGTTTGTCTTGAGTATCAGAAGAGACTCGTTCACTCTTCCATATGATCCTGCCAATTCACCCCTTGATTTGCCTAAGGAGGCAAAAACTATATCCATATAAAGAAGTACACGTGGATGGTGATAGCAGTTTTATTTATAATTGGCCAAATTTGGAGGCAATCAAATTGTCTCAGTGGGTAAAAACATAAACAAACAGTGGTAAGCCCAGACAACTTAATATCACTCAGTGGTAAGAAACCAGTTGTGAAGCCATTGAAACACACAAAGAATTTCCAGTGGATATTACTATGTGAAAGAAGTCAATTTAATCCCAACTATGGTATTTTGGAAAAGCATTAAGTATGAATATGGGAAACAGATCTGTGATTGGCAGAACATTGGAAGTGGGAGGAGCCAAAAGACAGCCAGGAGGGGTTTTAAGGCAGTGAAACTGTTCTGTATGATTTTTTGATGGTAGATACATCAAACATATTGGTTGAAAACCCATAGCAAATACCAGACCAAGAGTGACCCCTCATGAGTTTCTGAGGGCTCCTCAGCTCTTAAAAGCCACCGCTGTGGGGACGTTGATACAGGGAGAAGTCACATGTGTGTATAGAAAGTGACAGCTTCTGCTCAGTGAACCTAAAAGTGCTCTAAAAATGCAATCTGTCTTTAAAGTAAAATAAAACAGAAAGGAAAGGGAAGGAGAGATGAGGAAAAGTGGGAAAGGGCAAAAGAAAAGCGGAGTGGGGGAAGGGAGGAAGACAAGCAACTGAAAGAGTTTGGTCTCTAGGTAGGTCTGGAGAGGGATGGTGAAGGCCTGACTGGGAGTGTCCTGGAAGCCGTTGCCAGAGACCACCACACCAAGGCTGGATAGCGGGGCCTCACGGTGCTGATGGTAGGATAGACACCAGGGCTTAAGTAGAGTGGGCTTCTCATTTCCTCCACAGGGCTTTCCCAACAGGTCTGTGACCCTGAGGACAAATGTCATCTGTACCCCCTGCTGTGATGGGGGCTGTTCTTTAGCTCTTGGCCTGGCTCCTGAATGATCAGGTTAAGCCCTCTCAGCTCTGTCTTCCTCACCCCAGCATTCTCTCTTGTCTGAGAACAGCCAATGTCCTTGCTGTTTCAGACCTTACACATACAATTCATGTGGCTGAGCTCTCTCCTCAGCCCTTTGTCTTGCTCTCCAGATTTAAGGTAAATCTCATTGAGGAGGGAGCCTTTTCCCCTTCCCCACCCACAGGCTCCATTTAATTCCTTGGCTTCAGCCGCAAACTCTCTTTTAGAATCCCAAGACAGCTGTAACAAGCCAGAAGGTGAAGCGTGCCTTTGTAATTTATCTCATTTGAAAACCACTCCCAAATCCCACGTAGGTCTTTCAGTAAAAGCCAGTGCCACCTGCCTGGCCAGTCTCCGCTCCTTCCCCAAGGTCCTCATTTACTAAGTCCCAGCCACAAAGCTCACAAGGTCGCTTCAGAGAACACAAGACTTTAGCAATCAATCTACCTCTGCCCAGTCTTGAACCTGGGGGACAGAGTCTCCCCAGATCCTTCCTGACTCAGGGTTCACAGCCGGGTTGCTGCATTAAAGTGAGTGGTCGTAATTTTGAAATTTGAGAGCAAAGAGCAAGCAACCTTAACTGTGGAACACAAACTCAATGCTACTCCCCACTGAAGCCTGCGGATTCTTCTCTAATCCCACAAGCTCAATTCCCAGAGCTTCCTCAAGCCTGCCTTTAAATTACTTTTATAGGCACGTTATCACATTACTAAAAATTAATAAAATCCCATTGGACACACATCTATCCTGGTTTGGTAACCATGTTAGGAATGCAGTCCTGTGGGCTGCTGCTCATGTTTTCCCGCTAGCCACCCAGTCATTTAGTGCCTTGTTTCAGATCTTTCCCTTCAGTCACCTTTTAGACTAAGCAAATGGAATGATATTACTATGAGATTAGTGATGTCTCTATCTCAGCATCTATAAGGAGATAACACCTGGGCCAAAGGATGCAATAGCGTGTGGATATTGAGAATGGATGCTTAGCAACCAGGAAGCTGCTGCCTCCTCTGCTTTGCTACAAGACCACTTTTCAGTGCATGGCTTCTTCACCACTTTTCAAGCCATGCATGGCTTTGTTCCTGATAGTTAGGGAACCACCTCCAGGGCTGAATAACCTCCTGCCGGCTAGGGTTTGGGTGAGCTCAGCAGTGTGATGGAATGACCTACTTGCCTTCCTCTAGGCTGTGTTATTCCCTGCTCTAGGGTGGGCTGCTGGGAAATAGAAAGAACGAATTGCCCAGTTGGCAACCCAGGACTTCCCACTGTCATTGACGGGGATCAGAGAAATTATTTCACCACCAGAAACCAAATTTTGATTGCCCAAATGAACTGCAAGACTAAATCTGACCACACACCCCTCACCCCATAAAATCCTGTAGGGTAGTTGCTATTCTTGGGATAAAGATCCACATCCTTCCTGGAGAAGCCAGATGTGCCCTTTGCCCCACTCTGCCACCTCCTTGTATGGTCTCAGAATCTCCACCTCTTCCTGGTCCCAGAAGGGCTGGCAGTCCCCCTTGGGTTACTGAAGCGATTTTCTTCTACACAGGTACATACATTAATAAGCAAGTGCACATAAATAAAATTATGTGTCAATATTTGCTTAGTAATGTCTTCTGGGGCTCAAATTGAACTTGAGGCTCTCCTACAGAGCATTCCCTCTACCAAGACACTACACCCTAACTTCTCAGATGTCTTTCAGACTCCAAGTATATGTAAGCCACATGTACTCCAGCAGAGAAGGGAAATCCACCCATGGGAGAATAAAGCAGAGTGGATGGGAGTGTCTCCTGTCCTACTCCACTGTGTGATTCTGGGGGTGAGTTCACTGGGCCCCACACAACGAGGCCTTAACGGGAGTGGCCACTTTGAGAGACTGGAAATCTGAGATCAGGGTATGAAGCAGAACTGCTCCTGAACTAGATCTGCTTGACTCACAGGTGGCAGTCTTCATCCTTTGTGTCACATGGTCATCTTTATGCCTGTGTCCTGATCACCTTTTTTCTTTTCAATTAATTAATTAGAAGACTAACTAATTTATGTCTATGTTTGTGTGCCTCTGGGAGCTTATGTGTATTATATGCATGCAGATGTCTTCAGGGGCCACAAAGAAGTGTCAGGTGTGAATGGTGGGAGCTGGATCTGGGGATTTCACAAGAGCAGTAAATATTCTTGACTTCTCAGCTTCTCTCTAGCCTTTGATTACCTTTCTTACAAGCACCCCAGTTATGTTGCTAGGAGCTGCTTTCATGAACTACTTTTAACTTACGTCACCTATTTAAAGACCTCCTCCCATCTTTAAATCCAGTCACATTCTAATGGGAATTAAGTTCTGGAGATGTGGATACAGATTAATCTATAATGCATTATGGTTGGAGGGGGTATATTTTTTTTCTTACTGAGTCAAAATTAAATCTCTTCACCTGCAACATGAAGGTGGGGGCATATAACAGAAATCTTGTGGGTACGTGTTGGGGTTGGGGTTTTATTGCTGTGGAAAGGCATCATGACCAAGGCTACTCTTATAAAGGGAAACATTTCATTGAGGTTGGCTTAAGGTTTCAGAGACTTAGTCTACTATCATCACGGTGGAAAGCATGGCAGTATGCAGGCAGACATGGTACTGGAGAAGGGGGTGAGAGTTCTACATCTTGATGCAAAGGCAGCTGGGAGAAGATTCTCTTCCCCAGGCAGTCAAAAGAAGGCTATCCTCTGCAGTGGGTATAGCTTGTGCTTATATATGAGACCTCAAAGCCCACCTCCACAATGACACACTTCCTCCAACAAAGCCACACCCACTCCAACAAGGCCACACCTCCTAACAGTGCCACTCCCTATGGACCAAGTATTCAAACACATGAGTCCATGGGGGCCACAGCTATTCTAACCACCTCAATGTGGGAGAGTTATGGTCCTGCAGTGAAATTTCCATTGAGGTTTTCTTCCTCTGGGTCATTGAATTACCTGATCCCCAAAGGAGAGATAGGCTTTCCAGTTCTGACAGAAGCTCCATAGGAAAATCCATTGAATTAACAGTTCTTTTCTTTTTATGATTTTACATTTTAATTAAAATCAAGAGATAAAATTATGTGTATTGTGTTCAACATGATGTTTTAATTCACATATATATTAAATTCTATATTTAGCTTATATGTATCACCTGACACAGTTGCGATGTTTGTAGTAAGAACATATTGTAGCCACTCATTCAGTATTTTTCAAGAATACATTACCATACATCATACATTGTAATTGATTGTTGATGCTATTCTTATACAGTAGATATTTTATCTTAACTTTTTATTATTTCCTTGTGAGTTTCACATCATGCACCCCAGTTTCGCTTATCTTTCTATTCCCTCATATTCACCTCTCCCCAAAATAATGCCCCCCCAAACATAGAAAACATCTCATCGTGGGAGCTGTAGTATGTCAGAGTCTCCTACAATACCCCTCTGTCCACACATCTTCACTTGTGAATGCTCATTCCAGTGAGTCCTTGGTCTGATTCCAGATCTCTGGCTTCTGTGACACCATCAACATTGGATCCTCAGTGGGCCTCTTTCCAATTATCCTATCGTTGCCCTGCATCATGGAGATCCTGTAGCTTTGGGCCAGGAGGACTGGCCCTTTCATGTATCCCAACCATTTGCAGGGTGGGTTAACTCAGAGCCCTGGATCTGGCCCTGGATGGTGGCTGAGCTGGCCAGTGAACCAGCTCTTCCTTATCCAGACCATCAGAATGAGCTCTCCATCACTCCTCCAGTTAGGCCACCTGGTGCCACTGTAGGCAGGAGGCAGGGTCAGCCTTCATGCTTCCATGCCCTCAGCCCATCTCACCTGTACCCTGGCCTCCAGGGCCAGCTTCACTATGCTGTTTGGGTGAGGCAGAGGGCCCACTCTCCTCAGTTCTGCCACCAGTAAGAGGTTGGGCCAGATCTCTACAGTACCTCCCAGTGAGGGGCAAGGTCAGTTCTGCACAGCCTCTGCACATCCAAGTTGTCCCCTAGCAGTTGCCATGACCAGGGACATTCCCATGTCCTCTAGTGGTAACATGAACCACGGACATCGACATTTGACCCCTGCCACTGCATAGATAGACACAGACTCAGACATGGCCTCAGCAGCAGTTTGGGATGGTACCTCACCATGGCCCCAGGGTTGGCCATTCACAACAAGCTACTCCTCTCCACCCTCAAGTCTCCAGTTCCATCTCTCTTCAGAATGCTCAACCTGCTCCACCTCTCTTTCTTCTCTCCCATCAGTCCACCATATATTTGCACATTGTGGCAGTTCCAGCTATAGGCTAGCCACATGGCTGGTGGGCCCCTGGGTGACATCATGACGTGCTGGCAAGTCTATGGCCTGCTTGGGCCGAGTGCCAGAGGGTAGGTCTGTGGGTGGCACAGCACTCTGAAGTTCTCTGTCTTCCTATGCTGTGCTTCATGGTGGTAGGTGGGGCTCTGAATGTCCATGGCCTATCTGTGCCTTGGGGCTTGGCATGTCAGAATTCGGGTCTCTGTCTGTCTTCCTCCTACTGAACTTCACTGCCTGGATTTGATTTGATTTGATTTGAGTCCTAGGCATAAGATAACTTCGCCCACCAAGCTGGGCATCAAGCCAGGATGAACAAAGGACTGCCATCTGCTCTGTTCCTGACTGATAGAAGAGTAACACCACCACCAAGGTGTCTCTTTGCCCATTGCCGTGTTAATTCTCAGTATTAGTGTATCGCTCTGTTTCCTTTTCCATGGTACAGAATCACTAGACTTTCCTGATGTGCAGAAAACAAAGACCCCACATCTTCCTGACTGGAGGAGACACCAGATTTCATCTCATGATGAAAGGGAAGCTGCTGCCTCTTCTCTTCCCTTAACATGCTCTTTTTAATTCTTGACATTTTTAATGAAAGACACACAGCTAGCTAGCTCTGAGCAAGCAGAAGTCCAGGTCATGTACATGCATGTTACAAATACCAAAATTAAGGCAGGTTTTAGAGCTGAGTTCCCCCAAAAGGGAAAGGCAAGTATGCCAGGAAACTGTGAAGTCCTGGAACTAAACTGTATGGTCTCCCTTGTCCCCAAGATCCTGAGAGCCTTCTCCAGGCCCACATGATGTTTGCTGTGGTCCTTGGGGCAGCAGCAGGATGTCACCACTGTGCCAGCTGCCCCTGTAGTGTACTGTCAGGTCAACCAGAAGGTCTCACCCATGTTCCCTTATGGAGGAAATGTCACTTAAAGAAATATCCTTATCCTGTCTCAGAGACTCTAGAACATGCTCCAAAGAAAATGCTCTCTACCTCTTAGCATGCATCTAGGATTTCTTTTCAAAGGTATTTGTGTCTTCTCAGAAAGGCTTTAGAGAAATATGTCCTCCATTCCTGCTATGGTGAGACCTAAGCTCAGGGTAGTCAGGAGCTGGGCATCTGTGGCAATTCAGTCTCAGGTTGCACTGGGATCTTTTTCTGCTTGTAGACAGTTCCAAGCATAGAAAGATAGGAAGCCATTCTGTGGTTTGAGTATGGTTGCTTCTTTCCAAAGATTGTAACTGAAGCTTAATCTTCATTATAAGATATTAGGAGACAGCTCCTTCAGGAGGTAACTAGCGTGTTCATGTGGTTGGTAGATTTGTGGATTACGAGGTTGGCCAGTTATTTTTGAGAGTGTGTCAGCTCTAATACCATTGCCAATGGCAGCCTTTTAAGCTTGGACTGGAGCCAAGAGCCCAAAGCACAGCTCTTCTTTGTAATTTCCCAGTCTGTGGTATTATGTCAGCAACAGAAAATGGTCAGATTGGAAAGGACTTGGTATACCCATTACCATAACCTGTTTTTAAAATACATAAATTATCTCTAAAACTTTCACTGGAGAAAAAAATGATGGGAAAACTATTATAGAAACATCCAGAGATTTGTTAAAAATGAGAAACACAAACTGAATGCTGGTTCTTCAGGAAACACAAAGAGCTAAGGTGCTTTTCACATCACAAAAAGTACACTCTACAGCTGGGAATAAAGGCTAGTGGTTGAAATCTTGGAACTTGGGAGGCTGAAGCACAAGAATTGAGTTTGAGATAAGCTTGGATCCCATAATGAGCTCTTGACCAACATAGGCTATACAATGACATCTGATTTCAAGACAAATACACACACACATAAAAAATAAACCAACCAACCAACAAACAAGCAGTACAGTTTCAAAGTTTGAGGACAGCTAATCCCTGACTTCAAAAGTCACTGATCCAGGTATCTTAGGCAGAAATGTTTGTTACTGCCTCTCACAGCCCCTGCTGTCTTGCTGAGGGATAATGGGAATGAAGACTAGTCCTGACCTAGAATGTGGACTTACCATTAATAACAGTGAACAGCATGCCTTTGGCCTCCACTTCCTCCAGAGCAGCCTTGAGGTCTCCCTGTGTCGTGTGTGTGTGTGTGTGTGTGTGTGTGTGTGTGTGTGCGCGCGCGTGCGTGTGTGTGAAGGTTGCAGTGGCTGCTGCCCTCCTTCCTTATGGAGCATCCCCCCATGTATGCCTTCCCTTCTACCCGGTCCAGAGCACCAGTGAACATCCCTGGTGGGTGGTAAAGCTGCAAGCAACTGTGAATAGTGACCTTGATGAGCGTCCAGTGGGTACTCTGGACCTGGTTGAGCCAAGCACTGAAGCAATCCTTTTGCTCATTCTACTTCTCCCTAAGTAGAATGCCAGAGGCCAGGAAGCATGGGGGAATGACTTAGTACAGCTGAAAGGAGAAAGCAGATTCCCTCTGGTTTTAGTATTAGGCCAGAAGTCCTTATATCTCTCCAAGTAGCCTTGTGCCCAGTTTCCAGGCAGTGAGTGGGAATGGGAATAAGACTGACATCAAGGACTCAGGAAGTTCCCTCCTACCTGAGGTTTGTTCCCGGAAACCCTTCACTCATAGCACCCCAGAACCAAATGAATGCACAAGCATGAAAACTTTCCTTAAGGTGGTGACTTTTTAAAAGCTAATGTCTGATAGACACAGACATGGTAGCACAGGGGTGTTGGGGAACCCAGAGAAGGCCAGAGTAAGGCCTGGGAAGGGGATGTGCTCTGCCTAGCATGGTAATGTGAATGAGAACTTGACCATGAGTTCTCAGTTCTGGGTGACATCATCCCAACGGACAGCTCATCTACCATTTTCATGCCTGGTCACAGAAACTGTTATCTCACTGAAGCTGAGTGGGCTGATGCAGTGAGCAAAGTCTATAGTTGGGAAGCTCAAGCCCAGGCCTCTTTACTAGTGGCTGACCCATATCTCCTGTTCTTCCTAACTGAAGGCAAGAGGGATCTAGGTGGAGAGGCCAGAGCATGAGACCTCAGGGGCTGGATTCCCCTCCTGCACTTTTTCCTACACCGAAGGCTCAAGAAATTCATACTGTGGCTTCACAATGGAGAGGGTAGCCATGGATCATAGGGAAAGTTGGTCCTGGATGCCAGATTTTTCTCTTTTCCCTGAATCTAGATTCTGAGGCATTCAAGCAGGGTTTACACATGAAGGGAAAGGGCTCTATTAAGGGTGGGGTTTAGAAACTGAAGGTCTAACCTCTAGTACCTCAGAATTAGAGTTTATTACAAGCAGGGTCTTTGCAGTGGTGAGTATGCTCAGATGAGTTTCTGGGGCTGGGAATTCACTAGGGTCTGGACACTACACATGCAGTAGAATCCACTCAGTCAGACACAGAGCCTTCCTGCCCTGTTACACAAGACCATGGTCCTCACTCCAGTTCTCACTTCCATTCGCCATCGCTCTGAAACAGAAACATACAAATGGCCCTGTAGTGTGTGTGAGGGGAGGCATACACATGCCATGATGTGTATGTGTGGAAGTCAGGGGACAATTCTCAAAGCCAGTTCTCTCTTTCCGGCATGGGCTTCTGAGAATTGAACTCAGGTTGTCAAGCGTACACAGCAAGCATCACCAGCCTGCATCAGTTATTTAAGCATCTAAGATGACGGCGGATGTGCTCATTAGCTTGACTGTGGTGATTGTGACATAATGTTTACACACATCAAAACATCACCTTAACCACATGCAACTTCTCTCAATGACACCTAAGTAAACCCAGGAAATAAATGCTAACAATGGTGGTGATCTGTGATTAGTTCCCATTGTGTGCCAGGCTCTGCCCTAGGAATTCTTGCATCCATTATCCTTAACTTCACATGATGCTCAAAGGAAAATGACATTGTTCAGATGTGATCATTAAGAAAACCATGGCTCATAGAAGCCATGAGGCATGACCAGAGCCACAATTACTAAGTAGTAAATCTTGGTTTACTATTGTCTAAATGCCCCAAAGGTTTCCTTCATGTGGAATGAGTCTCTTGGTTCCAGTAGGTAGGCCCAGTGGGGAGTGGTGGCCTGTCCTGTCAGTGCAGCCTGAGGATGCAGCAACTCAGGTGGAACCTGTGGTTTTAGCAAAGTGAGCAAAGAAGACAAGTGTGTGTGAGGTCAGACCTTGGGCACAGAACTCATGCCATGCTGAAGCTGAAGTCTGAGACCCTGGGGCAGTCTGTCATGTGACTCAAAAGCCCCAGTGTGTGCCAGGTCTGGAGACATAAACCTGGAGTTCTCGCTTCTCAGGAGGCAGAGGCAGGATAACTGTACTTAAAGACCTGATGGACTCTGGAATAAGTTCCAGGCCTACAAGATAGTTAGGGAGAGCTTGTCTCAAGAGAACAGTTTTCAAGGGGGATATAAGCCACATGTTAGAGTGCTTGCCCAGCAAGAACAGGATAATCCCTAGCCAAAACGTGGAAAGCCCAGACCCCAACAGCAGCTCTGCTCTTGTTGAGCACTTTCTTGGTGAGTCTTGACAAATGTCTTCCTTTGATCCACAACTGTGCTATTAACTTTAAACTGTTAGTACTTTAAGAAGGCAAAGGAGAAAGGTCTGCAGGCAAATGTCTGGCTCCAGCCATCTTTCTGGGTTTTTTGTTTGTTTGGTTTTGGTTTTTCTTGAGTCAGGGTTTCTCTGTGTAGTCCTGGCTGTCCTGGAACTCACTCTGTAGACCAGGCTGGCCTCGAACTCAGAAATCCACCTGCCTCTGCCTCCCAAGTGCTGGGATTAAAGGCGTGCGCCACCACTGCCCAGCTTCTAGCCATCTTTTAACCTCTGCAAGATTCTGTTCTCTCTGTGTGTAATGGAGATTATTGTTCTTTCATCCTGCATGTGATGAGAAATTTAAATAAACGAATATAAACTAATGTAAGTATCAAGTATGCAGTGACGTTGCAAAAATGAATTAACACATCCTCAGCCCAATCAAGATCTTTCCATTCATCTACAGGAAGTAGATAGACATAAATACAGATATCTATATTAAAATCTTTGTAATATGTGTACACTCACATGAAGATTAAATTAGTAGTACATAGAAATATGTAATTTATATTTTAGCTGCATATAATCATATTTTTAAAAATCTATGTAAATCTATCTATGTATAAATAATGAAGCTAATGTTAAGAAATTAGGAACTTGTCTTAGGTAGTATGCAGAGTTTTCATGTGAACTCGGGATTCTCAAAGCTCCAGTTCCTGTAGATATCTCTTTACCTATGATCTATTTCTTTTGAATTGGCCAAGAAACTCCACAGAGTATATTGTTTTGGAACAGAGTATTGTGAGTTTAAATAAACATGAAAACTCACCTAGCTTAGCTAAAGAAACCACATTTGAAATACTATTAAAACAACAACAAACACACAAGTAAAACAAAAAAAAAAACCTGCATCTAAAATGCACTGAGACTGAGACTGAGGGGCTAAGCAGCTTGGGAGCGGAACGTGGAAGGCTCAGGAAGTGCGCCATGAAGAGTTTTCATAACATCAGCCTGAGTCCTGCTCTCTCCTGACTCACTCACTCCGCTCCTCTACTGCTCATTCTGGTCAAAGGTCTCAACGGCTTTCCTGTTGTCAAACACAGAGGATCCTGGTCACCCTCACCTTGTCATCTGTCACGGTCTTCTTCCCCAGATTGTGTGCCGTCATACTCACATGGGGTTTTCCCTTCCTTGGAGACTCTGTTGTGTCTTATTCTGCTTATGGAGGACACTTCTTCCTCATTCCTTATCATAGAAGAATGGGGGCCTAGAATTCCTTCCTAGCAGTAAACTGGAGGGTTGGTGCTCAGAGAGATCTCCAGCAGCACAAAGGAAACTAGCCGAAAACTACAATCGGGACAAACTGACACAATACAAAAAAATGACCAGTGCTGTGCTGGCTGGTCCCTACCAGCTGCTGAGAACCAGCCAGTGATCTCCGTGGATTTGGTGGTTTTCCACGTTAAACTGCTGGAAGCTGAACAGGCTTGGAGAAAGCACGCTTAGCCAGAGCCAAGGCACCAGAACCTCGTTTCTTTAGAAGAGTCAGTAAGCAGACTGTTGGACCTGAAATACAAGTGATGGTCCTGATAAGACATGTAAGAAGGGCAGGAAAGACAGTGAAACAGAGAAAGTCAAACTCGGAATTTTGCCAAATAAAAGGAACCTAGCTGGAAATGTAGGTGTGCATAGCCCAGAGTAAAGAGATAACTTCTTCTTGACCATATCACAGTAAATATGGGAAAAAGACAAAGTTCCTGAAAGCACTCAGTGGAAAAAACTGATCTGATTGGGTGGTTTGACTTCCTGCTTGTTAGTGAAACGAACAATTCTCAAAAGGTGAAATAAAAATGGAAAAGACCTAAGAAGGTGGTGAACCTCACTCTCCCGGAGACATGTCAGATAAGCTACACTGAGATTCCGTCTTATGTCAGTCAAGATGGCGGTCATGAGGGACTCTGTTGCCCACCTTTGCATCCCCTTTCCATAGCTAGACTGCCTGGTCTGGCCTCAGCGGGAGAGGATGCACTTAGTCCTGCTGCAACTTGATGCAATGGGGCGAGAGGTACCCATGGGGGAGCCTCCTAAAAGGGGATGGGAGAATGGGGGAGGGTTGTGAGAGTGGGACTGGGAGGAGAGGAGGGAAGGGGCTGGGATCATGCTGTAAAGTGAATAAATAAATAAATAATAAATGGAAAAAACCCAACAAATACTGGGCAGAGATGTGGACAGAATGGAGCCCCTACACTGCTGGTGGGAATATGAATCCTCCCAACCTTCACAGAAGTCAGTGTGGCAGCTTCTCAAAAAGCTAGACATACAGCTTCCATGTGACAAAGCACTTCAGGAATTTGCCCAAAGGACCCCACGTCAGTGTGTCATGGAAGCATCAACAGGTATTGCAACATTTCACAATGGCTAAGCTATGGAGCCAACCCATCTGTCCAGCAGCTGAGGAGTGGATTAGAAATACGTGGTGTATGCACAGTGGAATGGTTTTCAGCCACCAAGAAGAATGAAGGTATATCATTTCCAGGCAAACTGGATTCAACCGGAGACAACCATACTAAGCTAATTAAGCCATTCTAAGAAAGCTAATAGTGTATGCTTGCTCTCAGCTGTGCTTCCTACTTAAGAGTAAAAGTGAAACTGTCTGAAGAGACAGAAGAGGCTAATGGGAGGGCAGAGGAGAGGAAGGGAGGGTGTGTGGAGGGACTGTGTTCAATATACAGACGTACGAAAACTTAAAAAGAAATTAAGGCTTAAGACTAATATGAAATGAAGCAAAACCTGACTGACAGCTGACCTCCACAGAAGTAAAAGATGGCTTAAAATTGGGAATGATTAAGAACTAAGGAAAAAATGTCTGTGTAGAAGTTTACAGCTTTCAGAAATAGATTTCAAAATCAAAATACACTTCAAAACTTAAAAGCTAAATACAAATCTTTCTATTCAAAGCTCTGAAAGAATTCATTATTACCCGACTTGCATTAAGAAATAATTACCAACAGCAGAGGTAAAATTATCTCATAGGAGAAGAATATAAATAGAAGAGGTATGAAATATAAAATACAGATTTATGATTGGATAAAAGTGAAAATGTAAAATGAAACTTTAAAGCAATAAAATCTAGTAGTTGATTATAAGTGAAATAAACACAAGTTAAAATACTGTCAAATAGCAAAATTTATCCTTAGTATGTGATTCAGAGGTTTGTATGTTTCAGTCTCTATGGAAACCACTAAAAATAGAGAAAAGCTGTATTATGAAAAAGATAATAGAAGAAAAACTGAATAATTTAAATTAAACTAAAATAAGGCATGAAAATAGGAAATTTTAAGCATATATTATTCATAAAAAGAAGAAAAATAACAATAGTGACTGTCAATTGTCTAGTCTACCTAAAAAAAAAAAAACTTGCCATATTAAAAAAAAAAATCCTATGTACTAAAAATTTGGAGTGTACCATATGGAGTATAAATATATCTTGATCATACATAACTTTACGTAATATATATTCCATCAGTTCTAGATGGGCTAAAGATTTAACTTAAACACCATAGTTTGTAAAAAAGAATTGTATTTATTTTATCATAAAAACGAATTAGGAAGCATGTCCTATCCAGTATGTAAAGATTATGTTCACCTTGTGAAATTTAATTAAGTAGACACTCATGTCTTTCACGTTTGCAAACAGTATATTCTTCAATGTAATGCAGAAACGGGGGAAATAAGGAGTTAAGGCATTTCATTCTACATGGGCAAACTGTCTTCACACAGGTAATACAGCCAGAAGGCACGAGCAAAGGGTGGGTAGTGTGCATCCTTGGAAACAAGATGGTGACCCAAGGAGGGAGTGTTTGCCCCCTAAGTCTCAGCCTTAAGCCTTGTCCTCTACTGTCCGAGTTGGCTGAGAAGCCAAGCAGTACCTTTTCTTGTCTTAGCAATACCCTAGACTTTCGGCCTAACTCCTGTCTTTCTTATTGCTTTTCAGCTTAGGAGAAGGAGTAGCTCCCGTTGGAGCTGCAGTCATTTGCTACAGCACCTCAGTGCCCACTAACAAAGTGCCGAGCCTGTGAACCTGATAAAGTTAAGTTGCAATTAATCTTTCTGGAAAGGCAGCTCAATGGTTAAAAACTAGTGAAGCTAGGTTGCAATTAATCTTTCTAGGAGTCTGGAGAGGTGGCTCAGTGGTTAAAAGCACATACTGCTCTTGCAGAGGACCCAGGTGTTGGCTACCAGCACAAACATCAGGTAACTCCAGAGGAACTGAGGCCCTCTTGTGGTGTCTGTAAGTATCAGCATGCACCTGGTGCACATAAATTCAAGCAACGCACACATGTAGACAAATAAAAACACAAATTAAAGTAAAAATTGAATTAGAAATCCTACTAGTAACCTCTGTTGAGTGTTGGCAGATGCAAGAGAGAAAGCTAAATGGAGAGGTGGTTTAATGGGAACACAGATGCAGTTGGAAATGATGCGTAGTAGAGTGAGTGTGATTGGCATTTGATTATATATATATATATATGTATGTATATGTTTAGGAGCAATTTTTTTGCCAGCCAACTAAACTGACATAGCAGAAAACTGTCTTATAAATACCCAAGCTCCTGACCCTCAATAAAAGCTGTCCCAGATTTAATTAGTGCAACTTCTTCTTACTTTGAACAGAGGTGATTGCAGGAGCTCATGGCTCCCAAGATGGAGAAGATATGGACTGTAGTGGGCCCTCAACCAGGCATTCATACCACCTCTTCTAAGGCTCAGGGAACACCGTGAAGGAGGCTTAGGAAGTACATACGGGCTTGACAGTAGACTGGTACAACTACTGTATTCCATAACTCAATCAACTGTAGTTACCTACACTGGGCCCATGTAAGACTATCCCTATCAATAGTCAGCCAAGGAGGGGGGTAGGCTCATGGGACTTGAAACTATCAGCTATCTGTAGATTCTTGGAAAGGGAGAAATCATTGTGGACCTGCTGCTGAGCTGACCAGACTCCAACAGATAGATCAAAACTCACAGTCGCACAGATGGTTCTGGTTAATCTTGGTGGGTCACAAAACCAAATAGATATGAACATGAGAGATTTGTGAGTAACGGTGAGTGTGGACAGGGAGATGGGATGTGAAGGAGTGTAGTGTGCAATGCATACATATGTAATTTTGTAAACGCAGTAACAACAATAATACTTTTTTTTTTTTAAAAAGGAGGGGGACTAATTATCTAGGTTTTCACTTGGGCACCTCCCTCCCCTTCTGCTTGTATGTCTGTGTGTTTTAGATGCCTGCTCTAGAGAGAACTAAACTCCCAAGCAGAGATTTACCATCACCTTAAAGGGACCCCATGGCCCTGCTAGGATAGTTACTAATGATGTTAAGGGCCAAGGTCCCTCCCACAGAGCACAAGGCAACACTTGGAGCTGGCATCAATAAATACAGGGATTTAAAACACATGGTGCATGGGGTCAAGGCTACATCTTCATCCTAGCCAGAAACATTGCAAAATGCTTTTCTAGTGTTTTGCGCTGACTCTGAAAAGTTACTGGCCAAAGAGCTAGAGTGTCTGCTGTGTTGGGTGGTCAGTGCTGTCCCCTTTGGTGGTCAGTGCAGTCCCGTTCGGGCACTCAATGCCACAGAGCTCTAAGACAAACACAGCTTCATTGCTGAGCTCCCAGGATGGGTGGGAAAGGCCTGAGTCCCCAGACGGCTCTGCTCATCTCTCCCACACAGTGTTCCACAAGGAATCCACTCTGACATTCTCACTAAAGCATCTCAGCCCAGATTCCTAACATCTGCCCAGCTGTGTGGTCACCATGACCTCTGGATGCCAGTCAGATGGGAAACTGAAAGGCTATGTGACCTTAAGATAAACAAAGCAAGATGGAGGTTATAGCAAAACTCAGGCAAATATTTACCATAAGAGCTACATTTGAACTTTGCTCTTGGGTGGAGGTCCAAGTTTGCTAGCACAACCTGACCTTAGCAACCTTGCCCTCAGCTCCGTTTTTGAGATCACTTGTATTGCACAGGTTTCCCACAAGCTCAGTTCAAATCAACAAGTGTTCTTGTGACCCCAGAACTTGCTGCTTGGAACTCCTCTATGTGAAGCCCTAGTGTTTCCCCTGGGTAAGCTGGTAATAACTTTTCTGGTTTGGACAGAATTCATTTAGATGCTTTAGCTCTGATGCCCATAATTTAGAAGGGTGTGGCAAATGAGAATGGGTCAAGAACATTATATACCTTGAGAGACTCACGCTAGGAGTTGATATGAAGTACAGCCCATCAGTATGGTCACCACTTCTTGATTCATGCAGCATGGTGCTATTTCACTTGGCTGAAAAGTAGGTAGGATTATCAGAAGAACCATCATTAGAAAGGAAGGGGAGGGGAGAAAGAGATGGGAAGAGACTAGGAGACAAGACAAAACCAGGGTGTGGTTGGTGGGGAAGGAGACAGGGGAAGACTAGAGAATTAAAAGGAGGAGGAGGAAGAGGAGGAGGAAGAGGAGGAGAAGGAGGAGGAGGAGGAGGAAGAGGAGGAAGAAGAGGAAGAGGAGGAGGAGTGCTTGTGAGATATTAACCGTTTCTCATGGATTATCATTTGTGATCACCCAGTCTTAAATTTGAGCAGTACTTTCCTTATTTTCAGAGGTAAGGAAAACTCAGGTCTGGAGAGATTTGATAACTTCTCTTAAGGCAGTGCGTCCAGGAGCAGTGGAGTTGAGCTGGGCTCAGCAGGACAGCAGGACTCCAGAGTCATATGCAAACCCAGTGATTTTCCCTCTTGTCTGTGATTATGCATGGTGCCACAGTAAGGTGGGTCCATTGACCATATTAGTGGATGAACAGTAAACAAATAGTTAATACTATGTAGACACCTTTAACTTATCACCTATACCAAAAGAGGGAGGCTCAGTACTCAGAACCCTCAGCCAAGAGGAGTTTTTTTCTGCTGGTTTTATTGTTGTTGTTGTAGTAAACTTTCAGGATAGTATATAAGGCCACAGACATTAAGTCAAGTCTTCTATACACTGAATACCCTATATACTATACACAGTCTCAAGGAATTGGAAATCACACCCTGATTCATAATGTACTCCCTCAAATAGTCTATTTGCTACAATAACTTGTAGTATCGAGTGTTTGAATCTAGGTTGCGATGAGTTCTCATGCTAGTTCCGGCAGTGTTTGGCCAGATCTCTTCACTAGAGTCCCTTTGAGTCCTCTCATCTACATAATGGATAATGGCAGATTTGGGCTTGCTTGTGTCCTTTAGCAGGGTAAAAGGTAAACACACCTCAACTACCATTCAAACAGAAAAGAGAGTTAATCACCAACCTGCCATCAAGTCTCTTGGCACAGCGAAGGAGAGAGGCACTCTTGGTGTAATAAGCACAGAGGACTTGCCTTAGACTGATGGAGAACACCAGAGGGAGCAGTGAGGGCAGCTGGAGAATGTGACCACACAATCCATGATTCCAAATATGGAAGCTAGAGCTGGTGGCACAGGTCTACAATCCCAGCTATCTGAGAAGCTGAGGCAGGAGGATCACAGATCAAAGGCCAGCTTGGGCTACATAAGGAGTTCAAAGCCAGCCTACTTTGTGTAATTCTATATCAAAATTAAAGAGCAAATGGAGGGGTTGGGATGTAGTTCCCTGCTTGCCTAGCAAGCCTCGAGGCCCTGAATTCACCCTCATCACTGGGGAGAAAAGATGACTTGAAACACGAGCTGAACAAAGATGACCCAGGAAACCCAGTGTGGCCACCAAATGCAGCCAGGCTAATGTGGTTCATTGCCATCCTAAGGAAGAATTAGAACACTAGTGGATGTCTTAGTTTTACTTTAATCTTTTGAATGGTTTATTTGTTTTTGACAGACCATTTACAGAGCGAAGGGCAGAGTATCCAGTTAATAACTTGTTGGCTGTCTATGCGTTTATATAGCTGGAAGCCTGGCACCAGTCCCATGCAACTGGTCATGTTTACAGTGAGGTGAAAAGTCCAGGGCTGATACCTTGGCTTCTGCCCTGGATCCTAGAGGGTGAGGAAGCCACAGGCTAAATCAGTGAACCTGGAGAGGGAAAGACAGAGGGTGAGGGAGCCATAGGCTAAATCTGTGAACCTGGAAATCAGTGAACCTGGTGAGGGAAAGCCCAGGAGTAGGGTGGGGGGAGCAGGATGGGCAGGGAGAATATAAAGGGTGTATGTTGTGTTGAGTGCAACATTTGGGCCATTTGGAATCATTGAGTGGAGGGCTGCTTGGACCATGAGAGGTAGGCCAAGTGAACAGCAAACAACCATAGTAATAAGTGCCAATGAAGCCATGGTGCATGAAGATTGACCCAAAGAAGAGAACGATGAAATAAGATAGAAGCCTGTAGTTGCCAGCTACATGGAGAGAAGCAGCCTCCAGGAAGGAAATGAACATTAGACATCTGTGGTGCTGAAGAGAGAGATGCCAGTAAATACCAGATACAGGAACCAGTTTCTCTCTCTTCATCCTTGCTCCTGAGTAAGGTCTATTGAAGTCTCAGTGAGATATTCTAACCTACAGTGGATCTGAAAAACATCCCAGGAGCCTCCATAAGGCCCACATACAAATGCTGCTACTCCATCTCAATTCCTTGCAGCCTAAGTAGGAAGGCCATTACTCTTAAACAGAGGCTCTGGGAGGGCCTTAGACCTCAGATTTCTGCTTCCCTGCCAAGGTCCCCCAAGGTCATCAGCTCTGTTTTTCTGAGTGGCCAAGGTCACTTTCCTTTTGGGAAAATGGAAAGAGTAGAACAAAACAAAACAACAGGCAAAAGGCCCATTGAGATCCTCAGCTACATTAATGGCAGCAGTCACTGGGTGGCCATCTGTTTGGGACTCTTGTTGCCTGATGTTGGTTTCACAAGAGCCATGTAAGGTGAAAGTTCCCAATTTCCCCAGGTAGGCCAAGGTCATGGTGTGAGTAAAAGGAGTCAGAATCCACCTGCAGTTTCCGTGTACAGCCCACCCTTCCACTTACTTCATTGTGCTGCATCCAAACTCTGCATAAGTCGTAAGTAGAGCTTCCAGGGTTACCATGTGCTGACATGTCTCAACACACATATTTTACCTTTAAAAAGCTAGGTATGCTAAAGCATGGGCAGCACTAGAAACTGTGGTGGATGCAGGCAGATGATAAACTAAGTATGCAAATGATTTCAGAGAGTGGTAATTCTATGGAGAAAATCAGGAGAGGTGATCAAAAGTGACCAAGTCCAGGGTCTATCCATGACTGCATTAGAAGATCTGGGATCAACTCAATGCATCAACCTGCTTGCTCTGGGCCTCATGCATGGCCAGATTCAAATTTATTAGTGCTGTGGCTGACCTGGTGTGTGAGCAGATGTGTGGTATGCTGTCTAAGGACCTAGAGTTTTCTCACCAGTTATAATTGCCACATGGATATGTGGATTTCATTTCTAAGACCAGGTAAAT
>JADRCH010000155.1:664583-735857 GCA_019843965.1 Rhynchomys soricoides | reverse complement strand
GCTCAGTCATCTCGCCCCACCCACCTCCACTCCCCATCCCTCCCTATCTTAGGCTTTACTAAGTATACAGTTTAGTGCAGTTTAGTGGTGTTACTTATACTTACATTGCTGGACTTCCAATCTCCAAAACATTTTCCCCTGGAAAGTAAAATTCTATGTCTATTAAATCAGCCTCAGTCCTCCCTACTACCCCCCCCCCCCCATTCTACTTTCTGTTTCTGTTATTTTGATGGCTATAATTACCTCAGGTTGGTAGAATCACTGTATCTGCCTGTGTGTGTGTGTGTGTATGTGTGTGTGCGTGTATCTTCACCTGGCATCGTGTCCTCCAGATTATTCTGATTATTGTTGCTTGCTAAGCATCATCCCAACCTCAATTTCACATTTTCAGTTATAGCCCTGAACACTAAGACTAAAAGCTACATACGCCATTCTATCATTGCTGTTCCCAATTGGGAGGGAGGTGAGTTTACACCCTCCTCTCTCTCTCTCTGTCTCTCTCTCTCCTTTTTCATGTGTTTTGTGTTTGCACTGGATTCTCTGTATTCTGAAAATCCACAGACTAGAAGTTTAGGCTCCACCAGGGATAACCTAAGTAGTTTGAAGCTCTAAACATCTACTCTGGCAGTCACGTATGGGAAGTGCAGGGCTGAGACAGCCGGGTCTGGCAAGCTGGACCATGAGCGTGCTGCAGAGTCTTAGTTGTTCAGAGACTGAAATTTAGATCTTGTGCTATTTTAGGTCTAGGTAACCCTGAACTTTCTCATGGATCGTGTAATGTTTTATTTG
Source organism: Rhynchomys soricoides (assembly GCA_019843965.1). Taxonomy (NCBI): domain Eukaryota; kingdom Metazoa; phylum Chordata; class Mammalia; order Rodentia; family Muridae; genus Rhynchomys; species Rhynchomys soricoides. The sequence continues at coordinate 735,068 of JADRCH010000155.1, read as the reverse complement.
AAAGTGTGCTGTTTCAAAGAATAGGCTGGAGAACAACACGCACAGCGCATGTGTAGATGGGTGGCTGTTTTGTTGAGTATATGTTTATGTGTCTCTGAGGCTATACTCCAAACCATAACAAGACTCACGCCTGGAAACTGAGGACATGCTTAAAGCTCCATATCCTTTTACATGGCTCTCACGGGTAACTCCATATTTTGTTTTATTTTATTATTTTTCAAACAGTACCTTTATTCGTCGACAATAATGAAATTTAGAATTATAACAAACCATGAAAAATAGAAACACACACATTCCCCAGTGTTTTCAATTTCCCGATGCGTCATTCTTTGAGATTAAGGGACAATAAATTATCATTTCCAGGTATTCTCAGATTTTTGAAAATTATGGTATTTTACACCTACTTCTAACAATCTTCACACTCTATAATTTGAATAGCAAGAATTCTTGTTCATAGAATAAAATGTACTAAATTTAGTAGTGTACATGAAGAACTCCATCCTGCTGGGATATTCGATGAAAGAGTAATTTATCATTTGTTTATATTACTGCATGTACACATTATAGGATAAGAGGGAGAACAGGTATGGCCTTTTCCCTGACATTAGGAGTCCTTGATCACTATTATATACTCTAATTCTATTTTCCTACAAATTTTGTGATTCATTTTTCTTTAGAGCTGAATACTGTTTCGTTTTGAATATATGTTTGACTTTGATGATCCATACATTGATAGATAAGTAGGCTGATTCCACTTTGCTATAGTGAATAAAGCAACAGTAAATGAAGTGTAAATATCTCTGTGGTAGATAGGATACAGTATGGGGTTTTCTGGGCTTAGGACCAAGAGTGGAATAGCTATTCATTTTGGTAGCTCTGTTTTTAATGTATTGAAGAACCTCCACACTGATTTCCATACTGTATTAATTTATACTACACCAGCAGTAAACGAGGATTTCCCTTTTCCCACATCCTCTCCAAAATCGGTTGTCAGATTTCTTTATAGTAGCCATTCTGACTGGGATGAAATTTTAGTTATTATTCTCCCTCTCTGTCTCTCTCTGTCTCTCTCTCTCTCTTTCTCTCTCTCTCTGATTTTGGTATCAGAATAATACCAGCTTCATGGATTTTGTAGTGTTCCTTGTAGCATGATTTATTTTCTTTGCCTGACTCGTTAAATCCCCTATGTCAGTTACCTTTTGGAATTCTGGGAGCAGGAGAGGGTATAAAATCCCAGCAGAGGCTGAGAGCAGGGAGTAGGATTTAAGGATAGCAGAGAAGAGGTTCCAGGAGACAGAAGAGTAGGGCCAGAGAGCAAAGTAAGCTGAGAAGACAGACAGTTGGTGACAGTTGAGCCAGAAGCTGTGCTGAGCCAGAAAAGAGACTGTTAGGAGACAAGAGGAGAACCCACAAAGAACTCACAAAGTGGCTAATATAAGGAAAAATAAAAACTACAGTTCCTTCACTTTGTGTGTTGTGGAACATGTTTAAAAAAATTAGGATGGGGATACCTCTGCCTGAGACACCAGGGCTCCATAGCCAAATAGAGCTGGGAGAAAGATAGCCTCCCAGGAGTGTGGGCAAGCCTGTCTGCTCAGAGGGACCCACCTGGAATACCCAGGACACAGGGACTGAGGAGCGGGCTTCTGGTTTCTTTCGGTGGCCAGGGAGCAGATCCTGTGACACATGGCTCCATACTCAAATAGTGCCAGGAGAGAGCTGGTATCCCAGGAGTGCCAACATACCTTCAAGCACAGGAAGGACCATCACTTCTTTTCAAATTCACTGGACCAAGAGGGACCCTTGCAGAGCCATCAGGACACAGGAAACAAGGGACAGCTAGGGACTATAGATCCTTCTTGATTCTGTCTGCACCCCAGAGCTGACCCTGCACCACAGCTCTCCAAACCCAAATTCCTCTCAGAGATAACTGGTCTTCAAGGAGTATTGACACCTAGGCTTGCAGGAAAGACAAGCCACAGTCACACAGAGTAAGACAAGCTAACACCAGAGATAACCAGATGGCAAAAGGCAAGTGCAAGAACATAAGGAACAGAAACCAAGGCTACTTGGCATCATCAGAACCCAGCTCTCCCACCACAGCCAGCCCTGGATACCCCAACACACCAGAAAAGCAAGACTCAGACTTAAAATCCCATCTCATGAGGATGATAGAGGACTTTAAGAAAGACACAAATAACTCCCTTAAAGAAATACAAGAGAACACAGGTAAACAACTAGAAGCCCTTAAAGAGGAAACATAAAAATCCCTTAAAGAAATACAAGAAAACACAATCAAATGGGCAGAATTAAAGGAAAACACAATCAAACAGATGAAGGAGATGAACAAAACCATGCAGGAACTAAAAACAGAAATATAAACAATAAAGAAATCACAAAGGGAGACAACACTGGAGATAGAAAACCTAGGAAAGAAATCAGGAGTCATAGATGCAAGCATCACCAACAGAATACAAGAGATGGAAGAGAGAATCTCAGGTGCAGAAGATACCATAGAAAACATTGACATAACAGTCAAAGAAAATGCAAAATGCAAAAAGACCCTAACCTAAAACATCCATAATATCCAGGACACAGTGAAAAGACAGAACCTGAGGATAATAGGTGTAGAAGAGAGTGAAGATTCCCAGCTTAGAGGATCAGTAAATATCTTCAACAAAATTATAGAAGAAAACTTCCCTAACCTAAAGAAAGAGATGAACATAAATAAACAAGAAGCCTATAGAACTCCAAATAGATTGGACCAGAAAAGAAATTCCTTCCATCACATTATAGTCAAAACACCAAATACACAAAATAAGGAAAGATTATTAAAAGCAGTAAGGGAAAAGGGTCAAGTAACATATAAAGGCAGACCTATCAGAATTACCTCAGACTTCTCATCAGAGATTATGAAAGCTAGAAGATCCTGGGCAGATCTCATATAGACTCTAAGAGAACATAAATGCCAGCCCAGGCTGCTATACCCAGCACAACTCTCAATAATCATAGATGATGAAACCAAAATTTTCTATGACAAATTCAAATTTGCACAGTATGTTTCCACAAACCCAGCCCTACAAAGAATAGTAGATGGAAAATGCCAACTCAAGGAGGGAAACTACACTCTAGATAAAGCAAGAAAGTAATCTTTCATCAAACTCAAAAGAAGATAGCCACACAAACATAAAATAACATCAAAAATAACAGGAAGCAACAATTACTATTCCTTAATACTTCTTAACGTCAATGGACTCAATTCCCCAGACTGACAGACTGGATACATAAACAAGACTGAGCATTTTGCTGCATCCAGGAAATGCACCTCCATGTCAAAGACAATCACTACCTCAGAGTAAAAGGCTGGAAAACAGTTTTCCAGGCAAATGGCCCCAAAAAACAGGCTGGAGTAGCCATTCTAATATCAGATAAAATCAACTTTCAACCAAAAGTCATCAAAAAAGATAAGGAAGCACACGTTATACTCATCAAAGAAAAAAACCAACAAAGAAGAACTCTCAATTCTGAACATCTATGCCCCGATGCAAAGGCACCCACATTTGTAAAAGAAAATTTACTACAGCTAAAAGCACACATTGCACCTCACACAATAATAGTGGGAGACTTCAACGCCCCACTATCATCAATGGACAGATCTTGGAAACACAAACTAAATAGAGATACAGTGAAATTTACAGATTATGAACCAAATGGATTTAACAGGTATCTATAGAACATTTCATTCTAAATCAAAAGAATATACCTTATTCTCAGCACTTCATGGTGCCTTCTCCAAAATTGATCATATAATTAGTCATAAAACAAACTTCAACAGATATAAGAAGATTGAAATAATCCCATGCCTCAGATTAAGGCTGGTCTTCAATGGCAACAACAACAACAACAGAAAGCCCACATACACATGGAAGCAGAACAATGCTCTACTCAATGAAAACTTGGTCAAGGAATAAAGAAAGAAAAAAATTAAAGACTTCCTAGAATTTAATGAAAATGAAAGTACAACATACTCAAACTTATGGGACACAATGAAAGCAGTATTAAGAGGAAAACTCATAGCTCTGAATGCCTCCAAAAAGAAACTGGAGAGAGCATACACTAGCAGTTTAACAGCACCCTTGAAAGCTCTAGAACAAAAAGAAGCTAATACACCCAAAAGGAGTAGAAGGCAGGAAAAGGGCTGAAATCAACCAAGTAGAAACAAAAAGAACTATACAAAGAATCAACAAAACCAGGAGCTGGTTCTTCGAGAAAATCAACAAGATAGATAAACCCTTAGCCAGACTAACCAGAGGGCATAGAGACAGTATGTAAATTAACAAAATTAGAAATGAAAAGGGAGATATAACAACAGATTCTGAGGAAATTAAAAAAAAACATTAGATTTTACTAAAAAAGACTATATGCAACAAAATTGGAAAATCTGGATGAAATGGACAAGTTTCTAGACAGATACCAAATATCAAAGTTAAGTCAGGATCAGATAAACCATCTAAACAGTCCCATAACCCCTAAAGAAATAGAAGCAGTCATTAAAAGTCTCCCAACCAAAAAAAGCCCAGGACCAGATGAGTTCAGTACAGAATTCTATCACACCTTCAAGGAAGACCTAATACCAATACTCTTCAATCTATTCTACAAAATAGAAACAGAAGGAACACTACCTAATTCATTCTATGAGGCCACAGTTAAACTGATACCAAAACCTCACAAAGACCCAACAATAAAAGAAAACTTCAGACCAATTTCCCTTATGAATATCGATGCAAAAATACTCAATAAAATTCTCACAAACCAAATCCAAGAACACATCAAAAGGATCATTCACCATGATCAATAGGCTTCATCCCAGGGATGCAGGGATGGTTCAATACCCGGAAATCCATTAATGTAATCCACTTCGTAAACAAACTCAAAGACAAAAACCACCTTGGTCATTTTGATAGATGGTGAAAAAGCATTTGACAAAATTCAACATCCCTTCATGATAAAAGTCTTGGAAAGATCAGGAATTCAAGGAGCATACCTAAACATAGTAAAAGCAATATACAGCAAACCAGTGGCCAGCATCAAACTAAATGGAGAGAAACTCAAAGCAATCCCACTAAAATCAGGGACTAGGCAAGGCTGCCCCCTCTCTCCCTAGTTATTCAATATAGTACTTGAAGGTCTAGCTAGAGCAATCAGACAACAAAATGAGGTCAAAAGGATACAAATTGGAAAGGAAGAAATCAAAATATCACTATTTGCAGATGGTATACTTAAGTGACCCAAAATATTCCACCAGAGATCTGCTACAGCTGATAAACACCTTCAGCAAAGTGGCTGGATATAAAATTAACTCAAGCAAATCAGTAGCCTTCCTATACTTGAAGGATAAACAGGCTGAGAAAGAAATTAGGGAAATGACACTCTTCACAATTGTCACAAACAATATAAAGTATCTTGGTGTGACTCTAACCAAACAAGTGAAAGATCCATATGACAAGAACTTCAAGTCTCTGAAGAAAGAAATTGAAAAAGACCTCAGAAGATGGAAAGATCTCCCATGCTCATGGATTGGCAGGATTAATATAGTTAAAATGGCCATCCTGCAGAAAGCAACCTTCAGATTCAATGCAATCCCCATCAAAATTCCAACTCAATTCTTCATAGACTTAGAAAGAACAATTCTCAAATTCATTTGGAATAACAAAAACCCAGGATAGCAAAAACTATTCTCAACAAGAAAAGGACTTCTGGGGGGAATCAGCATCCCTGACCTCAAGCTGTACTACAGAGCAGTAGTGATAAAAACTGCATGGTATTGGTACAGTGACAAGCAGGTAGATCAATAGAATAGAACTGAAGACCCAGAAATGAACCCACACACTTATGATCACTTGATCTTTGACAAAGGAGCTAAAACCATCCAGTGGAAAACAGACAGCATCTTCAACAAATGGTGTTGGTTCAACTGGCGGTCTACATGTAGAAGATTGGGAATTGATCCATTCCTATCATCCTGTACAAAGCTCAAGTCCAAGTGGATCAAGGACTTCACATAAAACCAGATACACTGGATCTAAGAGAAGAGAAAGTGGGGGAAAGTCTCGAACACATGGGAACAGGGGAAAAGTTCCTGAACAGAACACCAATGTCTTATGCTCTAAGATCAAGAATCGACAAATGGAACCTCATGAAATTTCAAAGCTTCTGTAAGGCAAAGGACACAGTCAATAGGACAAAACGGCAACCTACAGATTGGGAAAAGATCTTTACCAATCCTACATCTGATAGGCTAATATCCAATATATACAAAGAACTCAAGAAGTTAGACTCCAGAGATCCAAATAACCCTATCGAAAAATGGGGAACAGAGCTAAACAGAGAAGTCTCAACTGAGGAAACTCGAATGGCCAAGAAGCACCTAAAGAAATGTTCAACATCCTTAGTCATCAGGTAAATGCAAATTAAAACAACCCTGAGATTCCACCTCACACCAGTCAGAATGGCTAAGATCAAAAACTCAGGTGACAGCAGAGGCTGGCAAGGATGTGGAGAAAGAGGAACACTCCTCCATTGCTGGTGGGAATGCAAGCTGATACAACCTCTGGAAATCAGTTTGGCAGACCCTCAGAAAAATGAACATAATACTACCTGAGGACCCAGCTATTCCATTGCTGGGCATATACCCAGAAGATGCTCCAACATGTCATAAAGACACATCCTCCACTGTGTTCATAACAGCCATATTTATAATAGCCAGAAACTGGAAACAACCCAGATGTCCCTCATCAGAGGATTGGATACTGAAAATGTGGTACATTTACACAATCGAATACTACTTAGCTATTAAAAACATGAAATTCATAGACAAATGGATGGAACTTGAAAATATCATCCTGAGGGAGGTAACTCAGTTACAAATGAATGACCACGGGATGTACTCACTGATAAGTGGTTATTAGCCCAAAAGTTCAGAATACCCAAGAGTCACTTCATAGCAACCATTGGGCTGAGCATGAGGTCCCCGATGGAGGAGTTGGAAAAGGGACTGAAGGAGGTGAGGGAGTTGGCTGTCCTATGGAGGGAGCAACAGTGTCCTCTGGCCTGACCTCCTGATGCTCCTGGAGACTGGACCCCCAACCAGAAAATACACATGAAGGGACCTATGATGCTGGCCACATATGTGGCAGAGAAGTGTCTTGTTAGCCATCAGGGGGAGGAGAGACCCTTGGGCTTGAGGGTGTTAGATGTCCTAGTATAGGAGAATGCCAAGGAGGGAAGAGGAGAGTGGGTGGGTGAGTGGGGGAATACTTCCATAGAGGCAGGGGAAGGGGGGAGGGAATAGGGAGGTTCCAAAGGGGAGATCTGGAAAGGGGGAAACATTTGAAATGTAAATAAAGTATCTAAATAAATAAATAAGAACCAAAAAAGAAGAAGAATTAGGAAGAACTCCTTTTGTGAAAGTTTAATAGAATCAGTGTTGAATCCATCCAGCCCTGAGCTTCTCTTTGAGGGAAGACATTTAATTATAGTTTCAACCTCACTGAGTGTAGTAAGTCTCTTTATGTTATTTATATCTTCTGGGTTAATTTGGTAGATGATATGCACTTACAAATTCATCTGTGTCTTCTAGATTTTCCAGCATTTTAGAGAATAAATTGAAAATTTAATAATGTCTTGTATTCATTAGAATGGAATCCATTGTACTGACATCCCTTGATTTCCAGGTGTGTCCGATTGTCTAAGAGTTTGTCAACCCTATTAAACTTTTCCAGAACCCTAACCTTTTGTTCGTTTTCTCCATTGTTCTTTCAGCCTCTCATTCAATTCATTATTTCATGCCATCTATTGGAACTGTGACTGGTCGCTTGCTGGTTTTCAGGAGTCTTGAAATGCATCATTAGGTTATTTATTTGTTTTCTCTGAGATATTTTTAGATTTATTTATTTTTATTTTATGTGTGTGAATGTTTTGCCTAAATTTATCAGTGCACCATAGGTATGCAGTACCTACAGGGGCCAGAAGAGACAGTAGGGAGATGGTTGTAAGCTGCTATGTGGTGCTGGGAATTGAATCTGGAAGAACAGTCAGTATTCCTAACCACTGGACCTTCTCTCTTGCCACTCTCAGAATTTTTAGTGTATTTATTGCTATAACTTTTCCTTTCAGGACTGCCTTTGCTGAATACCAGAGGTTTGGGCAGGTTGTGCTCTCATTCTCATTTGTCTCTAGGAATTTTTAAATTTCCATTCTGGTTTCTTGGATGACCCAGTGTTCATTCAAAATGTTTCTTTCAGTCTACAAGGAATTTTGTGATTTCTGTGATTACTCTTGTTGGTAATTTCTCCTTTTATTCCATTGTGATATGATTCATGGAATTCCTGCACATTTTTTGTGTTTGTTGAGATTAATTTGTGTCCTATGATATAACCAATATGGAGAAATTTACACATGAAGCTGAGAAGGAAAAATGTAGATTTCTTATCTGTTGTGTAGACTATCCTGTATAAATCCAGTTGATCAATAGCATATTTTAGCTCTGAAGTTTCTTTACTTTTTTTAAGTTTGGAAGATCTATCTAAGCATAAGAGTAGAATATTTAAGTCTCCACTATTACTGTATAGGACTTATTTCTTTGTTTTACAAAATTAGGGACTCCACCATTCAGTGCATAAATGTTGGAGGCATATATTATGTAAAATTTCTACTTTTAAAATATGAATATTCTACCTGACAGATAGGAAATACACATTGTTGTTCAGCTTCACACATACTTTTTATTTCTTCTAATGAGTTTAATTTTGAGGTTTCCTTTATCTGATATAAGGAAAGCTATCCCTGCTTGTTTACAGTTTCTATTTGCCTGGTAGCTTGTCATCTATTCTTTGATATTGTTTTTTGTTGTTTTGTTTTTTTTTCTTTTTTTGGTTAAGTGTGTTACTTGCTGACAACATAGAGTTGGTTCTAGTTTTCTAAATCCACTCTATTAGTCTTTATTTTTACTGATGAACTGAGGTCATTTACATTTGAAGTTGTTATGAAAAGGGATTTCCATATTCATGAAAGTTCCTATAAATTTGTCTGAGCTGTTCTGTTTGGGTGAATTATTGGTATTTATTTTTCTTTTCTCATATTAGTTTTTAGAGTCCACTTATTTACCATCTTGGTCATAGTTTTTTCTTTCCTAGGTTCAGTTTGACTCCATGTTTCTTTTCATTGGGTGTACACTTTCATGTACCCTGTTGAAAGAAGCCATCTTTCTTCTTCCTCACTATAAAGAATTCCATTAAAATTTTACCTCAGTGTTGGCTTGGTTGTTCTTGTGAATTACATTAATTTGTGTCTGTCTTAAATTGGTTTTGCTAGGTGTGGCCCATAGTTATTTACTTTCATAGATTGAAATATTCTGTTCCATGTTTTTCTGGCTTTTATGGTTGCTGATGAACAGTTTGAGGTAACTTTTAATATTTCTGCCTTTGTATGTGAATTGATCTTTTTCTCCTGCTGCTTTTAGAATTATTTATTTATTTTGTATGTCTGTCATTCTACTATGACATGTTGTCCAGTTTATTCTCTGGTTCTATCTATTTGTATTTCTACATCCCTCTTGTGTTTGTACATATTTTTCTTCTTCTAGGTTTGGGAAGTTTTCTGCTATAGTTTCATGAAGTTTTCGTTCTATTTGATTTTATCTCTGCCCTTTTCTTCAAATAATTTATCTTCAGCCTTGGACTCTTGAATATATCCTAGACTCCATGGGCATACACCCATCTTCTACGTTTCCTTGTATATGTCTGTTTGTATTCTTGTCTTGATTCTGCGCCATCCCTGTAGCTTTCTCTTCTGCCTGTCTGTTAATTCCTGGTCCTGTCTGTTAATGATGATTCTTAATGCGGTTCTGATTTGATGGACCATTTCTTTCAAGTATTTCTGTTTGGCTCTTTTTCCATGTGTCCTCTCCTTTCTCCCTTTCCCCTTTGTATTTTCTTCCAATTGACTGTTTCTCTCATTTTGGAGACTGTCACTGGAGGTCTTCGATAGATTCTTAACATGAGCATCTGTTTATTAGACTCTTCTATATGATAATTATTTCTCTTTAAAAGTAAGGTGAATTCTTTTCCGGTATTTTATCTCTGTAGTTTATTCCCTTACAGGTGAGCTAGTTGGTTGAGGGTTGCAGAGTCGTAGGATCACAAGGCTGCAGGTGATGGTTGTCATAACTTCCATTTCTTTGACATGTTTTATGTAGTTGCTGGAGTGATTTTGCCTTTCAGCCTTGACTTCCTCTTTTACTGGGTCTGTTTGGCTGTTTTGTTTTTGGTGACTGTTTCTAATGGGATATCTGTATGCTGTTAATCTGGAGACTGGGCAAACAAATAGAGTTAGTGAGGAGATCTTGGCTATTTGCTAACAGCACTGATGATGGGGCTGCCAGTTTTGCAACCAATTAGAGTGAAAATTGTGGTCATTTCTTGGATTTTGTTAACTCACTGGGGATAGCATACCAAATATCAGACCCTTCAAATTCTATGTATTGTCTGGCAGCTATGGTTAGAGCCACAGGCCCAAAGTAACCCCTAGGACTAAACTAATATTGACTCCTTGTCTTGCAACCTCAAAAGTCAATACCCTGCACCCACACTGAACTTTGAGACCACTAGAGCCAAAGGCCCAGTATCTCCAGTGACTGGGGACACTAGAGCTCTAGTTTTGACCCTGAACTGACCTTTGAGGCTACCAGGACCTGAAAGCTTGTCTCATAGGTCTCCCATTTCTCTGTAGAGCTGATAGGTCCTGGGGTGCTTTTTCAAAACTGCTAGAACAGAAGACCTCTTCCTATGGTGTTTTCTGGTTCCACAAACATTGGAGACCTTGTGACAGGAATCTTTCTAACCCTTAATTAATCAATTTGGGAAAAAAAGTTATTCAACTTTAATAAGTGATTTTTTTTAAAAAAAAATCACAGTTGTAAGCTGACTTGGGGAAAATGGACAATGTAGTTGGTGAGGCTTTGCTCACCTAAGGGGAGCTGGGAAGGCAGGTAGAGCAGCTGCTCTGTGTGTATCAATGTTCAACCACTGTGAGAAAACACAGGACAATGGGCATGAAGGAAGAAGGAATGTTTGTTTTGGGGACATTTTCCAGAGGTTTCAGTCTAGGGCCTTTGATGACCCAGAATATCAGTACACATGTGCACAGTGAGGGAATGCAGAGACACAGAGGCAGAGAGAGGGAAAGATGGAGAGAGATGGAGAGGCAATATGAATGAAAGGAGGGGCCAGAAACAAACAATCCCCAAGAGCATACTCGTAAGTTCCCATTCCCTTCAAGAAGGTTCTACTCCCCTTAGTTTCCAAGGCATCTCAATATCACATCAATGGGATCCCATCAATGGGATAATTCACTGGTGATCAGAGACCTCATTATCTGTCTAGCCAGTTCTCCAAATACTATCTGTCAACACTGCTGTACAGGAGGCCAGACCTTCAACACATACACCCTTGGGGGAACATTTCAGCTTCACCCACCATACCTTGTGTGCTTGAAAATTGGGGGATGAGAAGACATCCAGGCCAAGGAAGGGAACACTAGCCAAGGGGCAGCTGAGACAGAGACTTCTAGTTTCCATGCTGGCTCTCATCTTGGGATGAACTTCCCAGTGGTTCATGGTTTTTAATGCTCTAATATATACTCCATTAAACATTCCTCTTCTCCCAGCAGGAGGACTTTTTAGGTACATCACTTATAACCAGAACCTTCCAGTATTGGAGAACTTAAGACACCATGTTGCAGGCTTTTCCACTTGTTATCTTCACCCATTAATAAGCTGTAACTTCAAGTCAGGCTCTAAGTCTTATTTGCCCCTGCTTACCAAGAGCCTGTCACAGAGTCTGTCCCAGAAGAAACAGACATGTGTGATGTCAGAATAGACAGCGCTTCAATAGTGGGGCCTGACTCAACTCTGAAAATACAAACAAGTGTTGGATAGAAACAAAGCTCTCAAGGCTTGTCCTTGAACTGACAACTTTAAGTCTACTCAGCTTCCCCTAGGGCCATGAGCCCTACAACCTACACAAGCACTGCTGCCTTCCGCTTTTATTTAGAATATTCCCATTGGGATTCAGTGTCTTGCTGATGAGTTACCAGATCCTCCTGTGAGTACTATTGTACTCCCCAGCCCTAGGATCCCTAGACTGAACCAATGCTTCCGGCTCCTCCCACACCAGGACCATGACTGAACTCCACCTGTAATTGACCTAACAGGATCCTCAATAGCACATCCCTGGTGAACACATGCTAGTGTCCCCAAAGCAAGCCTTTGTCCTGTGACATCTTCCCAGAGCAAGGACCCTTCATTTACAAGGGTCCCTCTTGAATCTTCAATGTAAAGCCCTAGGAGACCAAACAGAAGTTTTAAAATTCTCTGTGTCATGTCTACCAGAAGATTGAAAAGGTTGTTTGCTAATATAGACTACCCATTTCTTGTTCTATAATTCAAGGGTCCTCATGGTGGAGTCTCAGCTCCTTATCGAGCATGGTCACTGTAGGTAATTTTTACATGAATTGTGGGAAAATGTGGCCCATTTTATGCAAGATAGTTTCTTGTAACAAATATCAAGGCTGAGAAATCACATGTCTGTACAATTTGGGTATCTAATGAGTGTAAGCTGTAACCTTTAACGTATCATGTTCCCTATTATCCATTCTAATCACCCACCAGTTTGTGTGTTTTACCGACTTCCCGTGTCCATCACATGCCATGTGATTCCAATATGCATTACTCTTGATTTCATAGGCTGATTACTTTGCTTAGGATGTTGGCCTTGGAGCAGGTTTAAAATAGCAGTCTTGTAATATGATCAGGTGTGAACATCTGGGAAATATTTTAAATTTCTAATTGTCAGTGGTTATGCAAATAATTTGTAGTTAATGTAGTCAAGGCAAGACTCACATTCTCGTTTGCATTCTGTTTGTATTTCACAGCGGCCTACTAACATTCAACTGAAGAAGTTTTGCCCTGAGCAATTGAGAAAGGACATACCTTGGGCAAGGAATCAAGCTTGAATAACTTTCCAAGAAAGAAACTGCAATTTGATTCTCTTGATTGCTGCTTGAAACATTATCCCAAACAAAACAGAATGCGGCGTGTATGCATACACACACACACACACACACACACACACACACACACACACACAGGGCAACAATAGCTTCTATGGGGAAAAGAATGAATCATTAAGCTCAATTAGACACTTCTGACCTTTAGTATCCTTGTATTCTCCAGACTGAGCAATAAGAACTAAATTTGCTGGACCAGCATGGAGACACAGGCTCACATCAGGATCCTGTCATATTGGAACAGCTATAAAGAGATCAAAGACCAGGAGAAAAGCAAGACCTTGAACTGTAAAAAATGTGAGGTAACAGGACAGGAACACCCCTCAGGCCACTCCTGGAGGTTTCTCTCATATTGTCAACATCACCTCAAAGTATCTGACCATGGGATGTTCTTAAAACTACAGCATATTGATAAAACACTAATAGCAATAAATGAGACAACCACATACTTGATTTTAATTTTAGGGGTTGGTCTCCAACAGGGAAAACACCACATTAGTAGGAATAGATTTTCCATGATATAGCCTTTAGGGATGCTTCTTTGTTCTTCATTTTCCTCATATCAACAAGTAGTCAGCATCAGTGAAGGTCTAAGCTCATCCTCATTGGGTGGTTCAGAGGACTGGTCTCCATCTGGGTGGATGGAAATGCCCTGGTTCATTGCATCTCCCTATGTGGAGTCAGACTTCATTGCCCAGTGTGAGACACATACCATGTGGTAGCAGTCTGCCTTCAGAGAGCTCCCTTAAAGAGTTGTTCTCACCCCTCAGTTTCCCAGCTTCCCTCCCTATAGTTGTCTGGCTTAAGATCCCCCACCATCACAATACCCAGCCAATCCTTTCCCTGATAGCTCCAAGTGTTAAATGGTTAAGCACCCATCTACCACTACAGTAAATACTGTAGCAGCAGCCAGCATTATCTCCACCTGTATCAGGCAACATGGACCTTGGCTCTGCAGCACAGGGTGCTGGGGAAAGGGACAAAATCCTGAGACCTGAAGGGTGGTGAGAGGCCAAGAGAAAGGTGGTCTTTCTGGACCTCACTGCCTGTTTCTTATTGTTACTTAAACACACCAGATTCTAAGGATTGATTTTCAATGTTTCAAAGATACTTATAGGACCACAAACAGTTGTAAGAGATAATACAGAGAGATCTCCATCTTGCAAAAGAGCAGCTCATTGGCATAACCAGAAGAGTGACCTCAATGTAACCACAGCTCTATTTAGGCTTCCCTAGTTGTGCATATGTTCATCTTATGTGTGCATGTGTAAGTGTATCAGTACAAATCTGTTCCTCGGCATTCCTCGGCATGACCACAAAAGTCTGGTGCTAACATCTATAATTGTGTATCTTTCAAAGGTATGTGCATGTGAAAGCTAAGAGGCATTGAGCAAGGCTGTGTCCTGGCTAGCAGATGAACAGGCTGACAGTCTGTGCTCCATGAAACACCAGGGCTTTATTATCTCCTCCAGTGAGGGTGCTAAGAGATGGGCCTTCAGCATGTGCTTAAGTCTTGAAAAAAGAGTTCTTATGTGTGAAATGAGTTGCCTTTGTAAAAGGAATCCCAGGAAACCATCTTACTTCAATCATAGAAGGACACAGCTAGAAACACTACCAATGAAACAGAAAGAGGGCAGTCGGTAGACATCAAATTTGCTGGTGCCTTCATCTTGGACTTCCAGCTAAAGAAACTTATTAAAGCTTTAGCTGCTGGTGAACCTTTTCGACTCTTGAATCTTTTGTTACAGCAGCATGAACAGACTAGCACATCACACAACACAGTCTCTCTCCCAGCTAGGATACATGGGGTTAGGGAGAGGATCAAATAGTCACCCTGCCTCTCAATACTTTACAAATAGGGCACCAGCAAGAGACATATTGGGTTAGCCAATGGATCACACCCCTCATCAGCATCTTTGATGTGCCACTCTCTATGCTTTGCTTATGGAAACATCATTTGTCTTCCTATACTGTCTCCAGATGTTCTAACTGGGAGTGAGAAGGCCCCACGGTGCCGAAACGCTACCTGGAGGCTACCTGGTCCTGTGGGGCAGGTGAGGATTCATTGTGACAGCCTTGCTGGCTCATCTAGCAGGTTCAGCAGAAGGTCTCCCATGGGCCCTCAAGTGCTTTCATTTCCTCTTTCATCCTAGGGGAAAATAAAGCATGCTTTGGCAATTCTGTAACTATCTAGCAGCAGGTTTTCCCCATGGGCTGAGCCAGGACCTTGAACATTCCAGGCAATTTACAAATATTTAGGTCATCGCCCAAAATGTGAAAGCAGCTGTCACCTTTACTAAGTCCAAGTTCCTTATGTCACCATAAGAACTGTGACCTCTTGCTGCAGACCAGTGGTTCTCAACCTTCCTAATGCTGCAACCTTTTAGTATAGTTTCTCACGTTTTGGTGACCCCCAACCATAAAATTACTTTGTTTCTACTTCATAACTGTAATTTTGCTGCTGTGATAAATCATAATGTAAGTATCTGACATGCAGGAAGGTCTTATGCAACCCAAGGGTTGAGAAGTGCTGCTCTAGAGAAATATCCCTGCGTCTATTGTCTTTGCAGAGCATGCTTTGTGGAGTCTGTCACTCCTGATGATTCATACCCTCTGAAATGCCTGCAGCAGGGTTCTAGCATGCCAAAGACTTTCACCTTCCCAGCTCAGCAGGATACTAACCCTTTTCCTAGCACAGGGCAGGCAACACATTTTTTGTGGCCTTGTCTTTCTCTGTCTTTATCTCTATTAGGGTATACTGAAAGGCTGCTGGCCTCCAACCTGAGCCCCATGGATTTCTGTTGTCCCCCATGTTCAGCAGATCCTTATGTAGCAACTCCTAAGCTTAGGCTTCTCTGAAGAGAGCCCCAGTCTTTTCCTGGGAAAACCCTGCCAGTCACATCCTCTGCTGACCTATGATCTTGAACTTGCTTTTATTTCTGTTGCAACATCTTGTTCCCTTATTCTAGCTTAGACATTCTGGGGATGTAATAGGGTCTGGGCTGGGCTGGGCTGGGCTTGAGGCTGTGGCTGTGCACTCTCTCAATCTTCAAAGCATCCAAGTGAGGTAGGTACTTTCCTCGTCCACATTGTATAGATGGGGGAAAGCAAGGCACGAAGAGCAAGTGTTGTAAATTACTTTTTTTGAATGAAGGGCCAGGGAGTTCAGCTGGCCTACATCACATTAACTGAGTTACTAATTACTTCAATACTTTACTCAAACTGATGCCCAAATTGCGTGATTTTGCTCTTTGTCTCACTGACAACATCTTAGCCTATGAGTCACAGTTTTGAGAGAGCAAATGAGCCAATGGATATTCTTAGTTCCAAATTGTATATCTTTATTGTGTCCGTGTAGGGTATAGTCTTGGCATGCATTCATATATGGAATTCAAGGCAGGAGTCCTAAGGAGCAGATAATGATTGCATCCTGCTTGTGCCTGTCTGGCACAGAAACAGATAGATGTGGGTCCTTGCTGGAAGTTTCCCATTTGCTTCAAAGCCTGGGCCAGTACTCACCTGGGGACCACCCCCCCCCCAAGCCCTGAGAACCTGAGGTTGCTTGGGCTCTGCTTCAGGAGAGGAGAGGCACTCTCAGTAGTGCCCAAGGGAGGAGGTAGCACACTACACACAGAGACTCAGGTGGTACATAGCTACTGGCAAGATGTGCTCTAAAGAGATTTCCACGGCCACAAGATCTAAGCTCACAATAGACTTGATGGCTCACACTCTACAGCCCAGGTCGGAAGGTGGCCCAAGGAGAGTGAAGAGCCTGGAGAGGCAAAAGGAAGATGGAGGGATATGTTTAGGATGTTTTAAAGGGGGCTCAAGATTACGGTAAAATGAGAGCGAAATTCTCAGAGAGAGATAGATGCTGGCCTCAGAAAATGCAGATGGGGAAAGAGTGTGCAGTCAGAGCTAAGGGATGGTGCTTAGGCACCGATTCCCAACCCATTTTAGTGATCATTCTTGTGTGTGTGTGTGTGTGTGTGTGTGTGTGTGTGTGTGTCCCAGCATCCTGCTTCTGGCATGGAAATTAGGTGAGTAGTGGGCAGGAAAATGACTCAGGAGCTGGAGGATCTAACTTCTCAGAGGCTCCTGTAGCTGCTTTCTAGGCACATGGTCCCATTTGGACAGGGAGCATGTCCCTGGTGCTTGCTGCGCACATGCCAAGGTGGGAAGAACAGGCTACAGGCAGGATTCAATCAGTTGAGTGAAATAATTGAGCTTGGGTTAGATTAGATCCAGCCACATCTCATACTTAGTGCTAATTATTCACAGAGGCCGAGGCTGGCTCTGGAGCTGGACTGTGTTACCTTGTGCCTTGTGGTCACTGACAGCTCAGGATGAACCGGCCTGAAATAATAACAGCTCTAGCTTTGTTTCGTCTAGAGTGGCATGTCACATGGATCTGCTACTGCTCAGAAAGACAGCTTCTCCCTGCTCTGTACACAGTGGAGGGAGAGCTCACGGGGTCCTTTGTTCCCAGCTCTTCATAGGGCTGGCAGAAGTTTCCATTGGGTACTAAAAATGGAAGGTCTG
The DNA here is from genome assembly GCA_019843965.1 of Rhynchomys soricoides. Classification (NCBI taxonomy): domain Eukaryota; kingdom Metazoa; phylum Chordata; class Mammalia; order Rodentia; family Muridae; genus Rhynchomys; species Rhynchomys soricoides. The sequence goes on along the minus strand of JADRCH010000155.1, from coordinate 717,401 downwards.
AAGCCAAATCTTGTCCATTCATTCTTGTAGGTGCAGGGTACATGCCAGGTATCTGGCTACTTTGGGCCCTTGGGATTCTCCACATGATCTGGAAATTTCTAGGGAGTGGGATGTGGCACTGACAAAGGAGGGAGGATGCAGAGATGCTATGATTTGTTATCTAGGGCTAGGTTCACAGCTTGGGGAGGCAGAAACAGCCTAGCATCATGAGTTTCCCTTCCTATTGTGAAATGGCTTAAATGAAGCCTTGGCCGCCAAGCCAAGGCTGGGAGGTCTGGCCTTTCTTTTCACTCATCATGCTGGCCTCAGGTCACATTCCATGTACAATGGCACAAGCAGGGACAGTCAGTGACAAAAAAGCAAGGCGACCACAGAAGGATAGCCAGATGGTAAGCTCAGCTCTCAGTGTGCAGCTAAGGACAAATCAGGACCAAGGAAGATGCTGGGAAGACTTTGGAATAAACCAGTTAGCAGCAGGGCTCCAGGGAATGGGCTGGTTATTTGGCAATATGGCTTGTCACCTCCCACAGAAGAGGGACAGGAGCCAGTGGTAACCACAACATAACTGAGAATGTGACAAAGGCCCAGATGAGACCTCTATTTTTGAGTCTAGGAAGACAGACAGCAATGCTGTTAGAATTTTCTTCCATGTTGCAATGCTGCATTTTCTCACTGTCAACAATTGATGTCCTCAAACTTAAGACAGTACATGAGTTAGTATTCAAACCATAGCATTTTCTAGTTAATAAGTATATATAATAGCACATGACTTTGTGGACTAGGGGCCTGGAAGCAGATAGGTTGAGTGGCTATGGGTCAGAGCCCATACTGAGGTTGCAGAGAGCATGCCAGCTAAGGTTGTATCATCTTCAGACTGAGCAGGGCCTACAGAACTTGTTTTCAGGAAGCTTCTCATATGGTTTTTGCTTATAGGTGGAAGAAGTGGTACCTGTGTGGGCCTCTGCAGAAGGCTACTTGGATACCTTCCATGTATGGCAGCTAGTCTTCTCTAGAGTTGGAGATCCTGGTGACTTACTGTGGCAAACAGAATTCCAAGATAGCCCTTTATACTCCAGGAGATACTATTTTGTAGACAACCCTTTAACATGGGTTAGAGAATTTGAAGGTAGAAATGCGAATTCAATAAACAAAGTTCATGTTGTGGATGGGGCTCAGTTCTCAAGGTCTCAAGAACAGGTTCTAAGAGCTGAGAGTTCTTGAGGCTGTCAGTCTTTAACTCTAGGGCCCGAAGGTAGACACAGTGTCACAAGCCCTAGTGGAGAGCCCAATCCTAGCCACCTTGCTTTTAGGCTGTGATTCTCTAGGTAGGAGACTCAGTCACATGGTGCCTAGATTTCTAGCTCACAGGACTGTGTGATAATCCCTAAGTGTTATCTGGGGTAAGCTCATGGCAACTCATTATTCTGCAGTTGCTCACTGTCTAGGGTTGAGCCCATTACTCCATCTTTCTTTAATCTGACCAAAGTGTGATACTAAATTCATCCGCACTTAAGGGGAGAGATCTACCATTTGAAAGGAGTGTCCCAAAATTCGTGGACCTATTTTGAACCTGCACAGTCCAGCAATAGATGTCCTGGGGTCCTGTGGATATTCTGAGGCAGAGAGGCCAGAAGCTGATGCTTTTAACATCCAGAGCAAATTGACAGGAGTCAACTAAACAGGCTTAGGTAAGGCAAGTGAGAGTTCCCTTTTAGGAAATGACCATCCAGTGTGGGAGGTAGCTGCTCTCTCTAACTCCCTTTGATGCTCTCTGTGAGTAATCTGCTGAGTAACTGGAGGACCAGAATGTTGGTGGAGTAAACCACTGAGCCACCCCCGTCTTTAATTTGGAAGTTACAATGTGTTAGTCAGGCCCTGTCTGAACCTCCTGAAAGTGTTAGGTCATGAATAAAACCTTTTGGAATTTTTTAAGTAAACAAAGTTAACTGTTTCCCAAACTTAACAGGACATTTCTAGGCTGTAAAATGACTTGTGGGATTTGACAAACCCATCTCCAATGCTTGCCATCTTGTCAACTCTTAAAGCATCTGACAGTTCTTTAGATCTCTGTAGTTTATGAGAAGTCAACCTGCAGAGGCACAGGTGCTGCTTGGGAGTTCCTTTAATTCTTACAAAAATTTCTGTCATATGTATCTATGCAGATTTCTATCATATGTATCTATGCAAAAGACATGGTCTCTTGTCTTCACCACATTCTTGTCTCTACTTCTTGGGGACTAATGCTGAGCTCAAATGATGCACGTGGTCTGGATGCATGATAGTAGCCAGTGAACAGTTCCCTGTTGTGAGCAGAGGAAGCCCACATGCCTGAGGTTTTATCTTCCCAAGCAGCAGAGAAGAAGGGAAAAATACAAACTGGGTAATTTAAGAACATGTCAGCAATTTGGCAAACAAGGCAGAAGTCAAAAGCCACGTGAGTTCATACATAAGTCACAGATCCTGTCTGGATTCAGTCAAAATACCCAAAGGCTTTCATTTATTGACAGCACGTTGGTTTCAGCTGATGCTGGTGGTCTGCATAGAACCCAGTGGATCTAAGAATAAGTGTGTGCAGACTGGTGTGGGCCTGGAGGAGGACTCAGAACAAAGGCTCCCAGAGAGCCTCAGAGGTAGAGGTGTGAGGCAGAACGAAGCAGACCACCTCTTGGGTCTGTGTCCTGCCTGTGGACTATCAATGTGTCATTGGAATGGTAACAATGGTGATGGAGCTGGTACTCAAAAAGAAGAAGGTTTGCAGATTAGAACATACAACCAGTCCCTTGATCTAAGCCAAACATGGAGAGCAGACGCAATCCTGAGTGAATGTGTATCACTGACCTCAGCATGGCCGTGTCAAGGACCCTGATGCCTACAGACAACTGGATTATGAGGGCTCAGACTTACACATGAACTAATCCTTGGCGAATTCATAATATGATGACATCACTGAGAGTTACTGAAAAGTGGGAAGTAAAGGAAGTAGGTCACTGGGGTGAACTTGGGATCTAGCTCTGCCCTGGTCTCATCCTGTGTCCCCTTCTCTCTGCTTGCTGTCTGTCCTGAGGTAAGAGTCATCCCTGCCACACTATACAACTGTCCTGATGTCTTGGCTAAGCGCCTGAGATCAAGCAGCCACAGACAGAGCCTTCTAGAAACCCGACACAGTATAAAGCTTCCTTCTTTTATGTTCTGTCAGACACTTTGGTCACAGAGATGCAAATGTCACCAACAAGTGAGGGGCTGCTTTCCCTCTTGAGATTGTCTATTTGCCTCTATACTTAGTTTATCGGAGAACTGGGAAACAGGGAGAAGAATTTACCTCACATCATGAGATGTTTGTCAGCACTAAGTTTCTTACCCTCAGCATAGAGGAGGGCTCCAGATTTTTACCCCTTTTCCATGCCATATGGGAGAAAATAGAAAGAACCTGTTGAGTCCCTAGGATTTCACAAACTGAGTTGGACTCAAAGTGGAGAGCTGAGATCCATCAGACTAGAGTTTGCACTGACAGTAGGTGTCAGAACACCTGGCCTGGAGGTGCTGAGCTGGAAGCCCGGGTATAGTGAGCCTGCAAAACTCCTAAGACCTGCAAGTTCTTCCTGCACACTCTGCAGATCAGAATTCCAAGAAATGACAGCTGACCTATTGACTGCACTATCATATGACAACATTTTCATGTCCACAGTCCTCTCCTATGCATACAGACACACATGTACACACAGACACAGATACACACACACACTCAGAGAGAGAGAGAGAGAGAGAGAGAGAGAGAGAGAGAGAGAGAGAGATTTGGCATTGGCCCAGCAGGCACAGAGACCAGAGCAAGAAAGAAAGACAGAACACCTTTGCACCTAGCACACAGATGCAGCACCCACTTGGCCATTAGCTAACTGCTGGGCTTTCTATTCTAGGGTCAAAGTATGGGTTGTGTTTCTGACACCACAGCATTGATATCACAGGGGTTGAGTGGGGTGTACTGTAATTCCCCAAAGATACATTTGTGTCTGATCCCTGCAGCCTGTAAATACCACTGTATGACTAAAGGTGTGAGAAAGGGCTTGAGAGAGCTCACCCCGGGATACCAGGTGCCCCTAATGCCATCAAATCCATCCTTAGACCTACACAGCCTGGTGACAATCCAGCCACACACTGGAGTAATGCCATTGCGGCCTGGAGATGTTAGGATGGTGACCAAAGCTGAAAGGGGAAGGGAGGAGCAGGCTGCAGAGCCTCAGTGGGAAGCCTGGCTCTGCCAACATCTTAACCTCAGTCTCCTGGCCTCCAGAACTATGAGGGGACCAGCATCTGGTGGCCGTTTCTTACAGCCATCTCTGGAGACTTACGCAGTGGGTAAAGCTTTCTTCTCTACCAGAGCTTAACCTGTCTGGGTAAGGGGACCACCCTGGCCTACTCCTGCTTGCCTACACAGCCCTGAGAAAAATGAAATCAGACATTAGGCCCCTGAGCCAGCTCAGAAGACCAGCCCCAGACCAATGTCACAAGAAGCTGCCCACACAGACAGCACCGCAGTGTGCCTGGAGGAGCTACCACAGGACCCTGTCCCCAGAGTTTGGAAATCAAGACACTCAGGTTTGAAGCCTAGGAGGAGACTTGAGGAAACATAACCCTTCTGAACATGTTTTCACACAAATCTGTTTTAAAATGAACACTCTTCAGGGACCATTTTTCTACTCTAGGCAGGAAATGGCCTCTCACTCCTTGTACTGGCTACATAGTATCTCATGGCAGAAAGGCTGAAGGGATCGGAAATTCTGTTTAAAGTTTAGGTTGATTAGTGCTGGTAATGACTGTGCTGACAGAAACTGGCCTAAGCCAGTGTGAGTGAAAGGCTTTGTGCAAGAAGTGGGTACATCTCATGAAAACTGGAGAGAGCATATTTCTCTCAGAGAAATGCTGATTTCATCAATGTGACATTGAGCTTAAACAAAGGTAATGAAGGAGCCAAAACCTCAGACCACACATGAAAACAGTCACTCAGGGGGGGTATCAGGTGGTAGCCTAACTAAGAATGGCAGGAAGTCATGAGAGGGAAAATGACCAAGACATGAACTTGAGACAGTTTTTACTGCTCAGATGCATGTGTGCCCCCCTCAACCCCAACTGAGCCAGAAATGGGATTGGAGACCAGAGACACCATCACAAGGCATGAAGGTCAGCTGAGGTGTCCTGAGACCCTCAGATGGATGAGAGGCAGGATGTATTGGCATCTGACATATTTCTGGCTTACTGGCTGGGCTGATTCCTGGAGTTTGTATACATCTCAGTGGAAAAGTAGCTGGTGAAGACCCTGTCTGAGGAAGCTTTCTAGAGTGGTCTCTGGCACATGCCTGCCATTACCGCCACACTCTTCCAGCCCCGGTAAACCCTCAAGGCCCTTCTGCCTGGCTAGCCTTGAACCTAGACTTTTACCAGCACCCACCAAGAGCCCCTCAGTGTGGTGCTCAGATCTTCTACTCTGACTGGGTTTCTGACAGCCCTGGACACTGGGCCCTGTTAATAGCCTCTCTGGGTCAAAGCTTTGCTCTGGGTCTCCTACTCTGGTATCATAGCTCCCTAGTGTTTTCCATGGCTCACTTCCTTCTTGGTGGTCTCTTGAATTGGTTTCTTGATGCTATTGGGGCTTAAATTAGAGTTACCTCTCCGTATTTGTACATAACCTTCACGTGGCCTTGTGTATCTTCAGATCAGCCACAGAGGACAGGTAGCCCAGTGCCTTGTGAGTGCTGCATAGACACGAGCTATACCCCATGGTTTTGGGAATAACAAATGATACAAACCTCTGTGTGTTCACGTGCATGTATGTGGAGCATTTTTTGGCATGCTGGATCTACAGATGCAGAATCCAGGGACAATAGAGTAATTCTTCAGACTCCTTGGCTGTCCCTTCTCAGAAAGACTGCAAGGACCAAGACTGGAGGTATCCAGGGAACCTGCTTGTGTCATTTGCAAAGTATCTTTTTGGTGATTATAGAAATGATGAAAACATTATAAACACACATATGAACTACTTACCCAAGTGGCTCGCCTTGCCTCCCCAGGCCCCACCCCTAGGTTCTAGCCTCTCTTTTTCAGGCATACTTTTTTCACCAGGGAGGGGATGCAAAAGGCCGCAGAGATGTTCTGGACTGGGTCACAGTCCCAACATACACAGCTGAGCACAGCTGAGTGGAAGAGCCCTGGCAGATCGTGTTCTACCAGCAGAGGTGTTCAGATGTACTAGGCGCGTGAAAATCCCCCACAATGCTCTATGCATTTTCCTAGCTCCCAGAAACACTACCAGCACTCAAGGTTTGTTTTTTCACATTGCATTACTAAGAAAACATTCAGCTTTCTGCAGCTAATGTCTATGTGTGCTATGCTGAAACTGAGTTTTTCCACTTAAGTTTCAACTGGCCTCTTCCCATTGCAGGCCATGTAAATCAGTCATGTCTCTTACAAGTTCATTATTCCACATAGTGTTCCATATTATTCCAGTGCTCATTTGTAACTTAGTTTATAATTTATTGAGCATGTACTCTATCCATGAAAAGCTCAGGATTTGCAAATAAGTCTGTAATATATCCTGTCTGTAGACAGTTCCATCTTACAAGATTTTGATTATGATTTTCTAGTTTGTGATGGTGCAGAAGGTACCATTTTTTCCTTCAAGTTCAGCATACAGTGTGTGTTATACAATACATTATAAACCAGTGAATGATCTGACTTTTCCAAGCTATAGGCAATTTTGCCCATTTAAGGTACACTAAGCTCTGTACTCAATGCTTTTGTGTGTGTGATATTATTTTCAGTTTGCAGTGGGTTTATCAGTGAGCCAAGGAGCATCTTCACACGCTGTCCACCTAAGAGCACACATCTGTATTATAAATTCATTAAAAGCTGGGTGGTGGTGGCACACGCCTTTAATCCCAGCACTCAGGTGGCAGAGGCAGGTGGATTTCTGAGTTCAAGGCCAGCCTGGTCTACAGAGTGAGTTCCAGGACAGCCAGGGCTACACAGAGAAACTCTGTCTTGAAAAACCAAAATAAATAAATAAATAAATAAATAAATAAATAAATAAATAAATTCATTAAAAGCAAAATCTTGGCCAGAGTCAAAGTTATATGTCTTAAAAGATTTGATGCCATTTTCCCTCTATAAAGTTTTCTCTAGTTTACAGGCCAAAGGTAAGTCGATTCCAGCATGGCATCTCCAGAAACTCGGAGAGCCAACACCAACCTGCAGGAACTTGTATGGTACAGGCAAGGTGTCGGGATCCATGGGGGACTCATGTGGAGAAGATTTACCTACGGAGTCTGCAGCATCGTAAGCTAGTTGGTGGCAGAGTGAAGAGCCTTAAGGGTTGGATGCCTCAAACCAGAAACCTTCAGTTAGCTACCATGACAGAGGGAAACGTTCACTCAGCTGTGCTAACAGAGGGAGCTCAGTTGTTTGCCTTGGCATACGTTGCTTCCCCTCCACAATGAGGCTTTCTGGAAGGTGGCTTTCACTGCATCCACAGAGGAAGCTGATAGCTCACCCAGGAAAGGGATCTAGGTTCTCCCTGATGGTGAGTCCACCCAACGAGCTTCCTTGGTCTTTTTGCAACCGCTTTTTAAAAAATTCCATTTCACACTTGGTAAGGAGGTTTTGTACTTTTTTCACGTGTCTTTTATTAAAATCATTTCTGGAAAACACGCTGAGCTGTGGCTTCTGGAAGCAGCCAGTGGAATGCTGCCTGCCTCATAAAACTCAGCACAAAGCATGCTGATGAACCAAATGGTCCACTGCTCAGGAGCTGCGCATGTGCTCTCTGGAGTGGCTCCTTCTGAGAAGGGTAGCATTGCATTGTATGTATAATGAGACATTGATGAAACAACAGGCAAACATCCCTTGTCTCAAGCTATACTGAAAACTGAAGCATTGAACATTGTTATAAGCCTACAGCCTTGTCAAGAACCTACCAGCAAAATCTGATAAAACCTTGTAGCTTTTGTTTAGTACACCCACCTGACTGCCAACACTCATTTCTCTGTGTTGTTCATGGACATCTGTAGGTGGAGAGACTCAAAGAATGCAGCCTAGAACACCCAGGCCAGGACCATGAAATCCTCTGACCCTACCCATCCTGTGCAGTTGGTTATGGCTATGGCCAGACACACTATTCAGGCCCCTGCTCAGCTGGACTATGGTTTCCTTTAGATGGTTCTCTGAGCCGGTGTCAAGTAGCCTAAAACATATCACATCTTCTCAGAGCGTGTACCTTGTTTGCACCCTCTGCCCTGAGACCATCACGTGGCATCCATGTGAATGAGGAGCTAGGGAGCTATCAGAACTAAAAATCCAGAGGGGGGCAAGGCTGGGTGGAATGGAGAGCGGGGGAAGAGGAAAACAGGAAGAAAGGAAGCAATTAGCAGTGTTGTACATTGCCAAAAGGCGAAAGACAAGAAAAGGCTTCACAGGGGTTACCAATTAGATGCTCACATGTTGCGGAGGGTGAGCTCAGCTGACTGGTCAAGGCAAGAGCCAGAGTCCTCAGTGTTGAGGCTTGTTTCTCTGTGGTTTCTGCGCCCTTTCCACTTCCTTTCCCTACAGAGGTCTCCCAGAAGGGATACAGGGATCCCACAGAACAAGTGTATTGGGGACGTGCAACCGTGTGTGTCACTAACGAGAGAGCTGTAGAGATCCCATGTGCACTCCTTCAGCTGGCAGTCTGCACAGGGAGGAAAGGGACACTGTTATCAAGCCCCAGAGTCTCCATCTGTCAGAGTGCCTAGGCCTGAGTAAAGAGATGAGGCTGGAGCTGTGGGAAGAAGGAGCCACACACTACCCAGACGTGTGGCATGGTTCAGCTTCCTCTTCTCTGGAACACGGGATCCTGGGGCTTTATGCCTCTCTCTCTCTCTCCTTTCTTCCTCTGTTGCCCTCTGGATTTTCTACCTTAGGGAGATGTTTAAGGATCCCATCTTTCCAGATCAACACACAGAGAGTAAGCTGTCAATATAGAACATTATTCTAAGGATGTAGCACAGTTGCAGGGACATGGTGTCAGGGCCTATACATAAATACCTAGGGTATACACAGAGGCCCCAAAGCTTCCACAAGGCAGGCTGCAAGGTGAGAATATGTGCACTCATTGCCTCAGAGAGGAAACTACAAATGATCCCTATTTAAAATGTTTCAAGTTTTCATTTTATATATTTTTCTATTTTCAGTTTTAAGATGGTAAGAAGACATGGGCAGAAACCACATTGTGAATTTTGACTTGTTTCCATGCTGGTGGCACATGGTATGATAGTCCTTCAAGACATAGACTATTGTAAATATTCTGAGTGTATTTAAGGCATGCTATAGGGGATGCTGTTGCCATGGTAAAGTGCCTGCGATGCATGTACAAAACCCTGGGATCAATCCCCACCACTAGAGGTAGGGGAGCCAGGATATAGGTTAGGTAAATGTTACTGGCATTTCAAACTTTATATTGTCAACTTGTAAGTTTATTAGGACATAGTTACATAGTAAATAGAGAGACATCTCTACTAATAATTATTAAACTGATATAATATTTTCTATGAAAATTGTTCTAACTTTATGGATGTTTTCCCAAATCAAACCTCACAAGACATACAGAGCCATCTGCTTCTGCCCCTTTGCAGATGAGGAAACTAAGACACAATAATTACAAGGCAGTGAGGGGGGGTACAGCTCAAAGGTAAAGCCACTGCTCAGTTACGGGTTTAGTGGGTTGGGTTGGATTCTTCAGGCTCTGCTATCTGAAGAGTGACTCTGGAAGGGGTTTCTTTGGAATCTGATAGGAGTGGATCTTGGCCTGGACACTGCAGCTTACTCTGTGGCCCTGGTTATGAAGGAATCAATCCTCCTGTTGTAGCACTCTGCCACATTGTGCTTTGAGGATTCTGCACCATTTTATCAGAAATTTCCAGTAAATCTACAAATCTACACAACAACCCCCCCACCCATTTCCAAGGTTTATTCAGCAGTACAATCTGATGCTGATATTTTTCAAGCTAGTACTTCATGGGTCTTTAAACAAGAACATTCACTTCTATATGATTTCAGATTTCTTTTGCAACAGTCTTATAAACTGTCCCTGGTGCCCAATTTTGATGTACACCTGCTGCTCTTAATTGATAGCAAAAATAGCTTTGTAATGCAGAAAAGACATCTGCAGAGCTGCAGCTGTGGCATGACACAGCTGAGACCCAGGAAGAGGCAGCAGAGCCCACTTCAGAGCTATTTTGAAGTCACACCAGGGAACTGAAGCAATGGCTGTCTTACACGTGACTATGACTTATCAGTGGAAAGGTAGATCTCCTGAGACTAAGTGAGAAAGCTCAGAATACCCACACTTGTGGTAAATATGAACCATTTTTATTTTAGTGTTACTTGATGTCATTTTCACCAAAAATATTAAATAACACTGAATATTTACGGTGAGCATCAGAATGATTTTTAATAGCTATTAAATCCCAGCAATTTTTCCTGAGATATTTATCATAAGAGAATAGAGAAAATGCTTTCCATGAGGTTAAGTTGATATAACTATTTTTAGGAGAATAAAGTAATTCATTTTGAACTAGATCTTTGAGACAGGTATTCTTACTGCAAAAGCAAAACAAACAAACAAAAACAAAAAGTTGGTTTTGATGTCTGATAAATACATAAAGGTTGAGCTAGATTGGCCAAGATCTATCTCCTAAGTCCTCCCATGTTGTTGGAAATGCAGACTCAGCAGCAATGAGTATGTTTAGAGAGGAAAGCACAGCTGTAAACAACGCAGTCTGTGTAGAGAGACAGAACTTAGAGTGTATCTGTTTCTGGTTGTATTCTGCTGAGGCAAACTTTAATTATATATAATATAAATATTATTCATAAGCATATTTTATATAATAAATAAGGCATATGCATTACATATGCATTATCGATAAATATGTATATATTTATAAAGATATACCTCATAGCAAATCTTATCAGTAGTCTTGTTCTAACAGCTCAAATGTTTGCTAGCATTTGGGGCAATAGAGTATTTTTGACTAAGATATTAGACTTTGGATGCATTAGACACAACACTATTCATTGATAGCCTAGTGGAGTGCAATATTGTATAAACATAATTTATGTATGCACTGAGAAACCAAAAATGTGTGTAATTCTCTCTATTGATGTATTAAGCTATATACATACATATATATGCCTGTATGAATAGATATGCCTATATATATATATATATATATATATATATATATCCCTGTATACACACACACACACACACACACATATATATATGAACACACGCTATATATGTTATAAACTGTAATGATATGAGCTGGAGAAATGGCTCAGTGGTTAAGAGTGAGTATCAATTTTGCAGAGGGGTCAAGTTCGTTTTCTAGCACCCATATCAGGTGGCTCACAATCATCTGTAACTCTAGCTCCAGAGGGCTTGAACATCTCTGAATTCCTTGGGCACATGCACAAGTGCACACACACATGCATACACACACATACACAGATAATAAAAAAATTTAAATGCATATACATTTCTCATAGTTGACTCCACACTGCTCCTCTTGAGCAGTATTATTAGAGCATCCTGATAAATGTGTCAGGGAGGTGGGGTTCAGACAGATGCATATTGGTGAAGACAAGACCCCATTTGGTCATTCTACTGCACCTTATCAAGTTGAGGGCAATTTTGCTTCTCAAAGGCAACTTGGGCACCTCTGGTCTCAACCACTGGAAGCCGTTCTGTTGCTCTAATGCAGGTGATACACATATGGGCTTTGGCTCCACACTTTTTCATTTTCATAATAAGGGGACACCATTAGAGACGTTGAGGATGTTGATGTAATCAAGTCGTTTTCCAAGCAAACCTGACTTCCTTTAGCTTTGCCAGTGCCAGCTGGTGTCTTAGGAGGTCTGACTTCTTACAGAGACTAAAATAAGCTCAAAACCACAGGCATCCAGGAAGTCTACAGTGCCATCTTAGTAACACTTCCTCTCTCAGAGCCCCACTGTGTCCTCTGGGGAACCGGAAGACTATGAAGCTCTGAGCCTCTTGCTTTACGTTCACTGTCCCCTTGTGCAGCCATGGCCCTCACAGCCTCCCATGAAGGTTGTGTTTTGTCATCTTTGACTCCTGTGAAACTAACTTCCTGTGAAGCTGCTGTGACAGCTATAACAGTAGTACCAAAAACTAAGGAAATATGTCACACTGCTCGAAACAGAAGCTGCCAAAGGAGCAGCACACAGCCTACGTCTGGAGAGCAGACAGACCCACAGTCACGTAATCTCCAGCCTCAGCTTTGCATGTAGTCCGTTCTGTGACCTGACAGAAGCCGTTGTCCTTCCAGACTTAAGTTTTCTACCTGTAAAACTGGGAAGCCTGGGGACAGTCAATCCTATCCCCAATGCTGGCATTCCACAACAGTGGTTAACAAAGTCAGGCGGACCCCAGCAACCTGTGTTGACTTTAGCCCACTTGATCAAATTTCAGATTCATTTTAACTAGGCTAGGGCTTTAAAAACTGATATTTTAACAAATTATCAGATTTCGCCGTTGGATCTGACAGGGGCATACTTTGAGAGCAAGTGCTAAGGAAGTAAACCTTCGTGTGGCACACAGACCATTCTTGGTGTAGAGTCTAAACTGAGATATGGAGTCACTGCTTGATTTCTGCAAATGTTGTGTAAGTTTACATGTACGTTGTAAGGAGTTGTGGCTAATAGACACATTTGCTTCATCTTTATAAAAAGCTACATGTTGAACTGTTTCAGTCGGATGCAAGGCCCATGTTTTGTTTCATGAATATTTGGATCTATATGGTAGGAATGGAAAGGATAAATTTTCTAAACTTTGTTAAAGAATATCCTGAGAGACTTTTGCACCTTGGCAATACATTTGGGGTTTTATGGACACTAATTTTGTTTGTCCTTTCTCCAGCCCTGTAGAGGAGTTCTATTGTTCTAGTCTATTTGGGGCCTCAGGGAAGCTCACTGAGGCTGGGGCACATCCAGGACTTTGCTCATGCTCACACTAGTAGAGGATGCTGGAGATGGACAGAAATGGAGAAGGCAGTGGATACAGAGGTAGGGAGACTGGGGAAATAGAGGGTGGGGGCTAAAGACCACAAAGATGTACACTGATAGGAGGATTAGACTTTAAGGGTCAATTGCATCATAGGTGCAGAACTGATTAGATGCATTATCCCAGGACCAGGTCAGTTCTTGCCAGTGAGTTATTATAGATATCACATGAGTATGATATAGTCAACAGTGTTATATAAGTCAAAGTAGCTAGAGAATAGTTCAAATGCTTCCACTACATAGAAATATCTCAGAACACGGATAATCTAGATATCCCGAGTCAACCATTATAATTTGGTAATGTATACTTATATCAAAAATAGTATGCTATGTGCCAGAAATATATACAATTATCATCTGTCAGTCGACAAATGAACTAATTTTAAAAGAAAAACAAGTGTTTGGGATGGACAGGAGTCTGATATCCTACAGGTCTAGTTCAGTGGCTCTCACGTGTGTCCCTGATGATCAGGGGCAGCAGCATCTGGGAACTTATTACATGTACACATTCTTAGACCTGCAGCATCAGAAACTGTGGCAGGACCAGCTATCTGTGGCAGCAGCATGCTCTGCAGGTGATTGTGATGCATGGTGAAGTCTGAGAATTACAGTGTTAGAGACCCACACTTTTACCACTAACCCTTCATCTTCCCAGACACAGTCTGTGGGAATCAGACGATGCTCAGTTGTGGGACTTAGTGAGTCACCAAGCTACAGCATCTCTGAACTGACTGATGAGCTCATTGTCCTGGGTGTGGCTTCTTATATCCAGCTGCTATGGTTTGGGTATGCTTAGTTCCCAAGGATTTGTGTTCTGGAAACTTGGTCCCAGAGTGACAGCATTGAGAGGTACAGGAGCTTTAAGGGAGGGCATAGCCAGGAGTAGCTAGATCATGCATTCAAATCCTGCAGCAGAAGGGATCAATAGAGTTGTCACAAGACTATGTCAATACTCAGAAGAGTAGAGAGACAAAGCCACCTCAGTCTTGAATCCTTCTTCATGTGGCTGACACCTTCCTTACTCACTCACTGGGATATGACACAGCCAGGGAACTCCTGCCAGGATGTTGCTACCATGCTATTTGGATCTTTTGACCATCAGGATCATGAGCCAAATAAACATCTTTCCTTTGGACTACTCAGCCTTGGATATTTGTGCTAGCAATACCAATAGACTTCAGACATCCTTACTCTGAGCCTGTCAATTATACATCTCCTCTTCACAGTGCCTCCTGTATTTGTTTGTCTCATTTCCATGGAGTGTTATATGCATTCTACTCGACTTTGCCAATATAGATAAGATCCACATTCATCCAATCTACCTTAATAAATAACCATTTAAGAGATAGTCTAAATCTGACTCACACAGAACAAGAAACATGAGGGAGAGGGGGGAGTTAGAAATAAATCTTCCATAACTTATTAAGTGGAAAGTTTTCAGTGACGGCAAATGTTGCATCTCAGTGACAGCTGAGGGTAATTAGAGCCGAGGCAGATTTGCAGACTCAAGTAACTGATCCTGAACACATCTTAAAAACAAATAGAAGAAAAACAAGAGAAAGATGGCTGGCTATATACTCTGCTGCTTCCTCCTCCCATTCCAAATCTGGACACATTCAAGATAGGGGTTTAAACCAAGAATACAACTGGAAACAAAACTCCATCAATAAGGAAACTCTGAAGAATCCTTACGTGATAGGAAGCAGATGGGATCAACGTGAAGGAGGAAATCATCAATCAGTTTTCATACAAGAAAAGACTTGAAAAATCGAGAGCAGCCCTGTAGGTGCTGTAGACCCAAACATGGAGAATGAAGGAGCAGGAAGAGAGCTAGGGAAATGGCAGAGTTATTAGTTGGTACCACCTGCATGGTAGAACAGCCAGGGGGATGCGCACACACATGTGTGTGCACACAAACACACATGCACACATGCATGAATGCACACTACTGTCATTAATGCATGTGGTGAGTTATGGGTTGGAACCAACAGTTGGGTAATAGTCTGAGATCTGGAAGCCTCAAGTGGGAACTAGGAAGCTCCTCACCCAGGAGAATGGTGAATGGAGTCACTGAGATCTCTGCTATGTCACAGCCAAAAACGTTCCGGCGGGAAAAAAGTGCCAGATCTCAAGGCAAGGTATCACCAAACCCCACCAAGTATTGGGAAGTACAGTGCCTGTTAGAGAGGAGCCAAGTTCAATAAGTAAGACCAGGGTGTGCTATTTGTGCATAGTTCACATACTAGGGGATTCCCACAAAGCAAGCACAGGCTGTTATGAAAGTGGGGATCACAGTTCTTAGAGATAAGATGTGAGACTTATGTGTGTGCATTTCTGTGTACATACAGCTAGTACTATTACCACAAAACCCTTCCTCTGTATTCAGAATCCTGCAAGATCCATGGGTATAACTGAAGAAAACTGGGGCTCAGACATTTCTCCAGAATGGAAGAAAAAGAGAAAGCTGTGCATAGTACTTAAAGTTAAACAGTGTGAATGATTGCCTTGGTCTTCAACATAGCCAGTGAAGTTCAAGATGGCGAGAATGTGGAAGGTTTATAGGAAACATGAAAATAAACAATAGCAGAGCGTTCTCCACAACTAAAGAGAAAGAGGTCACGTTGATGAGTCCAGTGAGTTCCCAGACATCGAGAAGCATTTGATAAAACTTAACATGTAACATAGCACTTGACCACAAGGTCACATTCCAAATACCCAGCATGCACCACTGGCATCACAACGCATGCTCACCACACACATCCAGAAATAGCTTCTCTAGCCCAAACCTACATCAGTGAAAAGAACATTCAATGTGTGTGTGCACCTCCTCTTCCCACCAAATCATACCCTTTCCTGTGCTCAAGTGCTTAGCACACCATTTTTCCTTGTTTGAATAAGCTCTGTGGCACAGACAAAGCCACATGGACAAAGCCACAAAGAGCTAATTTAAACTTCTCTCTGGCCACCGCTGTATCTGTGGGCTATCCACATCTGATAAGGAAAGGTCAGTGGAGGGGGGGGGGCACTACAATCTTTCTTGTTTAAAATTTGTCACATGGAAACAATTACAGCAAAATATAAGGTCAAGGCAGGTTTTGTATTTTAGCTTTAAAAAGCTGAAAGATACTACTGGAAAATAGAAATTGGATATTTAACTCGCCAAAGTTTGAAGAGAGCAAAAGGAAAGACGATAGCGAGCCAGCCATCAAGAGGTGGGGCTCGGGTTGGGAGGGAGGTAGGGATAAAACAGGAAGTGGTCAGGATCTCGATACACACAAAAGAAGTAAAAGAAGGTAGTTACTCCTTGCTGGACATGTCAGTCATGATACAGCCAAAATACAGGGTGGGAACTTTGAAGAATAAGCTCAAAGTATGGCGTGGAGCTTTGAGAGGAAACCCAAGAGTTTCTCTGCAGTGAAGCCATGCAGGAAGTCTGTGGCTTTGGCTTTCCAGAGATGGGCTGGAATCTAACAGGTCAAGTCCAAGCATGAACAGTGCAAGAGGCATTGGTATCAAATCCAGAAAAGGACTGAATCTAGTAAACGGGCAAAGGATAATTTTTCTTCATGGCACATGCAATCGCAGTTACGGCACTGTGCCTATGCTTCAAATAATAGCCACCAAGAAACTATGCCGAAATAAAATACACAAGGGAGTTCGATAAAATTGTTTGGTTTTGTAGAATTTTAACCCATTGGGCAACTTTTGAACATTGAAGAAATAGAATACAAAGACACAGGAGACCTGAATAATATTAGTAACAAACCCAAAGAGCTGAATAACAGACTGAATGGATTTGGCATATCAGCTACAGGCACACTGTTAATGCAATAGTCATAAACGTCAATTACTAAGTAACCTTTATAAGCCTTCAACGGCTCTGTCCTAAGCAAAGCAGAAATTCTGGAACTCTTGGCTTCTGAGTGCCCTGCAGGGAAACCTGGATACAATGGCAAAGGGAAACAGCATTTAAGCAGGTAGAACATAAACTAGGCTTTCTATCAAAGACTCCCTAGTGTGGAACAGCTGAGTGTGAATGTCCCAGAGCATAGAGCTCTGCTAGCTGTCTTCACTTGGATGGACCAGTCTAGCAGCCCATTTAAGCTCAACTTACCAAAGACAAACTGATACAATGCACTTCCAGAGCTACTGTACGTGGAAGTATTGGTGTAGTATTGGTGTAACGTTATTTTCACACTGAACAAAGAAATAAATTCAAAAATTAATGGGACACCAACTACCCAAGGTTTACTGCTAGGAATATGGAAATAATTCATTATCATGAAATATATTAATACAATTTACAGTTATTTTCCAAGGGAGAGAATCTAAATAGCTGTCAAATATATTCATTAAATGGTGTGAAAGGAAGTCAGCAATTGTTCTTGTGATTTCTTTACACTACAGAGAACATTTGCTGGAAACACACAGCTGGCATCACTCTCCATAGTGAGGCACAAGAGAGATCGGCAGTAAGGCTGAGAACGAATCAAGAAAACCCTGCTCAGAATGGTGACTCAGCATTGCTGGGCAGCTGGGTGTTAGCCACTGCAAGAAGGCAAGGGTGGGGCTGGTTGTCATGTGTACAGCTCTGCCCTCCCGCCAGTCAGCCTGTGGAGTTCATCTTCAGTGTGGAGGACGGAAGCATATGCAAGTAAACGTTGGGAAGGAAGAAACAAACATTTGCTCAGTCTCTGAAGCCGTACCATAAAACTTTTTTCCCAAATTAGTCCATAATTTAGCAAAGTTTGTATTTCAAAGACATGTGATTCAAAGAGCGTCTGAGTTGATGGCTGTCTACTAATAGCCAAACGACAGGCGGGCTAAGGATCCGGTCCTGGTAAGGCTGTCTGAGCAGGGCTCCTGAGCCTCAGCAGCCCACAGTGCTGGGGCATCTGCGAGGCAGGCCACAGATGCTCAAGGGCCCAGCTATGTAAAGACATCTCTCTCAATCTACAGGAAAAGGACAGATTAGCTAGTGAATGTGCCATGTCAGCCTCCTAGTCATCTTAGGGGAAAAGTGTTACATTCCTCTCTCATACTCAAATGAATACCAGATGCTGTCAAGGTTTAGTGTAAAAAATTGTAAAGTCAATACAGTAAACTACAGAGTGAAAAATGGTATGGCCAACTAGTTATGAAAGTTCTCTCTGCACTTGAAATCAAAATCTGAAGTAATACAAGAGGAGATTAATAGACATTAATGCATAACAATTTTAAATGTACCTTGCAGTAAAACAGAACCCTGCCATATACAAAGTTGAGATTCAAGGAAACCCAGGGAGAAGGAGGTGGGGAATTGTCAATGCCCTTGCTTAATACAACCTTGTTAAACAGCAAGAAACGTGGAAACCAAACTTTCTAAAACAAGGAGAGAATTCAGAAGAAAATTCAAGTAAAATGAAAAGCAAATGACCAAGAAAGAATGATTGAGGCGTGTCTGACAACACTCTGTCACCTAAGTCTAAAAATAATAGTAAATGTCCCCATGAAGTTTGGATGTCGTTGCTCACAACTGCTGGGAATAGTGTTACCACACCCTACTGGACAATGGCGAGGATGTAAGAACCGAAGCCAGCAGATTGCTGCCCTTGGCCTGTCCTATGAGAGAGGTCCACTATGCACATTCATACATTTAAATGATCACCGTTTTCTTTGGGATGGGTTTTTTAGTTGAAAAAGGGAAAAGAAATAAGTGGTTATCAATTTATGGTTAAAGGAAATGTGTAACCTCTTTAAAATGTGACACAAAATTGCCCATATTTTACAAACCTCTATTTACTAACATGAAAAATTTTCCATAATAAAAATAATAAAACATTGAATGTGAGGGTCTGTCTAGAAAAGTATGACCAGTGCTCAAGTCATGGTGCTGTGTGGGTGGCCAGACATTGCTCTACGGCAGTGTTCATTTATTTGATACACAATAAGAAGGCAGGCTGGATGTTGAATACTATTTCTATACACTGTTACTGGCTAATTTATCTCCTTATACAATATGGTTTTTTAAAATTTATTTTTAAAAACCCACTAAAATATTAACTAAAATGTTTCTTACGAGGAGAGATTTAGGACAATTACTTTATTCTTTTCAATTAGCGGTATCTTTAGTTTTTCACGGTACCATATTAGTCAGCCAGGGATGCCGTACCTAAGTACCACACGTTGGAGGCTTACATGCCAGAAATGTACGGGTCTCGGAGTTTGGAGCCTTCAAGTCCAAGATGGAGCTGTGAGCAGAGCTGCTTTCCCCTGCGGTCCCTCTGCTGAGCTGTCCCTTGGAGGTCTAGTGGCATGCCTTCTTTCAATGTGGTCTTTTCCATATCATGCACATCTCTGGCCCTGGTCTCTGTGGTTACACTTCATTGTCTCCTTAATTGAATTTAGAAACGCCATGGAAACCTGCGCCTGGTGCCTCTAATGGCAGTTCTAGAAAGGTTTACCTGCAAAAGGAAACTCACTGTAAGTGTGAGTGTACATAGGGTGGGGTCCAGGACTGAACAGGCAGGAGAGAGTGAGGCAAGCACAGATGCCTTATGTTCCTGCAGTCAGGATGTCCCCATAATCTTACCATGACAGTCTGTACCTGAAACTATGAGGCAGGCTAAGACTTTTCTTTCTTCCGTAGCTTTAGTCCGGTATCTGCTACAGCAACCAGAGAAGAAACAATACAGTTTTTTTTTTCCAGTAGTTGCCTTCTCAAGAGGACATCAGTCACATTGGATTAGGACCCACCCCTAACAACTTAATTTAATTTAATTTGCTCTGTAAGGACCAGTTTCCAAATGCCCCTGCACTCTGAGATCTCTAGGTGTTAGGACTCAATCCATGAGTTTGAGCCCATGACACTGGTGCTATGCTAATTCTTTGCAAAATTCCCTTTTACCATCAGTTTACTATCTGCTATTTTAGATACCCACTGTCAACCAAGGTCCAAGGACATTAAATGGGACATTCCAGAAATGAGGAATTCACAAGTATTATATAACTTTCATTACAACTGATGAGGATGATTATGATTCTACTTTATTTTTTAATCTCTTAATTTGTCTTATTTATTAACCAAATATTAACCAAATTTCATTATCTTCGTGTGTGTGCATAGAAAAAGCACTATACAGGGAATTTGGTTCCATGTGTGGTTCTAAGCAACCACAGGGCCTTGTGTTGTGCTGCCTTATGGGTATGGGAATGATTAATGAGAGGAAATACTAAATACTAATTAAGGAAAAGACTAAAAGAAAGAGAGAAGGGAGAAAGGAGAAGCTCATGGTGACTCTTTCCCAACCAATGTATCTGATTTTCTCCCACTGCAGAGGAGTGGGGTAAAGGATCACGAGCCATACATAGTTCATGATTCTCATTGTTCCTAAGCACAGGTGTATGGCCAATGCACGGGTGATTGCTAACACTCTTACCCACTGCTGGCACCCATCTGGTGGCTTGTGCCAGTCAGTCACCTGCCCAGAGTCTGACCCAAACTCTGAATCTTTTCCCAGAGCTGCCTTGGCATCTTGGAAAGAATTTCAGAAGATTCTTTACAGTGACCTGATTCTGAAAAGTTCAGATCTTTAGGAGTTGAATATTTAGGGTAAATTCTTCCTGTGGATGGTGAATGTGAGGGTTAATCTATCACCAAGAACTATGCTATAGTACGCATCTGTGCACTCAAATTACTTACTGAAATGTTCTGGCCACGAGCTCTGCTATTGCTGTGGGAGTTTATAATTTATTTTCTTTGAAGATATGAATGAGGACCAACAGCTCCTGGGAGCCCATGGGAAGCCGGATAGGATGGTGGAAGGTGATTTCCAAGCCCAGCTTTGTATCCACCCCCCAACCCTCCCCCACACACGTGCACTCTCCTTTCTTGCTAACTCTGTGGCATGGACACTCATGACGTAATCTCTGCTACAAGAAAGGAAGCCAGTGTCCTACATCTCCCCTGAGTCCCTTGGATGATCCTGGTGCAGGATAAAATTGAGGCCTTACCAAAAACAAAATTAGTGTGTGGTGGAGAGATTGGGATGAACACAGCTGGAAACAACGTTTGTGAGTTTGCCCACAGCCCTTGATTTCTCTTGTAGTAGAAATCAAGACATTTTGACTATGTTCTCTGGGTTCTTGGATTTATATCATACTTTAGGGGGCTCAGTTGAGGGCCATCTCTGCAGCAGAGGACTCATTATAGTACTTCCCTCATCTTTGAGCTCAGATGCCCACTGAACAAAAATGAATACATGTGTGTGTAAGAAAAGAGATGGATGTGTAGATAAATAAATGAATAAACACATCAGGATCAATTAAGTTATTTTAGGCTATTGAGATGGCTCATCAGGTAAAGGGAATTGCTGCCAAGCCTGATGGCCTGAATTCAGTCCTCAGAATCCACATGATAGAAGGAAAGAACAGTTCCACTTTGTTCTCTGACCTACACATACACACACACACACACACATACATACACACACACATACACATATACACAAACACACACATACATGCGCACACACATACACACACACATATACATATACAGGCGCACACACATACACACACACACACACACACACACACACACACACACACACACAAACTTGCTTTCCTGGTTAGTTTTTTGTCAACTTAGCACAAACCTAGACATACATGGGAAGAGGGACTCTTAACTGAGAAGATGCCTCCATAAGATAGGCAAGTCTGTGAGGAACTGTCTTAATTAATGATGATGTGGGAGGGCTCTGCTCACTGCAGGTGGTGTTGCCTGGGCAACTTGTTCTGAGATATATAAGACAGCAGGCTGAGCAAGCTAGGGGGAGCAAGCCAGTGAGCAGCACTCTTCCATGGCCTATGCCACAGTTCCTGCTTGGAGGACATTGGGCTTGAGTTCCTGCCTGACCTCCCTCAGTGATAGACTGTGACCTGAAAGTTGTACAGTGAAATAAATCCTTTCTTTCCCAAGTTGCATCTGGTCACGGTGTTTTATGACAGCAGTGTACTCTAACTAAAACACATGCTTACAACCACACACTGGTGCACACACACACACACACACACACACACACACATACACACACACTCTGAGAGAGACAGAGAGACACAGAGAGAGATAAAGACAAAGACAGAGAGTGAGTAAATAAATAAATATAAAACTTCAATATAAATAAATATGTAGATCTAAACCAATTATTACTGTTCATGTTATTATTCCTGACTTACCTCATCCTATATTAATCAGGCTACTTTTTTGCTTAAAGATGCCTAATTACTGGAGACTAAGTCACTTTACACTTGTCAGCCATGGTGACAGACATAGCTTCAGGCTGGAGCACTGGCTCTGCGCCCAGAAATTACATGTGCTCAGTGGTTCTGGTTCACTTCGGTTGGTTCACTGGCTTATACTTCTTGCTTGAGGTAAGTAACTGCCCACCATTCCTGGAGTGGAGACCCCTGTGGCCCCAGTCTGATGGTTTTGGTGGTGGTGGTGATGATGTTGGGCGTTTGTGTGTGCTCATGCATATAGCGTCATGAAGAATGGGTGAAGATCATCATAGCCTGCCCAGCCACCTGCTTCCCACTGCCCTGAACCTGATTATTCTTCCTGTGCCAGATATTTGTTGGTTCTGAGCCAACTTCAGGGAGCCTACTGTCAACCTAGTCAACCAGGCAGAGCTGGGATCTAGGCTCAGTATCAGGGAGCTGAGGTTGGGACAGTGAGGAGAACGTTAGCATTCCTAGACTATCGAGTGTCAAATAGGGCCGTTCTTGAGAAGAAATGTCAAGACTATTTTAACAGCAACAAGAAGGAATAGTGAAGTCTATATGGAAAGGTCAGGTCAATGTGGCTCCATCAGGCGGGATGATAAGGAAGCTTTTGGAAGTACAGTGAGCTGAAGACACATACTGTGGAAGTATTAGGCTCTGGCTCAGAAGGCATCTGGACTCTTCAAGATCAAATTACTCAGTGTTTTAAAAATTAATGTTGGTACACCACAGTAAGAGGAGCAGACCTCTGGAAGATGCACGGGACAAAGCATCAGCTTTCTGTAATACTGTCACCAAATAAAGACCTTAAGGGACATATTATAAATAGCCACAAGTTCATTTCACTTCCTGCCCCCCTCCCCCACCTCCTCAGTCTCTATAAGCACAGCCCAGGTGCCCTGTGCAGTGAGGCTGAATTTCTGAGGAGGTGCTAGAAGGGAACTAATAGGATTATCTGCCAGGAATGCCTGCCAAGAGCAGCTCATTGTTGCTGAAGGCTCCCACTGCCCTCTGTCCAGCACAAGCATTCGCTCCTCATAACGAGATGGTTTTAATAAGCTATGTGAAGCCAAGTATTATTAAATAAATTATGCCAATTTGAAACTCTGCCTGGGTGGGCTTCAAGTCAGTGCCACTGGGATTTAGCAGGGTGGATGAAGATGCATCTGCTAGGATTACCATGTGCCCTTAGGTGCAGTTTTAATCCCAAATTGTTGAGTCTTCCTGAGACTTCTTTGTGTATAAATAACATGGTAATTGTCCAGGGAGCTAACAGGTGCAAATCCCATGCATGGTGTCTTGTCACTTACAGGCTGCTTACTCAGGCTGACTGCCATTGTCATCACGCTCAATGCTGTCATTAGACTGTCAGTCATTGAACAGGGTAATGGTGCCAAGCATCGTGCGTCTTAGTTATTATGTTCATTGATGATGCTATTTGGAAATTAGGATGGTCAGAGTCCAAAAATGCTGTGGCAATTCCTACAAGGGAAGAGATCGAAGAAAGGAGGAAGAAAGTGCTGTGAGAGACAAGATACAGGCCTGGGACCACCCCTCTTGGTTTATCAGTGCAAATCATCCCATGTGCAAATAGCATTTCTGAGTAGTCAAGGTCTTATGTACAGTCAGTAAGGGGATTCAAATGTGACTAGCAAGGAGATTAAGAATAAAAATGGGTTGAATTTTACTATCAGTAAATCTGAACGTTTTACTTAAAATAATGAAATTTTCTCCCTTTGTTCCTTTAAAAACCTCAAAACATGACTAACTGTATACACATCAAAAACATGGGAGAGTGTGTAAGGAGCTGAAGAGGCTTCACAGGAGCCATGTGATGGGAGCTGACATGAAAGGAAGCCCCAGCCAGCAAGCATTACTTCCCAGTGCCAGCCCCAGAGGCCGTCACTCTGTCCACTAGAGACAGTGCTCTGAGAAGCAGGAAGATGTGAGCAGGAAAGTGACCCTAGACCAGCCCCTGCTTCTTGGAGGACAGATGCAGTTTCACCCTTACAATGTTATCAGATTCCATGTCATCTCCTTTGAAACCCATGAAGGATGTTGTCTATGACAGCCACACTCCACGGAATCTGGAGGCCATAGGAAGTCAGAGAGTCCTTTGAGGTTGCTGGCTTCAACTCTCCTGTCCGGATGCCCTGGTCTGCTCTACCCTCATCAAGACTGGACTTGAAATAGGAAAATATAGACCGAGTTACCTCGGTGCTCTTAAAAGGAGGAGGTTTGGTTGTGAGTGGTGAATCGTGGGAGAGGAAGAAGTAGCAGACAGTGAGAAGAATAAAAGGCTTGGTCAATTGCCCTGTGTCGTCTCAACAACCAACAAGTGGAACAGAAAGCAGGGGCGAGCATGCCAGCCATGGTTAATAGATCACCAACAAAGATGATGGAGACATTCTAATCCTCAAACATTTCAAAGTATGGAAGATGGGGGCTTTGGCACTGATCTTGTACTCGATTAGCAGAATGTGAAGAAATGCATCAAAAGAGATAAGGCATTGCTTAGTAACTGAGGTGGGGGATCCTTCAGAACCATCACCAGAAGGAGGAGTGAAAAATCTCTGCATGATTGACAGCCTGCAGAGTGGGACGATGCCACGCTCACCCACTAGAAGACAAAGATGCCCTAAGAGGGAAGAACACTGCGTCCACCATGCCACACACCCCAGCTGAGCAACACTGCACACTCAGAGAGCTGGAGTTCAAAGGGCTGGCAGCAGCAGAGCTCAGAGCCCAAAGGGCAATTTACCACATAGGACTAACCCAGAGAAAGATCAGAACTCAAACTTCATACTCCAGTTTCCACCAAGTGTATGTGACAGCATAAACACATTCAAAACTCTAAGTTGAACCATCATCAGGTAGGGAATATTGGGACTGAGATCCCTAATAAAAATCAGTAGATTTATATTCAAAGTCCTTTCTATTTGATTTGTTCTAATATTGTGTATAATATTAATTTTTAAAGCAATCAAGAGCCAATTTGTTAGCTTTCTACTCTATCAATATTTGCAGGCTTCTCACAATGAATACTCCAAAGAGAAATCCCTGAAAAAGTTACAACTGATGTCTTTGCTCCTAACCCTCAGGGACACAATCTACCACTGAAAAGTCTGTTTGTTACTTACAGGCCCCTAAAAAGAGGATGCCACTGTACCTTGGGAACCACATGGAGAACTCTGTCTGCTTGGAAGGCAGAAGACAAGAGAAAGGAAGGCAAGCAGATTTTGTTAGGTTGTTTGACAACCTCAGCTGTTCTGATTGGTTAGTTTGCACTTGACAGGCGATTTGGCAGGCATTAACTAGCTGTGGGAGGAGCCATCAGGGTCAGGAAGGTTCCAGATGCCTAAGCCTCAGAATACAGAAAAGACTAGACATGGTTCACACACCTTCTGGAAACATTTCTCTTGTCAAACACCCCTGTTCATTGCCTGCCTCAGCAAAATCACATTAGAAAGAGTGCAGATCGCTAGACACTGCCAGCTTGCATGCTTGGCCTGTTAGCCATCATGGCCAGGTGTTGACAGAACCTTCTGTCTGTACTTCTGCTTTTAGCCCAGCATCTCCAGCTGTCTGTGTCCACCCCTGAGCCAGGAGCGGCCTGTGAGTGGATAGTGAAATTTCAAGGGGCAACTCTAAGGGTCCCAGGCCCTGCACAAAGGCAATCATCTGGACTGGATTCAGTCAGCACCAAAATAAGTATAGGGATCCTGTCCCGGGATCCCTGAGACATCATCTTAGGTACCATTACCAGTGGTAACTTGGTTGCACACTTCTGTGTGTTCTTTGTTTTGTTTTGATATACAGGGACCTGAACTGGGTTTTGCCCTGAACTACATTGCTAGCCCTAGATTTTTACACCCCCAACTCCCACACTGATACCACCTTCAATCCCTGTCACCAAAAGGGCATCTTTTGTACCTCTAAGAAACTGTCCTCTCTAGTCCCCCAGAGCAGGTCTGAACTCTGAACAACCTCATCTCAACAATAATAGTATGCCTGTTCATGCTACAATTTTTAATCTAGAAGTTGGAACTAGAGCAAAGGGTGTCTCAACCCTTCAACCCTCAAAGGGAACCCAGTGACCACCATGTATGTGGATAGCTTGGATAAAATTTCATGACACAAATACTCTGATTTTTTTTAACGGCACAATCTGGGGCCAGCCAGCCAGCCTCCTCACTTTCCAGTGAGTGGTTGGCAGAGGTCTCCCGACTACTTACTTAATAGTTTGTTTAAAAGTTGAGGGCTGTAGCTGGGTGAGCTCTTGCCTTTTGTTTGTTAGTGTTTCTCTAAGAATTGTGTGCTACAAACAAGGATCGTTTGTCTTACTGGAAGTCGTGTGGAGGATTTTTGATTTGGATTGCTGTCCTCTCTGGTCTGCAGGCAACTGGTTTTACAGGCCACCCTAGCTCTCTTCTGTGGACTGCCATGTCCCCTCTCTGGTCTGCTCTCCAGTTTACCCAGCTGTACCAGTAGGAAAGGGAACAGCTGGACACAATCACACTGCTCCTGCCAGATACGAAAAGGTTTGTGTCATTTTGGGGGGCACTACTGGCTTCTTAGAGAAGCCCGAAGAAAGCAAGTTTATAATGAGCAAAGCCTTATGAACTGTGACTGCTTTATAGTCACAGACAGACAGTTTATCTGCTGAAATCCCAGGGCTCAAGAATCTGCCTGTAGAAGAGTGACCATTAAGAGGAAGGAAGAGAAAAGCACTTCCGCTCACCCTGAGAGGATGAAAGTGCCCATGGGTGAGTGCATATTTCCACTCCCTAAGAGCTTTCTAGCACCAGGGGAAGTCATTGGCCTAAGTCTGTTGAGTGTTCCGCTGCTGCTAGTTCATATTCAAAGGCCTACAGGATGGCAGGGCAGGGACAGAATGATGGAGATGCCCAGGGACACAGCAGGGAGTGTCTGCAGTCCACAGCTGAACCATATCCAGACACCCTTGGCTGCCTCTGTGACAGAGGAAGCGGATTGGCTCTGCTCTGTGACTGAGGAAGCTGATTGGCTGAGGTGGGGTCTGGAGAGGTGTTCCGTAGTTTCCCCCTTTCCTCTGTGGAGTCACTTGAGATGGTTAAGTTTGCTAAACCTATAAGAGACTCTGAGATTGACAGCCGTCCAGCTGTAACTTCCTTCAGTTTACCCCCAGGGAAACCCGAAGATGTCTTATTGCCCTGTAGCTCCACAGCCCTTGGGCCAGCTGTTTCTGAGCAGTTAATTCCCTTTGAAGAGGGAGAGAAAAGCCCTTCCAGCTCCAACTCCTTGGTTGGTTGTTCCTGGTCAGCTGGGAGGTTAAAAAATGAAAATGAGCCCCACACAGGATGGGCAGGGCAGCTTGCCTGGGTCAGGGATGAAGGGCTGCGGGCAATGGGCACGGGGGTGGGGAAATAATCAGGGGAAACTCCAAATAAACGAGACCCCGAGAAGTACCAAGGCTGTGCCCTAGTGGTCCTCTGAGGCCTCTGAGGCCCCTCTTCAGTGTTTGCACTGCCTGCCCAGTTGACTGGCCCCGTCTGCAGGGATTTGCACGTGTGCAGGTAGAGAACCCACACTCCCCGTTTTAGGTAAACTCCTTGAATTTTCCCTCAAGACCTGGCAACCAAGACCCCTGTCAACTGCTTCCACAGCTCATCCCCTGCCAATTTAGGAGAACCCCAGCCACTAGGCAGCCAGCCTGTGCCCGCCTGGATTGCGCCCTCTGCTGGGGCCGGTTCGGCTGGCAGTGCAGTGGCCTCGTCTCAACCCTGGGCAAGACACATCAATCTGACTACACACCCACACTCACTTGCACCGACATGTAGTTTATCAGCAGCCCATTCTATTAAGATGCTGGCTGTCAGAAATGGCTTCCTTAAGTCTCACTCAGTTTCTCCTACCTCTGTCTTCTCACCTCACTTTGGGCAAGAAGAACTAGGCCTCCCATGACAATCCTGAGGTATTTTAACAGAATTGAAATTGAACCCAATCCCCTTCTTCCTGAAACTCCCTGAACCTCTCTGAATCTCTTGTTTCCTGTCAAACCCCTCTCCACTGTGGGGTCCAGTACACAGGAGCTGTAGGTAGGGTCTGACCAGTGAAGTTCAGGGATGAGCTGGAACCTTTGCTAGAGGGGCATGCAGACAGGGACACAGCAGTTATGTGCAGGAAGGCCCGCTTCTGATACACTTCTAACGCATGTTCATTTAACTCATTTCCTATACGTTAACCACTGAAGTCAGACACTCTTTCCACTTCAAACATTCTTCCTACTATGACCCAGGCAGTTGCTGTGGCTGTGCCGCTTAAGACTTGCAAATTAACTCCACAACTTACGTGTTAACTTCTACCCTGATTTATTATGTCCATTGTTGCCATCTGCAGTTTGAGAATCCTTAGTCCAAAAAACAAAAACAAACAAATAAAACCAAACAAAACCCTAAATCCCAAGTATTCCGTTATCTGAATTTAACTTTGGAGCATTTCAGGTTTCCAGATTTTAAAATATTTTACATTTTAGATTGTTATATTAGAGATGTCCAACTAATGAAGTCTTTAAAAATATTTCAAAAATCTGATCAAACCTCGAATCTAAAAGACTTCTCACCCCATGTGTTTGCATAAGGGATACTCAGCTTGTGTGTAAGTCATCTGGGATATTGAATTTTGCATGTTTCTAGTATGTACACGAGCTCCTCTCAGACCGACTTGGTGAGTGAGCTTGCAGGTAACTTATCTACATCCTATGCTTCTCAACACCGCAGCCATCTTGGCATGCCTTCACAGAGGTGCCCAGCTATGGCTGAGCTTCCTGGCTTCAGTATCCATTAGTACATGTTGCAACACAGTGGTCCACCATCTACCAACACTTTTTGCAGGCACCCATGAGGATCTTCCATGTTGCCTTTTGGTGGTTCAAAAAGCTTGTGCATGTAACCTTGTCACATGCCAAGAAATCCAGACCCCAAGGCTACCACCTTTGCCTGATATGCAACCTACTCATTGAGTTCTTGTTCTTGTCCTGCTGTGCGATCTAGCAGGACATCCTCCACTGCCTCTCATTGTCCCTAGACTCCTGATGCACAAAGGACTCACAGTTTTGCCCCAAGGTCTGTTCTCTCCCCTGATTCAGACCGGAGCTTGAGGCTGTCTCTGGCATCTCACAGCAAGTGAGCACTTTGTTTTTTTCCGGTGCTCTCGGGGCAGTGCCTAGTCCAGCCTGAAATGTCTCAGGTCATGAGCTTTTCCTGTGCCCCTGCGGAAGCTGTGTCAGTCTAACAATAGGTGCATTCTTTTTTTTTTTTTTTTTTTTTGGTTTTTGGAGACAGGGTTTCTCTGTGTAGCCCTGGCTGTCCTGGAACTCACTCTGTAGACCAGGCTGTCCTGGAACTCAGAAATCCGCCTGCCTCTGCCTCCTGAGTGCTGGGATTAAAGGCCTGCGCCACCACTGCCTGGCTAATAGGTGCATTCTTAACGAGGACTTCCTGGTGTTCATTATAAATTGCCCTGCACTGGTTTTGGTTACTATTCCTTCTTGCAATCTCTTGTTTCTATCACACTAAGCTCCCACCTCTCTAGGCTGTGTCTGAATATGTGTTATGTATGTGTGTATGACACATGGTGGAGGTGCCTGCTTTGCATATATTGTATAACACATGTTATATACTAGAATATCTACATAAAGAAGGCATCGTACTTTCAACTACAAGAAGTCTTGGCTGAGGCCTGCATGAGTTCCTGTCGAGGAGTATGTGAACATACTAGATCTTGTTAGTTGATGGAATGAAGCCTGGGGCTGAATCACTTCAAAGATTCCTCCATCTTCTCTACACTGTTCACAGGTGATCACTCACTACAGGGCTCCACTGTCTGAGGCCCAACATGCGTACTTCTGATATTAGTGGTTGGAGAACCACTAAAATAAGTATTTTTATTAAAAATACTTAGGTTCAAAGGAGTTCTGGATTTCAAATTTTGGAATATTTGCATACGCATAAAGAGCTATCTTAAAGACTGTAGGCGTGTCTAACCCTGAACTCATGTTATGTCTCCTATGCTCCTATCTGTATAACCTGAAGGTCGTTTTGTACACTGTTTTTAACACGCTTGTGTTTTGTGACAGAGCTAGATACCAAATTCCCTATTTGAGCTAAGGTGTTGGTGCTCAAAAAAGGTTGGATTTTGGAGTTAATATTTTCAGATTAAGAATGTTCAGCATGTACTACTACTACTACTAATGGCATAATTTTTAATAAATCAATCTTATTTAAATTTTTCATACAATGTGTTTTGTCCTATTCTTTCCCTTCCCCCAGATCTCCACAGATTCTCCCTACTTCCCTGCCCTCCTAAGTTTATGGGTTTTTTTCCTCTCAAATAACAGAATAGAAAAAAAAATCAAGACCAAAAAAATCAATAAAATAAACAAACAAAATACCAAAACAAAAGGCTCAGAAGAAAAAAGCAAACAAAAACAAGGGGCCCGATTTGTATTGGCTAATTACTCCTGGGTATGGGACCTGCCTTGGAGTACAGAGTACGGCACCCCACATACGGCTGAGACTTTGGGTTTACTAGTTAAATTCTTATATTAGACTTGTGAAGATGGCACATCTCATTTGCTAAGAAAGACTGAGGCTAGGTTTGTCCACATTCCTTACGTAAGCAAACATCCCACTCTTTGGCATCTAGAAAGCCAGTTATATCTGAATTCATCTATCCAGGGCCTACATCCATGGGGAGTTCCCCTGAGCAGACATGTAGAAGCAGAACTGTACTGCTCAGTGGGAGCTCTGAGCTCACACATGCGCTATGGCCTGTCGGAATTCAGGGGTATGGTAAGTGTGGAATGTATGCTGAACTTTACAGAAAGGTAAAACACCTCAGTCGCAATTTTTGTTCGCATACTATGTTGAAATAGTTTGGTTGCCTTTCTAAATAGACTTCTTGATGTGGCTTCTGGAAACCCGCAATGGCAAAGTGACTCATCATAGTGGTGGCTGTGTTGTTTTCCCATCAGACAGAATTGCAAGGAGAGATTAGGTTTTGATCTCCATTTTGTTGTTCAGCTTCTCATGACAAGGGAGTCAGTAAACAAACAAACACCCAAAGAAATATTGCCCACAAGTCAGACCAGAACACTATCTATGTAACAGTCCCTGATGCTTTGGCCAGGGTGGTCTTCCAAGCTACACTGGAGAGGTTTCTAGAGAAAAAGAAAATATTATTAATTTATCATAATTATTTATAATTTTACTAAGTATGAGAGTTTGTGTGTGTATGTGTGTGTGTGCATGAGAGAGAGAGAGAGAGAGAAAGAGAGAGAGAGAATAAAAATTTCAATATGTAGTAGCAAAGCAGAAAGATTCCACATTTTTTTTAAAAATTACAATCTCAAGATATTTTTACATTATTTTAGGAACACAGAGAGTGTTCAGCAAGGGGATATAAAATTCCTGCTCTATTCAGCTCTAAGCCACTGGTCCCTATCAACCCTCCCAGGCAACCTTGTGAGCAGGTTCTTAGTCTGAAGGTTGACCTTCTCACATGACCTGTCCTCCAGGCAGCCAGTGGTGACTTCCCAACAGCTTGACACTCCAACCACTTCCACACAAGTCCAGACCACCAAGTCATTATATACCAATCGGAGTCCGCTGGCCGCTCAGATGAACTTCAGGGTTTCCCGACTGACATACAGTGAAAAGGAGTCAAGGCCTTGGAGGAGACCACAGCAAGGCTAAGGGCACAAGACTCCAGAGCCCTATGCAATTTATCCCAAAGCCTTGGCAATGTCTAGAAAGAGATAAGAATACTCTAGAAGTAGAACAAAGCATGTCTCTTCTAGAAAGACTACCTATCTATCGTGAGTGTGTTTGTATAAAGGTCTTATCAGGGCTACTGTAAACACTTTCTAACTAGAACCACATAGAAATATAGATATTTTCTGAGAGTAGGGAACAGATGGAGGAATCCCAGTCAAAGTCCTAACAACACGAAGCTGGACATTAGCACAGGGGTGAAATGTGGAAATAGTTGTTTATCTAGAAAGAATACTTCTAGCCTTTGTCGATGTATTGATTGTTTCTCTCATTGTGACCAGAAATATCTTAAAAGAGAAATGTTTAGACCATGTGATGTCCCCACGCTGCCAAAAGGGCCTCGTCTGCACCAGTGATCCTACCA
Organism: Rhynchomys soricoides; assembly: GCA_019843965.1. Taxonomy (NCBI): domain Eukaryota; kingdom Metazoa; phylum Chordata; class Mammalia; order Rodentia; family Muridae; genus Rhynchomys; species Rhynchomys soricoides. The sequence goes on along the minus strand of JADRCH010000155.1, from coordinate 684,857 downwards.
CAACCAGGATCTGTGTAGATATCTGTGGCTCGTGTTACCACCAAAGGTCATACATGTGATGATCATGATCTAGGCTGCAGCCTGAAGTCATGTTGATGTCCAGGGTTGGATGAAATGGGTGTGGGGTGTGCTGTGTGCCATATTGATGTGAGTAACTTATGGTGCCACCATAAGTGGCACCATATTGATGTGAGTAACTTAAGGCTATGATGTTCACACCCGGGCTGCCTTCAAGAGCCTTGTCTGGGTCCGTGGTTCAACTGCAGCTCAGGGCCATGTTTGTGGTCTGTGCTGTTGTCAGAAACCATGCGGAAACCCATGGTCTGTGCTCCCACTGACTGTAAAGAGCAAGGGAGCTATTTTTACAGTGATATGGATGACTGCAGACATAGTTGAGAAAGAGGGACATAGAAAGCTTCTGTGGCCCCTACCCTCGTCCCAACTCCTACCCCTCAAAAGAGGCCTAAACAGGAAGCCATCAAAGAGAACTTCTTAAAACGTGTGGTAAGGATGCTGAAGTTAGCTCTCCACAACTGACGGATTCTGATGGGGGTGGGCGAGGGCCTCAAGTGACAGATTCTGATGAGGGTGAGTGAGGGGAAAGACTCAGTTTTATTTAAGGGGCAGGCTGCTGAGAGTTTTACCATGCTCCAGTGAATATATAGAGAATACAAAATGAACTTTCTTCTTTATTATTATTTTTTAAATTTTTATTTGGGGGTTCATAAGGGTTGAGGGTGGGCATGGAAGGATTGGGAAATGGGTGTGACCTGGTACATGATGTGAAATTCCCAAAGAATTGGTAAAAAAAATATATATTATGTTGAAAAACTAAAATAAAGAAGAAGAGTGTACCTGGGCTTATAGAGTGTAGTGTGATATGTCATGATGAGGGAGACGTGGTGGGTGGCCCAGGGAGGGCAGCAGCATACCTGCTTGCTCACATCTCAGCAGACCAAACAAGCATGGCTAGGACAGAAAAAGGAGCAAGCAAGCTATAAACCACAAAGACCCCAAAGATCCTCTTTCTCCAGCTGGGCCCCATCTTCCAAAGGTTCTACAAGGTCCCTGCTGAACAGTGTCACTAGTAATTTAAACACATGAGTCTCTAGAAGTATTTTATACATGAATCATAACAGCTAAATACAACCAAGACCAATTCTGGGCAAGAGTGGTAATGATTCTTCTAGAACAGTGCTGAGACAGGCTGGGGAGACACAGGGAGGTACCCGGGTGAAGGTTGCTTAGATCTGATACATTCTTAACACTGTGTACCTCTTAAATCTTGGACCTTGGAAAGTGGTGTCCACTGGCTTCACCTTCAGTCCCAGACCTAAGTGGGAGGATTGTCAAATGCCCATTTGAACGTTGGTTATTTAGTTCATAAGAAAGCCTTGTGGTTCCAATATTAACTCCATTTTGTAGATAGGAGAAATCAAAGCTCAAGCCCCAAGTCACATGCTATATAAGCTCATATACTTGGCTTCCCTTGATTCAAAGCCCACAATTTGCTTAAAACAATTTAATCTTTTTCTGGGCATTAAAACAATTCTGGAGGCAGATGGTTGAATCTGGCCAGCCTTGGCTTGGCCACTTACAGGCTTTTGACTTGAAGCCAAATACTTGATTTAACTACGACTCAAGTTTCATAGTTTTAATTTGGGAGAGGGCAACAACAGGACATGTATAAATTTATTATAACAACACAAGAAATGCATAAAATGCTCAGCAAAGTATTTGGCATATGGCAGAGACCACAAATACCAAATATGTATGTGTAGTGTGTGTGTGTGTGTGTGTGTATGTTTGTACAGCACACAAAATGAATAACAAGACGTCATTTGTTGGATAGAATGTTTCCATGTCCTCAGATGCCTCAGGCACAGGACAAGGCTCATAATCTGGAGGTGGGGCAGGAAAAGGGAAAGCACACCTGTATGAATGGCATGAACAGAGGCTGTGGTCATGGGAACAGGAAGTGTGTAATCTTTACGGGAGACTGGTGGATCGAGGGTGATAACCTGGGAGAGGTAAGAGGGGACTGAGTCCCCCCAGTGGGAGTAGTACCCAGGAGCTGCACCTCAGCCTGTGACTCTTTTAGGAAGTCAGGATTTGCAGAAGTAGGAAGAAGAAATGAATGGGAGGTGCTGGGAAAGTACCAAACCTGGGGAGGGAGATGGTCACTTGGAGCTGTGAACTGAGCACCAAAGAAGGTATTTTAGTTATGGGGTGGGCTGAGCCACATTTGGTCATGAAAATGTGCTTTGAAATGAGTTTTCCTGGTCCAGCCTGGACCCTCACAGGCTGACTCAGAGAGCAGCTTCCAATTGGATAACAATTTGTATAATTCTCTAAGGTCAGGGAGTGGTAACAACTCAGGGTCTATCTCAGAATCTCCTTTCTAAGGCCAAAACTTGGACATGTAGCTTTCTGTGTCTCTTTTCTACAAAGAGGGCCTTCCTGTACCTACTCCTATCCAGCCACTTCCTACTTTTCAAAACACATTGTCATGGAAATTGGGATGGCCCTCAGTGGTACTGAAACCCAGCTTGACCTCTGAGTGGGTACTCTGGAGGTCTAGGACAGCACAGAGATGGGGGATGAATAGATAGTTTATCCTGCCCGATCAAGGGCTCCAGGCAACTGTGAGTTGAGAGGGCATTGGTAATTTTGAGGGGAACACCATTTCAGGAAGAAATGACTATAAGCCCAACAAGAAGGGGTCTCTGTGGTTTGGATTGTCTGGTTCTGTTGGTGACTGTGGCTGTGGTGGACTGCTAACAATTCCCTCTCAGGAGTGAAATACAGATCTTGATGACTAGCAGGGTCTGCACACTCCATCCATTTCTCAGATGAGGGGACGAGGTTCAGCTTGTTCTATTCTTCTCAAGATGATCTAGCTCATGGGTGAGAGAAGTAGGGGGTCACATTCAATTTTTGATACCTGAGAAGTTAGAGCAGCATTTGGTATTTCTGCACCCACTCAGTCGTGAAGGAACTGGCACAGTTTTCCTGGCTTCCCAGCCTTGTTTTGAGTCACTTCTCTATCTTCATTGCTTTAATGATGGTAAAGAAAAGAGAACACTTATGTAGACTCCCCTGCCTCATGGACTGTCTTCCCACCATTTCCTTCCTTCTCAAGAAAGGTCTTAAACTGTTCCTACCCAGGCATTTGACAGCTGGTTTTCCTACCTCAGCCTTTCCTCTTAGCTCCCATCACTAGCTCCATCTATCACCTGGGTCTTCCCGCCAGTCCTGTCTCCATCAGTCAGCCTTGGTCCCTCTGCCCATACACCTCCTCCACATACCCTCCTTACTCACTTTACTTCCGGACCTCTGACTTATTCTTTATACACTGATCCTTGAAGACATGGTCTATATGAGGTGTAGGTGAAGATGAAGTTCTTCAGAGCACCAAAGAAAGAAAGGGCCTGGCAAGCTCCACACCATGAGAAGATGTGGGAAGAGGAAATGCTCATTGGGTAGTGAGCAAGGATTATTAGTTGGTGCCAACTTGTTGCTCAGAGTATGCAGCCGCCTGCACTTCTGTGCATTTCTTACTGAATAGTTCCTCAGAAATGAATCATGAGGCTCCCCCTTGCTCCCTTCTTCACAAACACGTCATCTCTGCCACCTACATTCCTTTTTATCTCACAGGCCACATACATTAGCTATTTTTTTTTTAGTTGTGTCTTCCCAGTCATTATCTGGGGAGCCAGTCCCCTTGTCTATATACAGTAGTAGACAAAGTTGTCGATTCAGGAGAGAAATTATTTCATTACGTCAGGTTGCTTGAAATAGATTGAGTTTGGAAGTTTGCTTCTCCTCAGCGATATACTCATAGACACACTATGCTCTTGCTTAGATTATGTCCTGTGAGGTCCAGGATGATAACAGCATTCTATCACGCAGGGGGTATCACTGGCTCCCTCCTCATGCAACCAATAATGGTCACTTAGGAAAAGCAAGCCTTTCTAGTCTCCGAAGCTCTTGGCTGTTACTGTGCCAAGATGTGCACACTTTGCTCTCGGTCACTGATTTTACAAGTCTTCTGGCTCCATCTTTTTAAATGAGGCAGCTGTGAGTGTTGTAATCATGGGGACAGGCCCCACTCACATCCAAATTGCCTCTTTAAAATAGTTCTTCAATTATAACTTGAGTTTATCATTTCATCATTTAATTGCTCAGTAGAGAAGGCTACATTTGGGTCCCATCATGGTTAATCACCCCCCAAAAATGAGTTTTTATTCCAGGAAATACTGAGTTTAAGAAAGCTGGTGAACTTGGAGCTCTTGAAGTCCAACTGCCTTGGCAGACTGTGCAGTGTAAAGCTCCCTGCTGGGAACTGCAGGCACAAGCTTCCCACCACTCTTCCTCTGTGTCACCCTATGCGACCAAAGTGTTTCTGTTTTATCACACACTTCACTGGGAGATGCTGTGTTCGGTGATGAACCACCATTCTCTGAGCTTCAGCGGATGCTGCATTAACCCCTGATATCATGAAGGTGAGTGACCTGTGGCCCTCACATCTCCATCTTCTCCAACTAGGATCTGCTGTCTTACGTGCTCCCATCTGCCCCACAGTGTCACCCACTCTAGCCCTGCTTCTTACAAGACTCTGCTTTCCAATTCATGGACACAATGGGCATGCGTGTTTGCATCAAAGCATGGGGTCAGATACCCAGAGAACAGCCACAGCTCATCTGGCCAGGGTGAAGAAGGTGAAATGGTCTCTGCATCCTCTGTCCGACACATCTTCAGCATAACCATCACCTTTTTCAGACATGCACAGTGCTCACAGATCTTCAAAAGAATTCTCTTATTAAATATCCACACATCTGATTAGATAGCAAAGGCAGATGTAATTTTCCTACATGCTATAGAGTTAATGCTTATGCAGGCAAAATAATTTTGTTAAAGAAAAAGTTGTTTTCTGATACATGGTCTAAATTACTTAAGCTACACCAGTAGGTTTCAAAGAAAACATGTAAATCTAGTAAATGCTAGATATCATTATTTGGATTTAACTATATTATACAGACAGGATGTACCCAGTTGAGTAACCAGAGTGTTCCCAGTTGTCCTCTGGGACTTCAGTGACATAAACAGCTCTTTGTGTATGCAAAGGCTAGAAAATGGAGTTAAGTGGTTGTGAAAACCACAGAAAAGTCAGCTCTGGGGCTTGCTAGAAGACATCCCAGGAAACCCACAGCACCACTGTGGGGTGAACTAATGAATGCTTTCCCCCTTAAAATGAGGGACAAAGGTAGAATGTCTGCACTTGTTTCTAGTCAACGTTGGAGTGAAGATTCATAGCAGAAATTAGCAATAAAAAGGAGACAAAGGGAAGCCAGATGCAAGGGGAGAGTCAGAAAGATTTCTTTTTGCACATGTCATAAATGTGTTCATTAACAAGACATACAGTGGGAGGGGACTAAGGGGCAAAGCAGAGGTCAGCAGATGTAGGAGGGACTCTGAGACAGTAAGGGTGTGAGTACAAATCACAATCCATTATGCATGTGATTTGCATTCAATACAAATTTGTACACAATATGGATGAAAGAGTTCAAAAGATGTTACATTAAAAAAAGAAAAGTCCTAGAGAGTCCACTAAACACTGCTAAAAAAATATTAAAAATGAATGCAGAGAACATTCTGGATACAAGATCAACACTCAAAAGTGAACTCTGTCATTACACATTAGTGATAAACAGTGTGGGATGCGACTTTAAACATTTCCCATTAAAATAACACTAAAACCCCCAATAATTTAGCAAAAGAGATACACAACATGTGCACTGAAAACTTCAATATCATCTGAATGAAGAAGAGAAAATCTAAATAGAAAAATATGATATTCAGGAATGGAATGACTTAACGTTGCTAGGAAAGCAAGGCTGCCCACGTAATCAATGCTTCCCAACCAATCAAGGTTTTGACACTATCCTTATCAAACTCTCAACCTATGGTGGAAAAACAGATAAACTAATTCTAAATTAGCTTATTAGAGAATGTGTAGGCATCTAAAAAATTGACACAACCTTGAGAAGCAATGCAGGTTGGAGGACTGGCAAAATACTTTGAAGTTAAGGTCATCGTGACTGTGTAGTCCTGGCATGCAAATCTGAGTCCACATGTAAATCTTCACACTTAAGCTCAACTGATTCTTGAAAAAGGAATCAATATCACTCAATGTTAAAATATAAGGTTCTCTAGGCTTGATCCTTAGACCACTGGCTGCCCACTTGCAAAATGATGAGGCTGTGCTCAGCTCATTAGCAGATAAACAGGGCAAAGTGATCAGACTTTAATGTCATTTAACATTATACCCTTTAACTCCTCATGATCTTGGATCTTTATTCATGACCTCAAAAGCATGTGCACAAAGGAAATAGTCAAATTGGACTTTATAGTCAAACTTTAAAGTGCATGCAACAAGCTTGCTACTGAACACAGGGTCATGCCAGCTGGGGTGAAATCATGTTATATCATCATAGTGCCTGTGGAACTGGGGTTCCCTCTCAGAGTTCTTAGTCTTAACAATAATAATAATAATAATAATAATAAACTTTAAGAATGAACTCAAAAGAAAGCTTGAGGTCATTTGATAGAGTCTAGAAGGAAAACTCATAGGCTACAATTGTGAACCTATGAAGTTGCCTAGCAAAGGGAGATGAAGAAGAAAGAACCAAGCTAAGCCAGCATTTAGGTCAGCCACAAGAGAGATAAACAGCCACATGGTAGGGGATGGGAGGGGGTTTCGAGATAGAGTGGAGCCTAGCATAGCTCTAACTCCATAAGTGCCAGCACTAGCACTGTATTTCTGGGAAGGAAAAGTGCATTATCTCATGGGAGGATTAATTATTCCCCCATCTCTTTATCATAACATTAGGCGAATCTGCCTTCTTAAGAGGGTTGTATGAAATTTTGTATTTTGAGTTGCTTGAAATGCTAGGTCTCTATCCAGGCCAAAGAGATTCCATTCTCTTGAGCAGAAAGAAATTTGCTTTCTATCTAATGGTTGGTCCTCCAATACTGCTGTGGCAAAATGACATTATCAAGAAAGTAAAAAGAAAATGCCCATGAGAAAAACAAGCCGGGCATTTTGGGGGTGCACGCCTTTAATCCCAGCACTCGGGTGGCAGAGGCAGGCAGATTTCTGAGTTTGAGGCCAGCCTGGTTTACAGAGTGAGTTCCAGGACAGCCAGGGCTATACAGAGAAACCCTGTCTCGAAAAACCAAAACAAAACAAAGAGAGAGAGAGAGAGAGAGAGAGAGAGAGAAACAAAGCCTGTGAATCTCTGTGAAGAGCCTAGAATCCAAATAACACAAAACTAGGGAAAAATTAAACCAATGTATCCAAAGACACATAAGCAGTCCCATGAGTACATGGACGGTGGATCACCTGATTAGATAAATGCAAACGTATTTCATGCTCCAGTAAGCAACTACAGTACTTTGTAAAAAAAAAAAAAAAAAAAAAATGTTAATAAGCATGTAGGGACATTGGAGCCTCCTCCATGCCTTGTTGGTGGGAATGTAAAATGGTACAACCATTCTGGAAAATGGTTTTGACCACGTGTCACAAAGTTACAGTACAGTCCCAATAAGGCCCAGCAATTCAACATAGTTAAAACTATGTCCACACAAAGACTTGTACATGAACATTTTCAACACAAATTGCTCATAAGAACAACAGAGGCATGCATCAGTTATTGAATGGTGAAGCAGAATGTGTGGTACAGTTATACAGTGGACTGTTACTTGATAATAAAAAGGATTAAACATTCATATACTCTACAGCATGAATGGACTCTAATGATATTTGAAGGCAAAATACAGACACAAAGCAATCTCTCTCTCTCTCTCTCTCTCTCTCTCTCTCTCATGTGTGTATATTCATGTTCACTTCCTTTGGTATAAAATATACAGGTTTGGCAAATTCATTGAGCATGGAGATAGAGAAGAGGTGACTTGTTGCCAAGGGTAGAAAGGGACGTGAGTGACCACAGGGTGACTGTTAGTGAGTGTGAGTTTCCTCTTCATGAGTGATGTTCTGGAATTAGATCGTAGCAATGTCATTTAAAATAATTAGCTTCAAAGTCAGAGCAAGGCATTGTGGAAACTCTAAGCTGTGTGTATCTAAGGCAATCCTCAGGAACCCCAAGACCAGTTCATACATGAGCCTCACACTGAGTCTCCCTGTCTGCCTTTCCTCCCTCTCAGTCCCCTCCAAGATCCTGTCTCTGTTGAGTCTAGACTTACCTCAGTATTCCCATTTTGTTTGCACACACATGCCTCCCTAGCTTGGAGATGTTTCAGTAGAGGTTCTCTACTCGATTATCACAGGATCCATAGTCTGAGCACAGTGTTGCCCCAAGTTCATATGTTGAGATCTTAACCCCACCCCATGCCATACTATTAGGAGAGGGGGTATCCAAAGGGTGAGGTAGTTACTTTCTCAATGCTATGACTAACATATATCACAGAAAACAATTAAGAAAATGAATGTTTATTTTCTTCATTTCTCAGAGTTTTCAGTCAGTGACAGTGAGACATGGAGGACTTTACTTATACACTGGTAGAAAGTAGCAGGAGTGGAGGCCAGCACTTTGCTGGCTTTCTGCTTTATTCCCATTGATTCTGGCTGAACTCATAACCCATGAGTGTTAACCATATTCAGGGTGGTTTGGCCCACCTCAGTTAACCATCTGTAGAAATGTCTGCCCAGATACTACCAGACAGGTCCCTTCTCAGTCTCCTAAGTGATTCCAAAGCTGGTCAATTTCACAAGATTAGTCATCACAGGTGGTAACCAGATCATGAGAGGAAGGCTCTGGTAAGGAGGATTAGGGTCTGTGATGGTTAGCTGTGTCAACTTGACACAGCCTAAAATTACCTGCAAAGATAATCTCAATGAGTGTCTGGGTTGTTTTGAGGACATTTCTGTGGGAGATTGTCTTTTAACAGACGTGGGAAGACCCAGCCCACTCTTGGCAACACCATTCCCCAGGAAGGCAATCCAAATCTGTGTTAAAAGTAGAGAGATCCAGCTGAGCAGAACCTAGTGAGCAAGGGAGCACATATGCATTCATTTCTCACTGCTCTTGACTGTAGCTATGATGCGACCAGCTGTTTGAAGTACTGTATTGACATCTCCAAAATGATGGGCTATAACCTGGAATTGTAAGCTGAAATAAACACCTTTCCCTCCTAAATTGTCTTTTTTTCCTGCCAGAGCATCTTATCACAATGGCAGAAATGAAACCAGGACAGTGTCCTTATGAGCAAAACCTGGAGCTGGAGGAAGCTTGTTTGTTGCATTTTGGCCTTTCCACCACACAAAGATACCCAAATAGATAACACCATCCACAAAGAATAAACCGTTTACTTGTTAGTAAATCTTCTGGCACTTTCATATGGGGTTTCCCAGTCTCCCAAACTGTAGACATGACACTTGTGTATAATTGACCTACTTTAAGGCACTTTGTTGACGCAGCTGTAACAGATGTAAACATTATTTATCAGTCCCATGTGCCCTATGCCACTGGCTGCACTCTCTAGAAATACAAGTACCTACGTCAGTTCATTGATTTCCCAACTTCTGACCTGTGTTTCATTTCTCTGGGTAGCATCAGCCTGAGAAGAGGAATCTGTCGGTAGCCAGCGCCCCCCCCCCCCCCCCCCCCCCCCCGTCAGACGCCCAACGCCTTTTAACCCTGGTAACCCTTGCCTGGTTCAGACACCTCTGTGTCAAGGTTGCTGTGTGGACTGTCTTATGACTTGCCCAGAGTTACCTGAAAGTTGAGTTAATGCAGATTTGTGCCACTACTTTGGGGGATGAAGCAATCAATTTTTCCTCTCTTCCAACTCCCCAAACTGCAGAGTACTTTTCCTTCAGGGCTGGGGTGAATATTTTGCCACAAAATTTCCCATCTCTCTAATCTCTTCACAGCCAGCTCTTGTTCTTCTAAAACTTTTGACAATTATAAAGCAAGAGAATAGACAGCAGTGGCTGGCTGGTCCGAAGCCAGGCGCAGTAGGACGGTGCTTGGTGGTCATCACACTAGCTTTCCTGGACTTCCTAATAGAACAGAAGGGTGGGCATGCCTGGGTGGCTGCCTAAGACGGGCATGTGTGGCTTGTGCACACAACTGAAATTGCATTCCCAGGTACTGGTTGACCATTACCACCAGGATACTAGCTGATCCCAAGATTTCTACAAAATCCTGGATTAGTATCTCAGCTGAACTTGATGAATTCCAAAGATGCTTCTGGGAAGTCTTATTGGATTTTTCTTGCTGTGGGTTCCTGAAAGGGAACATCACATTGTCCCTACCAAGGATGAGCTTGGGCTTCTGAATCCAATTTTCTTAAAATTCTAAGACAAGCTTTCCCCCTCTCCCACTATTACATTGGGTGAGCCAATGAACTTCTTGCCTGTGAAATTAGAATGATCACAATACTGCCACCCAGCAGTATTTTCTAGGGCTGATTTCAGGGTCCCCTGTGAATGCCAAAGCTCTGACTGCTCAAGTCCATCACAGAAAGCAGTGGTGTGGTAAGGGTTTGCACGTGACCTGCACACATCCTTACATATTTTCCTACCCCACTGTATGTTGTATTTTAATGTGTTTTATTTTTTAAAATTACAATTTATTTTAGTCATACATTTTCTCTCCCCCAACAATTCCCAAATCCTCTATTTCTTCCTACCCACCCAACTTCCTGGGAGTTCATGTATCTATCTCTCCCCATCCCTTTCTCTTCCTCTCCCTCTTCCTCTCTCTATATAACAAAAAAACAAAGAAGGAAGGTCAAAACAAACAAAAAAAAACTCAACAAGACAAAATGTAAAACAAAACAGAACCCAAGGTTCACAAAAACATGAGTCTGTTCCATGTTGGCCAACCTCTCCTGGGCATGGGATTTTCCCTGCTGTGCGGCTGATATACCTGGTAACACACTCCATTGGAGAAAATTGATTTTTCCTTTCCCAAAATCTATCAACTGAAATAGCTTCTTGGTTAGGGGCACTTTCTGTCAACTTCCACTCCTCTGTGCTGGGATTTTTTCTGCTTTGAACTTGTACATATCTTGAAATTGAACTTGTACAGATCTTGAATCTATGACTATGCTGCCAAAGTCTCTGTGAGTTCATGTGTGCATCAGTCCTGTTGTGTCTGTAAACGTTGTTTCCTTTGAGTCGTCCAATACCTCTGGCTCTTAAAATTCTTCTGCCCCCTCTTTTTCATAGATCCCTGAACCCTGAGGGGGGAGGGTATTGACGAAGACGTCTCATTTAGGACTGAGTGCTTCAAAGCCTCTCACTCACTGCATTGTCTAGTTGTGTGTCTCTGGGTAATTGCCATCTACAGAAGATAAGTAGGAGGGCATGGTAAATGAGGGAATCTGGGGAAGAACAACTAACCCAAGAGACTTTTGAAAAGCCGTATGGAAACCTACTCCTGTAGAAGCTTCCTAAAATACATACATATGGAATTTAAATGGAGTCGCCATATAAAGAAGGACACAGTGTCCCAACTAGACACCTTATGCAACCAAGTAAACCCCCAGTGTTAGGAATGGGTCACATATTGTTGAGTCATTGGCCAAAGGGGTCCCATAGATACCCTCAAACATCATAGGCTATTGCCAAGTCTACTGTTTAACCTTACTTGAAGGTGAGGCCCTATTCCTAAAGGCACCACTTACATAAGCTATCCAGCTCAGTTTCTCCTTGTTAGATGACATAGGTGGTGTCTTTAAAAATAGTGCTAGAAGCTTCATGCCTACTGTCTAATGTTAATGGTGCTATAAGGTACTTTGCATGCTATCAGAAGAGAGAAGTAGTCATCAGTATTCAAATATACTTATAACAATGATCTTCCTGCAAGGTATACTAATTCAACAGTGGCACAACATTACGGGAGCAGCCAAACACTTTGTGGCTGGGTTTAAAACCCAGTCTGTGAGATGGAATCTGTATACTACTTTTGTTTTTTGTGGCTATTTTCTGTTTTACTGCATTTTCCTCAAGAGAATATTCCTTTCTCATTACATCTGTGTAACATCTGTGAGCTTGTTTTTTTATGAGTCCCCCAAAGCATTTAAGCATTTAAAATATCACCACATTTGTCTTCTTTCTTGTGCCAATAATGTCTCAAATCTGGATTAGTTTCCTTGCTTGAGTGAAATAAATAGATGTTAATTTAAATACTTGAGAAACCCTATAGCAAAACTGAGCTCAGAGCATGATGGTGGGACTTGGAACCTCTTTGCCAGTGGCCCTTGTTGTGGGCATTGATATCTAGAAGTTTCTGTGCCTGTAATACTCTATACTAGAAATCATCTATTACTTACTTATAGCACTTAATCCAATATAAATTATATATAAATAATTGATACACTGTACTGTTTAAGAAACAGGACAAGAAGATACTCTATATGCTCAGTGAAGGCATAAATTTTTAAATATTTATTTTAGCTATGTGTATGTTCATGTGTGTTTATTATGTGCTATGTGTACGTGTACCATGTGCATACAGTACCCACAGAGGCCAGAAGAAGGCAACCGATCCTCTGGAGCTAGACTTATAAGTGGCTGAGCTGCCATGTAGGTACTAGGAATCAAAACCAGGGCTTCTGCGGGAGCAATCAGTGCTTTTAACCACTCAGCCATCTCCCCAGGCCCCGAGGCATAATTTTTTAAAAAATACATTTGATTTGTGGTTTGCATAATTCATGGATGCAGAAACCATCAATATAAAGGACCAACAGTACCTGCCTTGCAAAGTTGTAAAAACTCAACATACACTATGAAAAAGAACACAGAAATGTGTTGGGCACAAATTTGACATTCCTGATAGTGATATTCCTGAGATGTCTTCTTCTCCATGTGTTTAAAACTTGGCTGTTTGGCAGATGCCAGGATGAGAAGGGAGTTGAGAACGCCATTGTAACATCAGCCCTGGAAGGATGCTGCACTGCTGGCCTTGAGAAAATACATGGAGGAAAAATAGCACATGGTCTCATTTTTGTGATGAGCTTTTGTGAATAGTATGGGTAGTCTCCCCAGGCTTCTACATCCAGAGACTAAGCAGATTTTATTATTAAATATTGATGGATATCTAGCACATTTTCTGGAATGAACATGAGGCTTAATTCTGTGTATTTTCCTTAAAATTTTAAAAGAATTTTAGACAGTTTTCAATAAAGGCCACATTTGTGACACCAGTTAATGGTATAATTAGGCTGAACTTGCATATAGCATGGGCATAATTTAATATACATCATCTCTTGTGTAAGTAGTCACACCCATGTCCACAGCTAACCTGTGCATGACATCAATGCAAGCACCATCTTCTTGCAAGATCACAAATGAGGACTTGTCTGCCCCCTGTCTTTGAGCAGTGTTCTCTTTCATCTCATAGACTAGCCTCTGAGAATGTCCGTGCTGCCAGTTACCCTTCTAGAGTATCTTGGGTTAAGAATGATGGAACTAGGTGAGTCTCTGCTTGAGTGCCCACCTTATTTAACCTAACTGTGTGGTGATTTTATTTGTGAGCTCATGACAAAAAGCTTTAAAAGAATTTTTTTAAAGCAAGAGAGTCAGTTCAAATTATTGCAAGGATTTCAAAGTGCTATAGACACCACTTGTCCTGAGACATGTTAGTTTTCTTCTCTATAATATGTAGATATATATACATGCATTGTTCAAATATATGTATACATGCATATATACAATGTTGGGGAACTCTTGGAGCTTAATTCTTGCAATTTGTTACCAAAAGATATGATTTTCTTCATGTCATCTCTCATAGGCAGATCTTAACTTTTAATGTTTTTATATAGAGAGAGGTGGGTGTGAAAGTAGGTATGGGCTGTGACATCAGAGAGGAGACCAGAAAGGGAGGGGTGTTTGAAGGAAGGGAGGAGAGGGCATAGGACACATGTGACATGAAAACAAAAATGGAGGCTCCTGGGGGTCACAGAGAAGAGAGGGTAGGAGAATCAATACAAACATATCTTGTCTGGGAAACGCCATAATGAAATCCAATGCTTTGTGAAAGAACGTGAATCTCAGTTACTGGCTACATAACAAGTAAGTGAGGGGCCATCCTGACCCCATGAGCCACACTTGTGGGATGGTTTTTCTCTGTTCTTCCCTGGGTCTGTGCTATTAAATGTCCTCTCTCTGTTCTTGATCATGTCCATTTGCTATCTCATGTTCTTTCTCTAAGGGAAGGCACCAAAGAATGTCTCAGTCTTTTCCAGGGTTGAACAGTACCAGAGGAAACCACACTTGTTTTCTAGTAGGATTTCACATTTTTTGGTCATATTTGTATTTGCTTTTTGTTCCCCCCCCCCCCACTCTTCTCCTATCTCTCCTTCTCTTCCTTTTTGCAGTAACTGGTAGAATTAGACCTGCAAATATTAAACTACTATTGGATGCCTGAAATGAACACTAGAGAGTCAATGGTTTATACTTTTTTGGACATTATTGATCCGTTTCATGAATATTTAGTTGAAAAGAAATGTCTCATCAATGTTCTTAAGAGATTTTGACCTGTAATTTTCTATCTTTTACAATTTTTTTGAATACTTAAGAGCATTTTGGTTTTATAAACCAGTATGATTTTTGCTTTATGAGATAAATTGGAATGTGATTTCTCTTCTGAAGATTATGTGAAATTGATATGCATTTGTTCATCTTTAAATCTCAGATGGAATTCACCAAAAAATTAATCTGGATCTGGAGGTTTCTTTTGGAAAATTACAAATTCAATTCCTTTCCTGGTGTCTTGGTTACTTTTCTATTGTTGGAATAAGATACCATGACCAAGACAACCAATAAAGGAGGAATTTATTTGACTCTGACAGTTTCAAAGGATTAAGAGTCTATGACCATGGTGGTAGGAGCATGGCAAGAGACAGACAGACTCTAGGGCAGTAGCTGAGAACTCACACCTTGATTCACAAGCACACCTCCTCCTTCAAGGTCACACCTCCTAATCTTCCCCAAATAGTTCAACTACCTGGGGACCAGGCCTTCGGGTGTATGAGCCTAAAGGGGCTATTCTCATTCAGACCACCACACTTGGCTATAGGCTGTTGAAGCTATTTCTTCTTTGTTACTTTTTTTTGGTTTGTATCTTTAGAGGAATGGGCTTATTTCTTTGTAGAATTAATGAATGAGAAGTTGACAAATATTTCCGCATCATTCTTTCCAATGGCTGTAATATCAACACTGATAGTTTCAGCACTTGTTTATTATCTCTTCTTTCTTTGTCAGCTTTGACAAAGCTTAATCTGTTTTCGTTTTTTGTTTTTGCTTTTCTGAAAAGCCCTGTTTTTGTTATGTTGAGTTTTTTCTATTGTTTTTCTGGTTTTAAATTTATGGATTTGCATTCTTTCTGATCTCCCTTCCTCTGATCTCTTGGCTCTCCCTTTCTGTGCTCCATTTTATTTCAGTTTATCTCAGTTTAACATTACAGTGGTAGCCTGATATTCCCCTCCCACCAAAGTAGCAATCTTGAGCCAGAAAATTATACTTTAGCGCCCTTGTGTTTTGATAGGTTATCTTCTCATCTGATTTATTTATGTCTTATTTAATTTCCTTTTGGGTTATGTATCTGTCCTGGGGTTATTTTGTGGTTAATTTCTGAGATTTCTCTGTGTCCTTCTGTTATTGATATCCAGCCTAGTTCCATCGAGGCCCAAGAAGATAGCCTGTCTTAATCTAGTTTAAATGTTTATTGTATGACCCAAGAAGCAGGTCCATCTTGCTGAACATTCCTCAGGTACCTGACGAATGTTCTCTGATTGGCTGGAAGGCTGCCGTGGTCAGACTGATGTTTGACCATGTTTGAGTTGCTGATGTTTGAGTTCTGTCTCATGCTCTTGGCTCATTTCTCTTCCTTCCAGTTCTATCACGTTTGTTTCATTCATTTTCAAAGTATTTGTTACATACTCAGAAATTCTGTCTTCCTAGCTGCTATTTCTACCAGGCTCGTATTTGTATCCAGACTCTTGTTTGCTTCTGAAGTCCATTATTATAAACATTGATGCTAATGGTGCAATGTTTGCTATTTAAAATAATATTTTTATAGTATAAAGTTTTCAGTCATTTTACTGTTAATCTCTGTACAACTGTGTGTGACTGCCTCTGTGTTTCTCTCTGTGTGTGTGTGTGTGTGTGTGTGTGTGTGTGTGTGTGAGAGAGAGAGAGAGACTGCCTGTGTATGTGTGTGACTACCCATGTGCGTGATTGCCTATGTGTGTGTTCACCAACTTTTAACCATCAAATATGAATAATTTCTAAACATTCACATTGTTACTTTCTTCTTCTCAGAAGGAAACATGCCATTTATTTGAAAAGGCCCCTTCTGAAACTCAGAGCTGTAGAATCCTGTGTTCAGTCTTTGGGAAAAAAAAAACCCAAAACCAAAACAAAACAATGAAAATGCTTGTTGTTGTGTGTGGTGGCAGACACCTATGACATCAGCATTAAGGGGGCTGATGGTGAGTTCAAGACCAGCATGGACTACATAGAAAGACTGTCTCAAAGCAAAAACAGGGGTTAGGAGATGGCTCAGTGGCTATGCTAGGTACTTTATGTCAACTTGACAGAAGAGTTATTTGAAAGGAGGGAACCTCGATTGAGGAAGTATCTCCATCAGCTCTTGCTGTAAAGCATTTTCTCAATTAGTGATTGATGGGGAAGGGTCTAGCCCATTGTGGGTAGTGTGGTCCCTGGGCTGTTGGACCTGGAGTCTATCTATAAGAAAGCATGTTAAGCAAAGCCAAGAAGAACAAGCCAGTAAGCAGCACCTGTCCATGGCCTCTGTATCAGCTCCCAGCTCCAGGTTCCAGCCCTGCTTGAGCTCCTGCCCTGACTTCCCTTAGTGATGGACTGTGATGTAAACTGTACATAAAACAAATCATTTTCTCCCCAAGTTGCTTTCGGTCATGGTGTTTCGTCATATTAATAGTAATTCTAACCAAGACAGTGGGTAAAAGTTGTATAAAACTGACCTGCAAGTTCAGCACAGTGCAGCAGCCTAAATAACAGAGAGCTTGCCTCAAAATGAAGTGGAAGGCAAGAACTAACTCCAAAACAGTTGTTCTGTGGCCTCCACACATGCATACTATGGCACATATGCACACGCATGCACACACACAAGCAAAACAAAAACAAAAAAATAAAACAAACAAACAAACACACACACACAAAAACCAAACCAAACAAAACCAAACCTCTCCATATTATGTCAGACTCTCAGTTCCCTGGCTTTTAGCAGAACATGTACTTCCCTTTAGTCTATCGAAGCCCATCTTTGAGTTCATTTAGACAGAGACTATGGCTGCCACCTGGCCTGCTTCTCTGTATAAAAGGTGCCTCCTCCTGCCATTGGTCATAATCAATCAGCCAGTAAAAATAGTAATTGACTTTCACATTCCCTACAGTGTTCAATCCTGAAATTACTGCAAATTTGTTGAGCAATTTGAACCAAAAGAGTACAGTAACCTATCCATCCCAGAAACCTGCTCTGTTTATTCTCTGCAAAACCCTACTGAGGGCCTAGAGAGGTGGCTCAGCAGTGAGGAACTGTTAGGAACTTGTAGCAGACCCTCCAGTTCAGTTAAATGTTTTTAGACTCTTGTAGGCTAAAGGGAAAGAGAGCAAGTGAAAAAATTAACTAGCCCCCAAGGAATATCCACAAAAGGCAAGACATCCAGAGTAACCCGAGGTCTCTGTACCTGGAGACAAGTACAGGCAAGCAGACTATCTGGGAGCAGATTGCAAGGCTCTGAGTTATCTGTCACCTCCAGGGCAGCACACTGTTGGAGGAGGAACACAGGCCCTGGAATCAGATCTAGTTTCAACACCTACACTGCCTTGTTTAAGGAATTCCTGGCTTTGCTTTCCTCCCAGCCTTTCAACCAACCTGTACAGGACACTAGGCATAACAAAGGCTTTACAGAGCTATAAACTGCCTTTGCAGTGCCTCTTGTCATTGGATGTATCTGGATACACAATCAACCAAGTACGGCACTTGAAGCTTGCTTTGCTTTGCTTATAGGATCTGGTGAAGCTTAGGAAACTGGCTGAAGACCAGGCTCTGTGGAGGAACTGTGTGCCAACATCTGCTTCCAAAGTACCTGGAGCTGCTGCCATCAGTGGGCAGACTCACCACTGTGCCTTCACAGTCATCTTGGAAGCACATTCCTGGGGACATAGCTCAGTGCTGGGAAAGCTGTCAAGCAGATCTCAGGACAAACAACCTGTGTCCACCAATACTTCCGTCCACCCTCTTGTTCACTTCTTGGGAGAGAAGTTCAGGCCTCGTTATTTGTGGAGACTGATGCCATTTCTCTTCCCCCTTTCATTGTTTCCCTTTCCGTTTCCTCCAGGGAAGATGATTTATTGAGCACAGTAGCACAAACTGGAAGACATCTAATACCAGCTCTATTAAGCCAGGACCCGTGGACTCCTCAGTCCGTTTAGAAAGCTGTCTACACCTAGGCCCAGTAGCAGCTGTGCTGACAACCCTTGGATGAGTGAGGACAATGTGAAAGAGATTTAAAATGTGTGACTAAGTGACTTAATTCTTCGATGTTTCACTCTTAGAGGAGGATGGCTTAGAAAGTTTGATATACTACTTGAGCTAAATCCAGCAACTTCCAAGAGATGGGCAGGCCTTTAGGGGCTTATCTAACAACAGACATTTCATTCATATATTTATTGATTCATTCATTCATTTGTTTCATTCATTCATCCATACTTATACAGTTTCGTACACAAAACAATATCATTTGATCATTTTCCACCCCTTACCCTCTCTTCCTTCCCTCTTCCTCCCATGGAACCCCTTCAACAGACAGCTGATGCACACACTTCACACCTAGACATTTTCATACCATACACGCAGGCATAGCACAGAATATGTGCCTCAGTTGAGGAGTGGGCCATAGTAATGACAATTATGACAGCAGGTGCTCATGGGATATGCCAGCTGTTCAGGTGACTAATCTTCTCACAAATGAGTCACGGAATCAACTGTCTTCTCTCATTGGTGAAGGGAACAGAGTCCCATGGAGGTCCAGACACCAATTCAAAGTCATTCAGGTTTGTCTCTACAAAATAAAACTGCCCTCCAGAGAAAAACATGAAATCTTTCCGCAGAGAGCTATAACCATTCCTCATGCCTTCAATGCTCATCATTCATAAACATCTTTATCCATGCAACCAATTTGTGCAGTCAGAATCTACTAGAGGCATTTAAGGAGCTGTTTGCAGCTCAGACCAAACATAGTGAAGAAACAGCATCATCGATTGGTTTTATGGTTTGTTTCCTTTGCATCTCATATAGCATAAACTAGTTCTGTAAAACAAACACACAAAAGAATCAGAAATTATCCAAGCCACTGTTACTTCAAATATTTCAAGAAGAACATTTTTTCTGGAGTAGGTTTCTAGGTTCCTCCTGGTTCTCATAGCGATTTACTATGGAGGTTGGAGACATGGCTCAGCGGTTAAGAACACTTGTTCTTGCAGAGGAGCTAGGTTTGGTCCCCAGCATAACACAGCAACACACAATCATCTGTAACTCTAGTGCCAGGAGATCCACCACCTTCTTCTGACCACCATGGGTCACCAAGCATGCACATGATGTGCACACATACACGCAGGCAAAGGAAAAAAGCCTCATTCACACAAAATAACTTTATAAAACCAGCATGACACGCCTTTAAAAAGTCACCAGAAACATGAAGCTTAAGACAAAGCAATCATGTCCCCCCTCTCCAACCCCCCCCCCCCGGCAGTGCTCGAGGCTGGAACTCAGGGACAAAGGCGATGGTAGAGCTATCCTCCAGAGAGTCTTCTTCTCTCTTCCAGCATATGGCAGTGCCTCGCATTACTTTCACTCAGAAAACCTCTGCTTTGTGGACTTCTTCACCTCGTGTCTCTGAGTCTTTCCTTCTAAGCACCAGTCACTTGGTTTAGCCAGTTTATTAGTGTAGCCCATATTAGTCGTCCCATAGCGAAGTTCCTAGGAACTTATTTGTAAAGAGGGAAAACTTACTTTGGTTCCTGCTTTGTGTATTTTAGCCTAAAACTGGACAGCTCCTCTGTTTCGGGGCTTTGCTGAGGGTATTGGATGGTACTGGTGAAGAGTACTGAATACATCTAATTAGCCAGGACACACACACACACACACACAGAGAGAGAGAGAGAGAGAGAGAGAGAGAGAGAGAGAGAGAGAGAGA
>JADRCH010000155.1:584800-664573 GCA_019843965.1 Rhynchomys soricoides | reverse complement strand
AGAGAGAGAGAGAGAGAGAGAGAGAGAGAGAGAGAGAGAGAGAGAGAGAACAGGCTGGGTTACCACAATCCCCTTTTAAGGTATTCAACCTTAAGTTTCTCCTGCAAGGTTTTTCTCATGCAAGTTCTGCTGCCTCCAAGTGCACCCACCACCTGTGGGTACAATCCACACCCAGATCATACCAATACCCAATCCAGTTTGATCTCATGTTAACTTAATGAACAATTATATTTGAAAAGACTCTCTTTCAAAGGGTACATTCTGAGAACCAAAGGACATGAATGGAGAGTGAAGGAGACCCAGTACTACAGAGAGGAAGTCACCAAGAATGCCGCTTACCCTCTTGGCCACGTCTTCACTACCAACGTTACTTCCCAAGGTTGTGCCTGCCACCTGTTAGCTTGCCCTCTTCACCGGGCAAAAACCTTGGTTGTGAAATACCTTGAACAACACTCTTGTTCCACAAAGGAAAGAACCCAGGTTCAACCTGGGGTCCAGAACAATGGACAAGAGGGTTCTAAGACTCTTAGCTGGGGAAGAAAAAGGCGGAAGAGGAGAATGGGGAGGGGAGGGTAAGGAAGGGAGGAAGTTCAGGGGAAGAGAAGGGGGAGGAGATATGTCAGTGGGCAAACGTGAGATGGGATGGCTCAACATATACAGGTTAATAAATGTAATAAACCATAGAAATTAAAGACAAAAATAACAGGACCATCTCAATAGACACAGAGAAGGCCTTTGACAAAATCTGACCTGCCTTCATGATAAAAGACAGAGAGAGAGAGGAACTAAAAAGAGATACCAAAAATTCTGTCTGAAAACTAACAGAGATGATAATCAATTTCAGTATTGTGGCAGGATATGAAATAAACTTGCCTACATCAATAGCTTTTCTATACCACCACCACAACAAACATTCAGAGAAATAGATCATGGACACATGTCCACTCACAAGGGAAAAAAAATATTTATGAAAACCCATAGCCAAAGAGGTCAAGGACCTCCACAGTGAAAACTTTAAATCTCCAAAGAAAGAGATATAGATCGTAGAAAAATGGAAAGAAATAAAGTGCTCAAGAATAGATAAATGAATATGGTAAAAATGATCATTCTTTAGCCATGTGCAGATTCAATGCAACCCCAGTCAAAACCCTCTCTCACTCTCTCACTCTCTAACTCTCTCTCTCACTCTCTTTCACTCTCTCACTCTCTCCAGAGATAGAAGAAACCCTCCCCTAATGTTCATAAGAATTACAGAAGACCCTAGAGAGCCAAGACATTCCTGAGCAAAAGGAACAATGAGAGAGGAGTATCATTCTAGACCTTAAGACATGAAGAGGTATAGTAATAAAAACAGTATGGTATGGCACAAAAGCAGACATGTAGGTAAATGGAACAAAAACAGAGACCCAAACAGGAGTGTGCATAGCTTCTAACATTTAATATTTGACAATGATACAAAAATAATCCACTGCATCTTCACCTAACATAGAAGATTGAAGTTAGACTTGCTTCTAACACACTGCACAAAAACTAACTGCCAATGAACCAGCCACCTGAATGTGAAACCCAAAGCACTGAAAGTTCTTGAAGAGAAAATAACTGGTGCCCTATGGGATATATGTAGGTCAAGACTGTTGGAAAAGTATCCCTTTGGTCCAGGCACTGAGGCCAACAAGTGACGAGTGGGGACCTATAAAACGGAAAATCATCTGCACAGCTAAGAAAACAAGCAACAGAGTAAAGAAGAAACACACCTTTGCCAGCTACACATCTGACAGAGGATGACCATCAGAACATATGAAGAACTAAAAAAAAAAAAGTCAAGAAGATCAAGAAGATATTCTAAAATGGGGTAAGCACATGAACAAAGAGCTCTAAAAAGAATAAATGAATGGCTAAGAAATATCTCATTGTTCCTAACAATTAGGGAAATACAAATCAAAACAGCTCTGGGGTTCATCTTGTCCCAGCCAGAATGACAAAGGCCACTGACACAACACAAGACAAACGCTGCCAATGGTGTGAGGAGAAGAGAAACCTCATTCACAGTTGGCTGGATTGGAAACTGGTAGCGCCACTATGGAAACCAGTGTGGAAAACCTCAGAGCCACCAAAAAATCATGTCAACCATATGACCCAGCTCTACCACTTTTCAGCATATGCCCAAAGAACTAGACATCCTGTTTTACAGATACTTGCTCAGCCATGTTCATTGCAGCTTTATTCAAAGTATCTAGAAAACAAATACCACCTAAATGTCCTTCAACTGATGAATGCATAATGAAAATGTGGTTTGTATACTTTTCAACTGTAAAGAAAAAATAAATCATTAAAATTGAAAGTGAATGGTTGGATGGAGAATTTCATATTGAGTAAGTTAAGACCCAGAAAGACACACATTGAATGCTCTCTCTCCTCTGAGATTCCTAGCTCCAAATCTTTTTTTTTTTTTCTGTTTTTTTTTTTTTTGGTTTTTCTAGACAGGGTTTCTCTGTGTAGCCCTGGCTGTCCTGGAACTCACTCTGTAGACCAGGCTGGTCTCGAACTCAGAAATCCACCTGCCTCTGCCTCCCAAGTGCTGGGATTAAAGGCGTGTGCCACCACCGCCCAGCTTTTAATGAATTTATAATACAGATGTGTGCTCTTAGGTGGACAGCGTGTGAAGATGCTCCTTGGCTCACTGATAAGCCCACTGCAAACTGAAAATAATATCACACACAAAAAAGCATTGAGTACAGAGCTTAGTGTACCTTAAATGGGCAAAATTGCCTATAGCTTGGAAAAGTCAGATCACTCACTGGTTTATTTTTTGCATTTTATTGAGTATTTTTGCATTGATATTCATAAGGGAAATTGGTCTGAAGTTTTCTTTTATTGTTGGGTCTTTGTGAGGTTTTGGTATCAGTTTAACTGTGGCCTCATAGAATGAATTAGGTAGTGTTCCTTCTGTTTCTGTTTTGTAGAATTGATTGAAGAGTATTGGTATTAGGTCTTCCTTGAAGGTGTGATAGAATTCTGCACTGAACTCATCTGGTCCTGGGCTTCTTTTGGTTGGGAGACTTTTAATGACTGCTTCTATTTCCTTAGGGGTTATGGGACTGTTTAGATGGTTTATCTGATCCTCGCTTAACTTTGATATTTGGTATCTGTCTAGAAACTTGTCCATTTCATCCAGATTTTCCAGTTTTATTGCATATAGGCTTTTTTAGTAAAATCTGATGATTTTTTTAAATTTCCTCAGGATCTGTTGTTATATCTCCCTTTTCATTTCTAATTTTGTTAATTTGGATACTGTCTCTATGCCCTCTGGTTAGTCTGGCTAAGGGTTTATCTATCTTGTTGATTTCCTCAAAGAACCAGCTCCTGGTTTTGTCGATTCTTTGTATAGTTCTTTTAGTTTCTACTTGATTGATTTCAGCCCTTAATTTGATTATTTCCTGCCTTCTACTCCTCTTGGGTGTATTAGCTTCTTTTTGTTCTAGAGCTTTCAAGTGTGCTGTTAAACTGCTAGTGTATGTGCTCTCCGGTTTCTTTTTGGAGGCATTCAGAGCTATGAGTTTTCCTCTTAACACTGCTTTCATTGTGTCCCACAGGTTTGGGTATGTTGTACTTTCATTTTCATTAAATTCTAGGAAGTATTTAATTTCTTTTTTATTTCTTCCTTGACCAAGTTATCATTGAGTAGAGAGTTGTTCAGCTTCCATGTGTATGTGGACTTTCTGTTGTTGGTGTTGTCATTGAAGACCAGCCTTATTCCTTAGTGATCTGATAGGAGGCATGGGATTATCTCAATCTTATATCTGTTGAGGTTTGTTTTGTGACCAATTATATGATCAATTTTGGAGAAGGTACCATGAGGTGCTGAGAAGAAGGTATATTCTTTTGATTTAGGATGAAATTTTCTATAGATATCTGTTAAATACATTTGGTTCATAATATCTGTTAGTTTCACTGTGTCTCTGTTTAGTTTGTGTTTCCAAGATCTGTCCATTGATGATAGTGGGGTGTTGAAGTCTCCCACTATCATTGTGTGAGGTGCAATGTGTGCTTTGAGCTCTAGTAAAGTTTCTTTTACTAATGTTGGAGCCTTTGCATTGGGGCATAGATATTCAGAATTGAGAGTTCTTGGTAGATTTTTCCTTTGATGAGTATGAAATGTCCTTCCTTATCGTTTTTGATGACTTTTGGTTGAAAGTCAATTTTATCCGATATTAGAATGGCTACTCCAGCCTGTTTCTTGGGTCCATTTGCCTGGAAAATTGTTTTCTAGCCCTTTACTCTGAGGTAGTGTTTGTCTTTAACACGGAGGTGCATTTCCTGCATGCAGCAAAAAGCTGGGTCCTGTTTATGGATCCAGACTGTCAGTCTATGTCTTTTTATTGGGGAATTGAGTCCATTGATGTTGAGATATTAAAGAATAGTGATTGTTGCTTCCTGTTATTTTTGATGTTGTTTTTATGTTTGTATGACTATCTTCTTTTGAGTTTGTTGAAAGATTACTTTCTTGCTTTTTCTTGGGTGTAGTTTCCCTCCTTGAGTTGGCGTTTTCCATCTATTATTCTTTCCAGGGTTGGGTTTGTACTAATTTGTCATAGAGTATTTTGGTTTCACCATCTATGATTATTGTGAGTTTTGCTGGGTATAGCAGCCTGCGCTGGCATTTGTGTTCTCTTAGAGTCTGTATGATATCTGCCCAGGATCTTCTAGCTTTCATAGTCTCTGGTGAGAAGTCTGGTGCAATTCTTATAGGTCTGCCTTTATATGTTACTTGCCCTTTTTCCCTTACTGCTTTTAATATTCTTTCCTTATTTTGTGTATGTGGTGTTTTGACTATAATGTGACAGGAGGAATTTCCTTTCTGGTCCAGTCTATTTGGAGTTCTAGAGACTTCTTGTATATTTGTGTTCATCTCTTTCTTTAGGTTTTCTTCTATAATGCTGTTGAAGATATTTACTGGCCCTTTAAGTTGGGAGTCTTCACTCTCTTCTATACCTATTATCCTCAGGTTCTGTCTTCTCATTGCGTCCTGGATTTCCTGGATGTTTTGGGTTAGGAGCTTTGTGCTTTTTGTGTTTTCTTTGACTGTTGTGTCAATGTTTTCTATGGTGTTTACTCAGGTGTTTTCCGCACCTGAGATTCTCTCTTCCATCTATTGCATTCTGTTGGTGATGCTTGCATCTATGACTCCTGATTTCTTTCCTATGTTCTCTAACTCCAGGGTTGTCTCCCTTTGTGATTTCTTTATTGTTTCTATTTCTGTTTTTAGTTGCTGGATGGTTTTGTTCATTTCCTTTATCTGTTTGATTGTGTTTTCCTGTAATTCTTTAAGGAATTTTTGTGTTTCCTCTTTAAGGGCTTCTAATTGTTTACCTGTGTTCTCTTGTATTTCTTTAAGGGAGTTATTTATTTCCTTCTTAAAATCTTCTATCATCCTTTTGAGATGTGATTTTAAGTCTGAGTCTTCCTTTTCTGGTGTGTTGGGGTATCCATGGCTTGCTGTGGTGGGAGAGCTGGGTTCTGATGTTGCCAAGTAGCCTTGGTTTCTCTTCTTTGTGTTCTTGCCCTTGCCTTTCACCATCTGGTTATCTCTGGTGTTGGCTGGTCTTACTCTCTCTGACTGTGGCTTGTCTTTCCTGCAAGCCTAGTTGGCAGTACTCCTTGAAGACCAGTTCTCTTTGAGAGGAATTTGGATTTGGAGAGCTGTGGTGCAGGGTAATCTCAGGGATGCAGACAGAAACAAGAAGTATCTAGTCCCTAGCTGTCTCTTGTTCCCTATGTCCTGATGGCTCTGCAAGGGTCCCTCTTGGTCCAGTGAACTTGAAAAGAAGTGATGGTCTTGCCTGGGCTTCAAGGTGTGTCAGCACTCCTCGTATAACCATTCTCTCCTGACACTATTTGAGTATGGAACCCTGTGTCACAGGATCTGCTCTCCAACCACCGAAAGAAACCAGAAGCCCGCTCCTCAGTCTCTTTGTTCTGGGTATTCCAGGTGGGTCCCTCTGAGCAGACAGGTTTGCCCACACTCCTGGGAGGCTATCTTTCTCCCAGCACTATTTGGCTATGGAGCCCTGGTGGCCCAGGCAGAGGTATCCCGCCACAGATGGAAACTGCCCTAGCTTCAAATCTTAAGGTGTGAATATATAACCTGGTGTGTCCTCAGAAGCCAGGAAAGTAAAGGGGAACCATACTGGGGGAGAAACAATAGAGAGGGACTGGCAGCATACAAGTTATCTGAGGGGGTAAATGGGAAAAATTGGATGATGACTCTAATGGGGAGATCAAATACAGAAGGAAGAGGGAGAGGGTAAGATAATGTTAAAGATGTCTGCAAAGTCATACAGAATTGTATTATTATTTATGTACCTAAAATTACACACATTACCCACAAGTATGTGTATACATACACAGTTTAAATGGAAATTTTCCATATTGGCTGATGGTTCCACATGAGCCATAGAGTATCTAACAAAAACCCCCAGACCAGGCATCAGAAGCCTTGTTTTGAGTTGTTGTCTGGGTTGTCCATGAGACTCCCAAAATATAATCTATTGCTGTTGTGTTTGGTTGCCTCCCGGAGGTTGAAGGTAAGTCACTATTGCGGAAGACGCTGTTTACTTTGGACACAGGACCCAGAGATCTCAGCTGGTTCTGACTTAAAAGAATCTTCACTAAGAACTGACTTTCACAGTACTAAGAGATACCACTCAAGCTTCCAAAGGAGCTATAACGAGTATGAAAACAACCAAGATGGCACAGTATCCCTTAGGTACAATAGTGTGCACATACCTTGGTGACAACTAACAGCTCTGTGATTAGACTTAATGCCAGATCTACAAGGGGGAAACTGAGGCATGAGCATAGACTTCCTTCTCAGGACAAAGATGAGACAGTGTGGGCCTGGGTTCATGTTCATGCTAGCTCCCCAGCCCTGACACACTGCCTGTAGCACTCATAAAACTACATCTCTGCTGCTTCTAGAAGTCAAGTAGAGACCTCACACTGGGTTTACAAGCATACACCTGCACCATAAGGAGGTCTGAGCTCTTCAGGAACAGAAAATGTCCATGGCCAGCAGGGAACTCTCACAGAGGTGACACTGACTATTCATTTCTTTATGGCCAGTCCATCTGCTTTGCTGCAGCTGTAGGACCATGGGACTTAGCAAGGAATTAGTCTAATTGTATCCTATGAGTCATGACCATCTCTTGGCTAATAACAATCAAAGTTTACCTTGCAGATCTCAAAATTACATAGCTCTGGGATTTCAATCCCTCCTTGTGGCCTGAACTGGTTAAAGAGCTGATACCAGTGAGTCTTCACAGGTACCCCAAGGCCACAATGGGACAGATGTGATGCTTCACCAGTCTTGTGCCTGGAAAAGATGAGGTAGATCCTGCCACTGGACACTGAGCTATCCTTCTATTTGGGTTTGCAGAAGGAACACAGGTGGGACAGATTAGTTATGCCAACTAACACGTGGATTATTGCTGAAAGAACAGTGAGCAGGCCTGCCAAAAGTCTCTGGAAAGACAAAGAGAGGAAAGAAGACAAACACCAGAGCAGGGCAGCGTGGCTCACAGACAAGTACAAGTGGCTGGGGTCTTGGGAGAATGCCCTCATGCTGGGGAAGACAGCAGGTGGATGTGCTGTGGGCAGCAATGGTTTAAAAGTAGTTCTTCTCAGCTTTGTGCTCAGAACCCTAACAGTTGTAGCTGAGGAAGTCAGGAGATGGCACTCTGAGCATAGCCATGGTTTCTGATCTGTGTCAGTACCCTGTGACCTGCAGCCCTGGTGACAGCGGGTCTGGGAGAAAAGTGTGCACAGGGTGGCTAGTAGAATGCAAAAACTGTCACTTCACTGTCCCCTTTGAGATTCATTCTGCATCTTGGAAGTGTGATTTTACAGACAATTCTTCCATAAAGACTGAGTTGATCCAATACCATCTACATAGAAAGCTTATCTTGCTACAAAATTTACTATAACTCTTCACAGTAGCAAGTCTTTTCTGGAGTCTCTCTACTTTTTCCTAGTTGTTTATTTGTTTTCTTAGAATTACAAAGTCTTAATTACAAATACTTGGTAAAACCTGACAGCAATTTCTCATGTTTGGCTCTTCAATTAAAATTGTGTCACCTCTCTGGGCCTTTGCATTTTCATGCTCTTTAGCTTGTGAATTTCCATACACAAAGAAATATCTATTTGACTTCTTTTTTAAAGTCATCTATTTTTATTTAATATTAACGAATTTTTGCTTACAGGCATGTATGTGCACTAGGTATATGTGTGATGTCCAGGGAAGCCATAAGTGTACATTGGAGCATCTACAACTAGAGTTACAGATGGTTTTGAGTCACCATGTGGGCACAGGGAATCTAACCCAGGTTCTCTGCAAGAGCAGCAAGTGCTCATAACAGCTGAGCACTATATTTCAGCCCATATATTTTATTTTTGGTTTGGTTTGGGTTTTCTTGTTTTGTTTTGTATTAGATTGCAATTAGCATGACAATATTCCTTTTCTTCTTTATTTCATTTTCTCAGACACTGGGAAGAATATTGATGGTCTAATTTATTAAAACATATCTATTATAGACACACACACACACACACAGATACACACACACACATGCTTAAATTTTATGTGCAACACTATTAAAAGACTTTAGCGTTGAGTCACCATGGTTCAGTGGGCAGCCCGACATGGTGTTATTTTCTGTTATGATGACGACAGGATTGCTCTAGGCTTTAGCCACGGTCTTCAATATTCATACATCAGCAGAATCAATATGAGATTCTGGGGCCCAAGTAAAGAGAAGAATGAAGGAAATACAAAAATATAAAAAAATACTCCCCCTTCCCCGGGTGTCAGCAAGTCATTCACTTCTTAGCTGTTTTCTAGAAAGTTCTTTCTGAAGGTTGTTTTAATATTTTCTTATATGTATTTTTTAGTTTTTGAGATTAAAACATGATTACATAGTGCTCTCTCTCTCCCCTCTCCCCCTGCAACTTTCCCTATGCTCCCTTGCTCCCTCTCAAATTCATGGCTTCTGTTTCTTCAACTGTTGTTACATACATAAATGTTCAGTCTAGGTTACTTGTGTCTATTTATAGAATGATACTCGTATGGTATGATTTCAATGCTGAACACTTGATATTGGATACAACTGGGGCTCTTCCAGGGGGAAGACTCTTTCTCCTGTTCTCATATCCCTTAGTTGCTGTAGTTTTTGTTGAGGGCTGAGGCCCCGTGAGATTTCCCCTTCCATGTTAACATGTCCATTGCTGTCATCCCGGTCAAGCCTAGTTTAGGCAGCCATGTTGATGAGACTTCATAGGTGTAGCATCTCTGACAATGTTCTTACAATCCTCCACCTCCTCTTCCATGACCATCCCTGAGCCTTAGATACAGGAATTGTGCTGCAGACATGTCGGTCAGAGCTGGGCACCACATGGTCACTTATTTTATGCATTTTGATTAGTTGTGCCTTTCTGTAATGATCTCTGTCTATTGCAAGGAGATACATAAAATAATAAAATAAAATAATGATTTTTAAAACACCAGTTAAAAGAAATAAAATAATGATTTAATAGACAAAAAGGAAGAGGGGGGAGAAGGAGAGGAGGAGGAACACATGCTGCTTTTACAGGTGACCAGAGTGTGGTCCCCAGAGCCTATGTCAGAAAGCTCACAAGTGTCTGTAACTCCATCTCCAGGGATCTGATGCCCTTTTCCGTCTTCCACAGGCATTGCATGCGTGTGCACAAGCCCACACACAGACACACAGGTAAACACGATTAAAGGTAAATCGTTAAAAATTAGAAATATAACAGTAGGGAATACTAAAATCTTAAATGGGTCTTATGAAACACAGCTCTAAACTTTAGCCAATTACTGTGCTTCATAGAGCCAGAAAAACTGCCTGCTGACCAGTGTTCCCACATGCTGGCTACTCAGGATCTTGACTTGGGGAGAACCAACTGTGAAAGGCAGATCATCATCATCAGCAGCAGCAGCAGCAGCAGCATTTACAGCAAGTGCCAAGGCTAGCTCCTGGCATGTCATCTTCAGACTCCCACTAAAGTAAGATAACATCATCTTGGCTCACTCATCCTAAAAGAGCTGGTCCTCCAACCCAGAGGGCAGGGAGCCAATCTCCATGATAGGAGTCTTTTGATAGTCTCCATGACAGCAGTGTCCTTTCCATCAGCCCTCCTCCTCCTCCTCCTCCTCCTCCTCCTCCTCCTCCTCCTCCTCCTCTTCCTCCTCCTCTTCCCCTTCTTTCTCCTCCTCTTCTTCTCCCTCCCCCCTCTCTTCCTCCTCCTCATTCCCCCCTCCCTTCTGATAAAGAAGTGTGACTTTTCAGCCCTTCCTACAACATGCCCCCAGGACCTCCTGGCCTCTATTGCTGGTGGAGATTTGGTACAGCTGTTTGTATGTACGTGTCCACTCAATGAAACTGTAGCCCACAGGTCACCCAGCTCAGGTCATGAAGCTTAGGCTCCAGGTGCAAAGCAGGGCAAAGGTCAGCTGGAGCCTCACGGAGCCCAGTCTGGGAGCTGAACATTCTCAAAAGACATTTGCTGGTGGGAAAGTTCCCTGGCCTTCATTCTTGGCTAGGAAAAGAAAACATTGTTCAAACAGGTGGGCGAGCATTAGCTTCAGGGAATGCTGAGAAAGAAAAAATAGAGCGGTTACCCAAAACATTCACGGCCTGACCCTTGCAGGTGTCACTGGATCCTATATCCGGAAGTCCGGAGAACAGCCCCTCTCCCCTCACCTCAGGGCCACTGCATTGGCCCTTTTCTAGGGTGCCTGTTGCCAGCTGCAGTTAAAAGGCAGCAACCTTCAGAGACAAGGTTAATCCTGTACATGTGAGACCGGGGCTATGTCATGCACGCTTCTGAGTGGTTGGAAGTCTCTATTGCCAAGGGCCTGCCTGGGCCTCAGAAAGCACCTGATGGCTGAGGGCTATCCCCTCATCAGTGAATGGAGATCTGTCCTGATGGTCAATTTGTTCATAGACTTGTACTTTTTAAAGAAAACATTTAGAAGAATCTATGTATAAAACTCTTTAACAATTTACTCTGGGTAGTTCATAGGGCCTAAAGTCCTATAAGATTGGGCTCAGGAGCTTGGGCCTCTACATTTTCTGCTGCCATTCCACCACCCCCTATTCAGCCACCCAGGCACCCAGGCAGCTATGTGCTCTCTGCCCTGTCTCTATCCTCCGTCGGAGACTTCCTCCGTACTCCAGAACTCTCTGGGGCCCTATGTAACAGAGGGATACATTCCTTAGATATCAATAAACTGACTCTATCACCACATGAGTGAGAATTGCCAGTAAAGAATGCAAGGAAACAGAAAAATCTGCTTATGTGCAATGGACCCAGAACTGGGTTCTTCAATGTTCGTTGCTGAATTGGAACAGCAGCCAGCTAGGAGTAGCCAGAAAGAGAAGGGCATCTGTAGGGCTCTACATGGGAGCTAGAAGCTGGGCAAGGGAGCCTTCTGCTTAGAGCCAAGGACCCTACGGGGGTGACAGAAGGTGACTGGGAAGGAAGAAGGGAAGGAAGTTGGGTGTGCACAGCCCTCACTGTTCTCCAGCTGCGTCCTTACTCTGATTCTTTGTGGTTCACACAGTTTGAGACATGGAAACAGATCTTCAATCCATTTCTTAAGTGGCCTAGTGTGTCTGGAAATGGGATTTTACAGGATTATAAACTTAATGCCTGAAGCCCAGTTCTAAACTCCAATCTTTGTATTTTTCTCTGTCTCACAGAAGAACAAAGGAGAGGTCCCAATAGCAGGCCATGACTGCGTTCTTGAATCCTTGTGCCTACTAGGTGCACGACAAGACCATGATTGTGTTCTAGGGGCATTGTACACGACAACTTTTGAATGAAGACATGATCGGTAACAACAAGAGATAAAAAATAGCAAATGTGTTGTGCCAAGAATGATTTCCATGTCCAGGTTCTGTCATGTATCTTAGTATTTAAAGCACTCTGCAAATGTGGCTTAGGAAAGTCAGTGGTGCTGTACAGAAGCAGAGGACCCAGCCATGCTTTGCCAAAGGCAAAATGCAGAGTAGGTAGGTTGATACCATGACAGGAAGCCAGTCCTGTAACCCGACCCAGAGAGCTGCTTAAGCTCTGAATCTTGAGCAATATGTCTCAGATATTCAGAGAAATGTTATGTTGTGAGCTTTATAGGGGACAGTGAGGGTGGTTCTCACTTCTCCTCACTGAATGGCCAAGCCTCAATGCCCAGTGCCTCACCAAGCACTGTCCAAACCTACTGCTTCTCCCCTCCCCCTGCTCTAGATGAGCCATAAACACACACTCTTGCATGAGCTTACACACACACACACACACTTCTGCATGTACTTGCACTGGCACACACATGAGCATGCACATGCACATACTCACATGCAACACGCATGCACAGTCTGCTCTCATTTGGCAACAGCTCAGCACACCACAGTCAGCAGATCTGCCTAGGTAGTCGTCTGCACCAGTACCAAGAACAGAGTGTCTCAAATTCAAGTCTGAATCAGAATCTGCACCCACAATCAGAGTGCATATAAAAACAACGCGCTGAACCCAATTCCATTGCTTCTGAATTCAAGAGATCCAGCTCGAGGCTAAGAAGCTGAGTGCTGCTGCTGCTGCTGCTGCTCAGTCAGAGATGTAAGACAAGAAGGGCCTCAGGCTGGTACTGATGCACTTTTATAACCAGGTTTCATCCAGCCCAGGTCCTTTATGCTCACCCAGCACTCAGGGATCACGTGTCTGTCCCCAATTGCACACCTCCTGTGTGTGCCTTGAACATTCTCTTGTGCCTTTTCCAGGGTTCTGCACCCACCCTTGGACCCTTCCCCACTGTGCTGACCCCACCGCTCAGCTTTTCTCAGCTCCCTTAGTAGAATACATTCACCCCTCCCTTGCCTTAGTTTCCTTCTTCTCTTTTTGATGAACAGGGTCACACAGTGATTGATTCAATAACAGACTTTGGGCACTGGCTCAACTGCTTTCAGCTTTTACTTCTGCAACTTGCAAGCTGTGTGAACCACGACATGGGAGCCTCAGGATCTCCAGGCCTTGGTGTCCTCCTCCATGTGAGGAAGACAATTCATATTGACTAGAGTGGTTTTAAGACCTGCCTGTGTTGTTGTTGTTGTTATTGCTGTTGTGTTGTATCAGTCCTTCCCCTTTGAATGCACTGGCTTTCGTGACTCACTGTAACAAATAGCATGCAGTAGAAATGACTGTAATTCAGAGGTGATGTCAAGTAAGCCATGCAGTTTCTGAAGACTGCTTATGATACTTCTACTTGATAGCCAACCCCTCTCCACGAAAGAGCCAAGCAGCACCTGAAGACTCCACACAGGTATTTCAGCCAGGGCCCAAGTGGAAGACCCAGATGATGCCACATCCACACTAACTGAGGCTCAAAGTAACTTCAGCCCTCAGCACCATTTGTCTTACTCCACTACGTGTTGCTATGACAAAATACCTGAGGTTGGGCTTTAACTAAGAAAGGAGGGTTGTTTACCTCCCATTTCTGGAGGTTCGAAAGTATAATACTTACCTGATGATACAGTTCACCAGTAGAAAATTTGCCCTGCATGTCCAAATTTCGGGGCTCCATCCCCAATAATTAATATAATAAATGGTAGTACAGCTCCAGAATCTGCATGACTCTAGTAAAGGTTTTCTGGTTACATTAGGTCATGGTGGGTGATGGGAACACACAACAAAACAACAAGAAAGAGAGAGCCTGGAGCATGGCTGCTTTGTAGAAACCCAGCCTTGTGAAAACCCACCCACTACTGGAGAGCTACCTTACTCCTTTGCGAAGGTCATACCTTAACCACCTACTTGCCTTGTTCTGGGTCCTTCCCTTTAAGGGTTCCTAACCTCCACATTGCCACTAGGGACCAAGTTTCTAGTCCATTAAACAGACTCAAAGCATATCCAACCCATAGCACCATCCAACCATAGCTTTATGAGCACACGGGGTGAGCCATTGCCGCTGAGTCTAGCCAGCTCCAGAACCAAGAGAATCGACAAGGGAATGGCTATTGCCATTTATATCCAAGAGTTTGTAATGATGTCCAGAGATAAGTTTGGCATATTTACTTTAGTGGTTAAATGAGACTGTGGAAGTATAGAGTGCAGTCTGGCATGCAGAGGGGCACACATCGGCTCCCTTACTACCCCAGTACCCAGCTTTGTACTAACCTGACTCACAGAATTTGGGGGATTGGGATGATGAGTCTCTGCAGGTAAAATCCCTTGCCATCTAATCTGACCACCTGAGCTTAATTCCCGGTGTCCACATGGGGAAGGAGAGAACCAACTCCCCGCATGTTGTCCTTTGACTTCCACATGCATGTGGCGGAACACACATGTGCACACACACATAGATAATGAATGAATAAACGTATAAAGTATTGAGGTTTGGACCATTTGCCCTCCTCCAAGTTGCCTGCTTTCCCCAAAAAAACTTAGACCCCACAGTTTCTTGCCACACATTTCTTCAAAAGCTCAGGATGATGGTTGACCTCATGACTTCTTTCTACTAGGATGTGTTTCTGCTCTTGTTTCCAGTGGAGAGCTGTAGGGCTGTGAGGAGTCAGAGCCCTAGATGGACCTACCCTCTGCTTTTCACTTGCCTTGATGGCTATTGAGACGATCTCCTACCCCTGGTCTGAGCCTACTGTCCAATGGCCATTGTCTTTTCAGCTCCCAGAATACAGGTGTTACTAACAGGGCACCAGGAAGTGGTGTCCAGAGATTTCTAGGGTCTGGCACCATCGGTTGCCTAGATACTTCAGTCTTTCAATGTACCCTTTTGGGACTAGTATTGTTTACTAATATGTGTTAATCGGTGGTCTCTAGATTAACAGAACTAATAGGATGAAATGTGTACAGAGTATATTCTTAAAGAACTGGCTCCCGTGATCATGGCAATCTCCAGAGCATTCTAGTAGGCTGCAGCTTCAGGAAGAGTTGGAAGCACTGATCAAGTCCAAATATGAAGCAATTTATAAAATCCAAATAGAAGTCAGAATCACTGAGCAGATGTTGTGGTTTAAATCTGAAAAGCCCTCCTAGAGATTCATACCTTGAAAGCTTTATACCTAGCACAGCCATTTTCAGAGGTGGGAGGGATCATGGGGCACGACTGGATCACAAGCACTCTAATCTCATCAATGGATCCTGTCATGAATTGATTTATATGCTATGAGGATATTCTTCCAGGAGGTGACTTCAGTGGTGAGCCCTAATTCAGTGAAGCTGGTCACTGGGGGCGTGGCTTCAGGATGTGCTTTATCCTTTCTCATTCTTTCCCGTTGCGGCCACCATGAGAAGATGGACAGTATTGTTCTTTACCACCGTGTGTATCATTATGTTCTGTCTTACAAAGGCCAGGAAACAATGTGACCAAATGACCACAGACTAAAACAGCTCTGAAACTATAAACTCAGTTACTGCAATTTTGTGTGCCAGGGACTGGACTCCAGTCTATGGGATGCTACTTAGCACTCGATCGTTGAGATGCTTCTCTGGTTCTCTACGGACAAAAATAACTCTGTCAAGTTACATTTTTTCCTAAAGTATTTTGTGACACAGGTCTGATTGCTTAGAATCAACTGATAAGTTCATCTCACTTAAAATTCACATTTAGAATGATATTGAGACTGTTCATCCAGTTGGTGTTTCCTCACATATCTGGGTGCCATGACCTGGCCAAGTTGGAAAATAAAAGGTCATCTCAGACCTTGTTTCTTGGAGTCTGGATGCCATGCTGTGAGCCATCTAAGTCACAACCCAGCCTGTGTGCCGCTAGAAATGGATGGGGAGAGGGAACTGGGTGGGAGAGGTGGTGGGGAGGGGAATCGGGGTGGGGATCAGGTGTGTGGAGATAGCTGAGAGGGTCCAGTCCATGAATGCTCTTTGGTTGGTAGTTCAGTCTCTGTGAGCCCCATGGCCCAGTTTAGTTGGCTCTGTGCATGTTCTTGTGGTGCTCTTAACCCCTCTGACTTCCTCAATCCTTCCTCCAACTTTTCCACAAGACTCCCCGAGCTCCGTCTGCCTAATGTGTGGCTGTGGGTCTCTGCATCTGTTTCCATTAGCTTTTGGAGGAAGCCTTTCAGATGGCAGTTATCCCTGGCTCCTGTCTAGAAGTAGAGCAGAGGATCATTAATAGTGTCAGGAGTTGCTCTCTCCCATGGGTTTGGTCTCAGGTTGGGCCAGTCATTGCTTGGCCATTCCCTCAATCTCCTCTCCATCTATATCCCTGCACATCTTATAGGCAGGGCAAATACTGGGTTGAAGGCTTTGTGGGAGGGTTGATGTCCCCCTCCCTCCACTGGAGTTTTGCTGGGCTACAGGAGATTGTCACTTCAGACTCCATATCCCTCCCCCCACTAGAATTCTCAGCTAGGGTCACCCCCATATCCTTCCGAGAGTCTCCCCTGTCCTAGGTCTCTGGCTTGAGCAGAGATGTCTCCTTACCAAGTCCTCTTCTCTCTCCCAGCCCTTCCAACCTTCCACACACACCTGGTCCCCACCCCGATGCCCCTCCCCACTGCCTCTCCCACCCAGTTCCCTCTTTCCACGCACTTCTAATGTCTATTTTATTTCTCCTCCTGAGTGAGATTCAAGCACCCTCCCTTGGGCCCTCCTTGTTACTTAGCTTCTTTCATCTGTTTCCTTCCTTTCTCATGTCTCTGTATTCTCAGCAATCTCTGACCACAGGATGAATCAGCCCCAGCTTACAAACAAAACCCATAATGAAGGAGGTGCAGGGCTTCTTTTAAGGTAAATAATTCAGTTTAGGATACAGTGATACATTCTCTTTAGAGAAAAATGAAAAGATGTCATAATTACCAAAATTCACACTTCTTTTCTTCTTCAGAGACTCTCATGAGTTTTACTTTGGGGCTCTGTGTTGAACTTAGTAGCTCACACATGCCAACCTCTGGCTCTGCCACCAAGAAACACCTCCAGCCCTCTCTTAGGAATTCTGTGGATTAGCTTTGAACTGGCCTGGAGTCTCTTGCCATGACAGGCACTGGGAACACATGTGAATGATGAGGT
Source organism: Rhynchomys soricoides (assembly GCA_019843965.1). Taxonomy (NCBI): domain Eukaryota; kingdom Metazoa; phylum Chordata; class Mammalia; order Rodentia; family Muridae; genus Rhynchomys; species Rhynchomys soricoides. The sequence goes on along the minus strand of JADRCH010000155.1, from coordinate 647,467 downwards.
TGCATTGGAAGGAGATGCATTTCTGGAAGGAGGAAAGAGAGAAACAGGCTCTTTGTCTTCCAGTCTGCAGCCTGACATGGGAGCCAGAACCACTTTTGTTGTAAGGAGGACAGGCTTGGGAAAACTGGTTCTTTACATCTTGACTTTAGGGGATTCTAATTCCATCCATGCTGTCATGAGCAAGCTATGTCAGAACAGATGGGCCTGTTTGTATTTCACTCCAGTGTCAGCATTTGATTAACATTTCACTACTGCATGCGTTATTTCACTGGGTACTCAAGGCCACTCACACACAAGTGTCCTTTTATTCCAGCCTTAATTATTATTAACTCTCAGACCTCCCTTTTATAATTCACACTGTTGTGTACACACACACACACACACACACAGAGAGAGAGAGAGAGAGAGAGAGAGAAAGAGAGAGAGAGGAAGGGTTAAGGGATCTGCAGAGTTCTGAGGGGCACTAAGTTGATAAGGTCCAAGGAAAGCCACTAAAGGGTCCCAGATAAGAAACCTCATAAACTTGTAGGCACAGGGCAGCTCACGGCACAGACAGATGCAGGTCCCCATGGCTGGTTGTTTTAAAGTGTCAGCTTCAAGTGGGCTGTGTGTCACAGGCAGGAGAAATCTCACTCAAGTCAGAGGTCCAGAGCAGACAGATAGCTTTCACTTTGGTAATTTTCCTCTATGACACTTGTGACCAGTGACAGGTCAGCAGACTTGTCATATCTCAGTCTGGTGCTCTTTCTCATATGGTCCCAGGTGTGGGTGTTCCCATCTGAAGTGACTGATAGACTAGTGTGTCTGCTGTTTCTAATATCATTTGATACATTTATAGATGTCATCATTTGTCAGCATAGATGTATTATTGATTTATTTGTGTCTTCTGATATTCTAAAAAATGTTGGGCACTTGCTTGTATAAACAAGATGTACAGACATTTGATCTTAATCCTTAGACTTAAAATGGGAAAACTCAGGTCAAACTTGTTGATTTCTATTTTTTTTCTATATAAAATGGCTCTAGGCAAGGCATGCCTAAAAGGTGGTGTTCTGTGTAGTGTATGTGATCCAGAGAAGATCCAGGCTCTCACACAATCTTCTCCTTAAAATTCCCAAATTCAGAAGGTCTTTATTAGGAAACTGGCTTTAGAAGTAGAGCATGCCTCTAATATATTACTCTGGAAGACAAAACACAGAAGGCACAGTGTTCTGTCATTTCCACAGGGGATAACTTGTCTTCCATTTAGCTGGGAGAATCAGGAATGATAGACTAGATGAAACTTGAAGGCTATAAGCATACTAGCTCTGAGATGCCCTGGAAGGCTGGTGAGGTCACTTGGCTTAAAAGTAGCTACAGTCGGTACTTAGAACATGTGGGCAGTGGCTGGGTCTGCTTGGGCACAGCCTTTGCCCTTCCACAGCCACAAACCATGAATCTGAAATGAAAGAGTGTCCCAGACATAGGACAGGGTTCCTCCCTGACCCTGAGGGCAAATGGGGCTAAGGAGCAATATGTCACTAGCTACGCATGGATCTATGCTCTGGAGCCATTGGGACATACCCAGCTTCTCAACTGGAGCATTGCCCTCTCTGTTCCTCAGGATCATCTGTACTGGCTGGTTTTGTGTGTCAACTTGATACAAGCTGGAGTTATCACAGAGAAGGGAGCTTCAGGTGAGGAAATACCTCCATGAGATCCAGCTATAAGGCATTTTCTCAATTAGTGACCAAGGAAGGAGGGCCCATTGTGAGTGGTGCCATCCCTGGGATGGTAGTCTTGGGCTCTATAAAAGAACAAGCTGAGCAAGCCAGGGGAAGCAAGCCAGTAAGCAACATCCTTCTATGGCCTCTGCATCAGCTCCAGAGAGGCCTGCATCATTGAGTACCAGTCCTGACTTCCTTTCATGATGAACAGCAATATGGAAGTGTAAGCTGAATAAACCCTTTCCTCCCCAACTTGCTACTTGGTCATGATGTTTGTGCAGGAATAGAAACCCTGACTAAGACAAATTGGTACCAGCGTAGTGGAGTATTCCTATGACAATCTGACCATGCTTTGTGGAGGACTGTGGAAAGACTTTGGAACTTAGGGCTAAAGAGCCATTCAGTATTAAGAGCTCTGAGGGATGTTGTGTAGGAGCTTGGAAGATAATGTTGAGAACAGTGCAGAAGATGGAGGCCTGGCTTGTGAAATTTCAGAGGGAAGATTAAAAACTCTTATCAAGGCCATTGCTAGTTTGATTGTGAAGATTCTGTGGTTTTGGTTAGCTGGGGCTGAAGAATCGGCTGTGATTAACAAGATACCAGAACTACTAAATTGAAAACTTTGCATTACTGGGATTATTAATGCTGGTTAGCTGGAGCTAAGAAATTAGAGGTGATTAAGGACCGACCAGCATCATTGAGGTGAAATCTTCCAGGAAGTGTTTTCTGAGAGCACAGAGGCTGTGTTCCAGAGATAGCCAAGGTTGTACCTTGTGCTGTGGCTGGACTTGGTAATGTGTAAGAGTCACTTAGGTGGTACTGGTTTTGAAGGCATGAAGGGGTCATGAAGATCAGCTGAGGCTCAGAACTGTAAGAGGCTACGGAAGACCATTGGTGAAGGTGCAGCCTCAGTTGCAATTGATGGCCCAGGACTGAAGGGGTCATGCAAAGAAGTTGAGGCTTGGCACCTTGAAGAGAGCCTATGAGAGGCTATTGGTGAAGCCTAGTTCCAGTGGAAGACAGCAGTGTTTTGGTGATGCCAGTCCCATGAGATGACCACCAAGAACAGCAGCAGCAGTGGAGTACAGGCATCTGGAGCCTAGAAGACAAGGTGTGTGCTACAAAAGGGCAGAGCTGGAGAAGTGACCCAGGCCCTTGGAGGAGCCTAGAAGATCGTGAGTGGATCCCAGACATTGGACAGTTGGAGTTTGATTTTGCTTTTGATTGTGACTGTGCCCTGATATTTTTCTCTCTTGAAGTAAGAAGGTATTTTAGTGGAGCCCACAGTTAAGGAACTGATTTTTAAAAAGACTTTGGATTTTAAAAAATATTGGATATTTTAAAGGTATTGAACTTTTAATATGTAAAGACTGTGAGACTTTTAAAGTTATTTAGATCTTAGGGATGAATAAGAAAGTAAGGGTTGAGGCTTAATAGTAATGTGTTTCTGTGTCAAGTTGACAAGGGGTCAATTGTACTGGCTGGTTTTGTGCCAACTTGTCACAAGCTGGAGTCATCACAGCTTCAGGTGAGGAAATGCCTCCATGAGATCCAGCTGTAAGGCATTTTCTCAATTAGTGATCAAGATGGGGAGGGCCTCTTGTGGGTGGTACCATCTGTGGGCTGGTAGTCTTGGGCTCTATAAGAAAGCAAGCTGAGCAAGCCAGGAGAAGCAAGGCAGTAAGCAGCACTCCTCCATGGCCTCTGCATCAGCTCTGCTTCCTGACCTGCTTGAGTTCCAGTCCTGACTTCCTTTGGTGATGAACAGCAATATGGAAGTGTAAGCTGAATAAACCCTTTCCTCCCCAATTTGCTTCTTGGTCATGATGTTTGTACAGGAATAGAAACCCTGACTAAGACACAATCATTAAGTAGAGGAGGAGATTCCCTTTCTCACTTTGCTAGACTGAAGGTCATATAAAAGGCCAATTTACAAGAAAATATACAAATTTAATTTCATATAGTTTATGAGCCCTAAGACCTGTTCACACTTGATGGAGAGTCTGGCCATAGACAAGTATAACTGGGGACAAACCATTTAAAATAATGGTAACAGAATGTGAAGACTTAGCAGGGCCTGTTTGTACAGATCTTCTATTTGTTCCTGTGTTTTCAGAGATGAGATATTTAGTTTGCCATAGGTTTGGAGGCTTTCCCACCCTCGTCACAGGAGAAAGATGATAAGCTAAAAGTGTTGTCTAAGATCTTGGGAAATGTACCACAGGATTGGCCATCAGCCCAGGACACTATCAGGAGATGGCAGAACTTTGAAAAGGGGAGACCTAGTGGGAGAAAGAAGTTAGGTCATTAGGGACAGACATTTGGAGGGGACATTGGATCCCTCATTTCTCTCTCTTGCTTTCTCAATGCCCTAAAGTGAGCAGCTTCCTCTGTCCCACACTGATCCCCTCCCTAGAGAGGAAGAGGGGAAATGTCCTCTTTGAACCCTTTGAACTCAGAGGTAAACTTGGTTACTCATGAGACTCAGGTGAGGATATCACAGGGATAGTCCGGGTTCACAGGAATGAAGTGTCCACCTCCTCTCAGCTGGCACTGCTGTGGTGTGCCTTCCCAGGAGGCTTTGGCCAGAAGAGGAAAGCTGAATGTTGGGCACAGAGTAAGCAAACTAATATTTTTTCAAATGGATGTTTCAAGCATCATATGACCCTAAGCCTAGACAAGGGATGCAATATGAAACGTCTGGAAATGGCCTTTCTTGTAGGAAACAGCAAAGGCAAGCATAAGACAGAGCCAGAGGAGGCCAGCTGGGAGCTAAAGGCCCACCAGCAAGAAGGCTAGGACAGATCCACCAGTGTCAGGATGTCCAAGGAAAGGGCCTCTCAAAATCATTCTCTAGGCTTTGGGGAACAGCTACAAATGCTTGAATGAGAACTGGGAGCCTATCTTCAATTACGTTACAATGTGGTGGTTCAATCAGTGGCAAACAGAGACAGAGGAAAACACAAGAAAACTGTCTATTCGGCTCACAGATTCTAGAAACAGGAGATGAGAGCACATTGCCCAGGACCACACTGGAGTCAGAAGCCAGGGTAATACTGGCCACAGACTGGTGCAGTTTCTGGAGCAGAAACAAGGCAAGGTTACATGAGCAGTGAGAATGATGTGTGGGCTTTGGGCCAGGGGAACGTGTCTGGTTGCCTGGTTACCTCGAAGATTTTGCTGTTTTTGCTGTCTTCAGAAAACAAAACAAAACACTACAAACTGGGTGGCTTCTAAAGTGAAACTTCATTTCTAACAACTATAGAGTCTGGAAAGCCCAAGTCAAGGAAGTTGGCTCATTGGCCTTGCCTTCTCTACCTCTTCACATGGTGGAAGAGGCATATACATTGGTGTGGACCTCTGTCATGAGGACACTCGTGGAAGTGGCTTTTGCCTCCAAGATTAATTATCTCACAGTGTCTTCATTCACCCAATACGGCCCACTTTGGAATGAGAATCAGAAATAAATTTCATTGAAGACAAGGAATAGAGCAAATAAAACCGACCGTTGGATAATTAAATTAGGTGAATATTGCCTCTTGTGGTGGGGTGAGCAGAGAGAGGAGAGGGGCTCTGTGTGAATCAGCTTTCCATAATGAGTTAATCAGCTTTCTCTCCTATAAGAAAAGGCTTCTTTTGGATCCTGGTATTAAAGATTTTAGTCCATGATTGCTCAGCATTGTTTTGGAGCCGCAGTATATAGGCATACATGGGCAGGGGATCTTGGGGGTGCAAACAGAATCACTGATCTCATGGCCAGGAAGCAGAAATCATTGAGGAGGGGGCTAGAATCCTAAATCTTATTCAAGGGCATTCCCCCATGACTGAAAGACCTAAGAGCCTAGGACACCCACAGCCCCTTCTTAAAAATATGTAATAGGAGACCCTCGGAAGAGAATCTAGATCCAAACTGTTCTAGGTTCTGACAGATTCCGCTTGCAAGTCAAACATGTTCCTGGCCTTTTAACAGAATTTTCTAGTTCCAGGAGGGACAGGGACTCCCTTGCCAAAGAAGACTTTTTTTTTTTTTTTCAAGATAGAAAACTAACATTACATAGAGAAAATTAAAAAGACATACAATATAGTGTCGAAAATAACCACACATTGATCAGCTCAACCACAGAGGCAGTGAAGGGACCCTGCCTTCTGTTCGGCCTGGGAGCTCTGCTTTCTCTCCAGTTCTTTGAGGGATGGTAACAGCCTCTGTCACGGTGTTATTGAAGACCACATGCTCTGATGGACTCAAGAGTTTCAGCTCAGAGCCCAGGACACCGTTGGCACATTCACTAATTTCCATGTCAAATAGTAACAAACAAACGTGGCATGGGGTGACTAACTAGCCAAGGTGGATTGCAGGAGCAGGTTAAAAGGGAGACATGGGCGTGTTAAGCTGTAGCTGCTCCCTGGTTTATCATAGGCTTTCCTGATTAACACACCGTTAGATGAAACTACATGTTGAGATGCATTCAGTTTCCCCCAAACTCCCACACACCCTCAGGTAGACCTCTGTGTCTGCTTGTTCCCCTGCAGGCCCAGAAGGAAGTGTACTGACTTCCTGGCCCAGCAGGGAAGACGTACCCCAAGAGAGTGACATACCACAGAACATGAGCCTAGAAAGATTCAAATTCAGGACGGTTTCTACTCCAGCTTACTGCTTTTGCATTCTCACAAAATCCCAAAAGGAGCCACTGGTCAGGGACTGTCCGCACCATCAGGACGCAGCCTGAAGATGACAGGGATCTGAGTTAGGGCACTGTGGAAAGAAAGCGGAGGGAGACAGAGAGGAATCTGCTGAGCTTCACAGTGAGTGATTCTGGAAGAGTGAGAAGACTTTCCGCTAATACATTCACAGTGAACAGTTACTGAAACCGTCTGCATACCAAGCACAGTGTGGCCTGGGAAGAGATGGGGTGTTCTGAAAACTAAAAAATTATTTCTTCCAAGCATTTTCCCCACTTCTTTCTTTTTTCCCCGTCTTCTCTTAGTCTTCTACACCACTATCCTCAAGCCAGATTTGGGTAAGTTTGTGCTCTCTATGGGTTACCAGACGGATGGTAGCAGTATGAATTGGGACACTGAGCTTGGAATAAATATGGGGCAAGGTAGGGATTTTGAGGGCAGCCATGCTACACTTGCAGTGGATGAGCACCGTGCAAGAGAAGCAATATGGAGAAGAGGGAAAGAGGCCGGAGACCTGGGAGTGTGAGGCTGAACTCTCATTCTGCCCCTTGGCTATATGAGAAGCCCTTGCAGGGACAGTTTATGCCTTCTGCCCAAGGCTAGACTGTACCAATTGATAAGAGTTGAAGCAACAGTCTCAAGGGACTTATATCATCTCTCCTACCGTAGCCTGCATATTTCTCGCCTGTTCACTAGCCACTAATATTCTTATTTTTCTTTAAGCCAAACACAGCTTTATGCTTAAGTGGGTGTGGCTTCTGTCCTGTCACCTACTGATTTTGAATCTGCTGTTCATCAGCCATAGTTGGCACCAGTCAGAGTCCAGATACCAAGCAGGACTGATGTCTTCCATGCTCACCATTTCCAGCACCAGGGAGGCAGCAAAACACTTCCCAGAGGGACCAATGGATTTCTAGATGGGAAGAACATCTCTGAAGAAGACTCAGAGCCAGGGTGTCAGCAGCTGGAGAAACAGGTTTCTGAGGAATCAGAAGGTCAACCCGCCTTCCCAGCCACCTTCTCCAGAAGATCATGGTGGAGGAAGCTTTCCATCTTGCCTCCTTGCACTCAAAGGTCACATCTCCTTGCAGTGTGGCCCTTAGCCCAGCTTGAAAGACAAAGGCTCAACAAGTATATCAGGAGAGTCACTGTGCCACTGTGTTGTGTATGTGTGTGCATGTGTATGTGTATAATTGTGTGTGTGTGTGTGTGTGTGTGTTTAGCTAGGAAGCCTTTGGGAAGATTTCCAGAATCCAGTGTAGGGCTCACACCCTGAAGCCTGTAGAGCACTGCAGCCCATCATCCCTCCCATGTCTCAGCAGCCCTCGAGTCCAGCCAGGGTCCTCACCCACTTCCTGCCTTTTTTTTATGCCCCACTAACCTCTGTTTTTGTTCCTCCTGTGAGTGAAGCAAAGCCTCCATTCTGTTCAGGCGACCACAGAGTATGAGTGCTGCTGAGAAGATGCACGGACTTTAGCAGAGAGGAAATCCAGGGCTGGTGTGTGACCTGAGGACCAGTCCTTGGGGAGGTTCGAGAGAGAAGGCTGTCAATAGAGGACCCACTGGAGTACAGAGATGCTCTCTCTCCAGAGCCAACCTGTTCTCAGAAGATGGCTCTGGGACCTTTCCAACAACCACTGCAGTCTGCTCCACTCACAGGTTTGGAGAGATACGGGGAGTTAGCTGAGTTTATTCTCTGGTGTCTTCAGGCCAGGAGGTCTAGACTTTTCAGCTGGAGTGAATGCCCTGCATCCAGCACACCCTGGACCACTGCATCCTTCCCTGTGCCTGCTCTACCTTTGTTGGTAGTGTTATAACTAGCTGTTCTGAGCTGATCCTGACCAGTGTGCCTTCTGTTTTCTGTAGGGGCCCAGATAGAAACATTGGGTGGTCTCACTTTCAGCTCTTGTTTTTCTGCAATGTCAGCATTTCAAGTCACACTTCTCTAACGCTTTGATTGTCGGGGTAAATAGTGGAAAAGTCAATGAGGAAAGACAGCATTCATCACTCTGCAAGGGGAGCTACCCCAAGCTCAGCTCACTCTGGGCTCAGGGTCCAACCTCTAGTTTCTTTCAGACCTTTTTCTGTTCGTCCTCTGCTGAAGGACCCTAAGTCCCAGTTGGTTCCCAACTGGATGGCAAAGAGCTTTTATCTTCTTTACAAGTGTCAGCCTTCCATCTGCCACCATTCACAATGGACTGTGCGTGCTCTGCCTCTAAGGCAGAATGATGACTCTGATAAGATCCCAGAATGCTGCCTGCCAGCCTGAGCGATTAGGTGGAGGCAAACATCTTATGATGGGTCACTGAATCACAGACTAACTCACTTTAAGAAGAGATTGTTGCTCAGGACAGGTATTTTCATGAATGGAAGTCAAACTGAGTCACCCCGATGGCTGACATGGACACAGCGACAGTTCCTCTGTGATGGTGCCCAATCCTTGCTGTCCATCTCATTTCATACAACCACTCTGCACCCAGATGTTGAGAGATCCTCTCTCTGTGGTCAGTGGAGCGTGTCTGATGCCAGCAATAATGGAGTCACTGGATATGAAGTTAAAGAGGCAAACTGAAACATGCATGCCTCCAGACAGAAAGGCAGAAGCCACTTTCTTGTCCATCCTACCAAGTTCACATAGACTACTGCTGGGGACCAGAAATATACCTGGACATACCTCTGCAGGGTCCCTGTTGGGGCACCAGTGGCTGGAAGCCAGGCCCAGCAGTCAGACAGGTCCCAGCAGAGGAGATAAAGAACAGGAAGGAGAGTAATAGACGAATGTGTCAGAGTCAGTGGCTGGTGAATCTTGCATCTCTGGCTGACTAGCAACCAGAATGTTTATTTATACAGATTTCACAAAAGAGGCAAATTTATGATTCCAAAAGAAATATAGATCATATCATTTTTGTCCCAGGCAAGTGTTACAAGTACAGAGAGAATAGTTATTATCTCAAATCATTTTAGGCTATGTGAGGATTTAAGACATAGGACATTCTACTCTTCAGGAAAATTAAACATTAAATAAATAGAAAAATATCTGAGCTAGTTTTGGTGAGTTCCCAACCATAGTGATTAAAGCCTAAATTAAAGTCTGAAAGCTCTCCCAGGCTACAGGCTGATTTGTTTTCTCTTTGTTTTTTAGTTAAATGACTTCACTGTAACTTAATGTGAGCCCCTCCCCCTTATGATGAGCAAATTCTTACACTTTTATATTAATTTTACTTCTCTATATGTATTATCAAAGCTTATTTTAGGCAAGCTAACTTTGTTATTAAGTTTTCATTTTCTGGTGGCAGTGTCCTATGGACTATACAAAGGTGGAAGCCTATAATCTGATCTGTTGCAAAATCCCTTGTTTCTTGTTTCTGAGTTTACTTAGAGGTGGGTATGCCAAGAGAGCTCTGGGCTATTCAACTTTTTTGTGTTTTCCACAATCTCCATGGCAAGGAAGACTCCCAAGTAAGACTAGATAAGGTTACTTTCTTATGAAAAAGTAATTTTCTGGGAGAAAGACAAAATGAATCATAATGTAAGAAGTCCTTCACAATGCAACAGTAGAGCTCAGAAACCCAAAGTAGAGGAGAACACAGTGGCAAACAGCATTTGGCTTCGCTTCACTGTACCTTACCAAACAGCTGTGCCTCTTTCATGGCTCTTGCCATTTTCACAGCTCTTCCAGATAGACTGCCACATTCCCTTTCTGCTCATAGATGGCCCTGTTGCTGAGAAGGGCAAGGGTCTCCCTCATATGTGGGACAACCCAGACATCTTGGGACACAGTCCATGGTCATCCAGCTACATGTTGTATATCATATGACAAGGTCTTTTATGGTTCTAGACCCTTACTAGGCAGCCAAAAGCTTCTGCCAGCCTAATTGATTACTGAGCATTAATTCAGTCATTTTCTTCTTGATGAGAAGAATGAAATCCAAGCTCCCTTCAGGAGCCCACAGGTCTAGTAATCCTTGTCTCTTACAGTGTTCCTCAGCACACGAGGTCCTCTGACACCCACCCCTTCAAGAGACCCCTACACTCCCTGTGCAGATTATGTCCAGCTTTTATACCTGCCCTGCTCCTTCCTACTTGCCCCATACCACAGACTATTATGTCATAGTTTCTTGTCAGTTTGTATTTTTACCCTCTACGCCATCAGCCTGGGAACATCATAAGTGTATACATAAATAGTCAAAGGTCTTTGGTTTTTCCAGACTGTATCACCTGGACCCTGGAGAAATATGGAGAACCTGGTAAAGATTAGTACATTTTCAGGAACTGAATACATGCTGTCACAGATTAGATACAAGAGGTCCTGTCTCTGAGAGGATCGTAGTCAGCCTCTCCACCCTGCGGACCAGCAGAAGAAATGATGCCATGCTCCAGTAATGAGAACACGGTGGAGGTGGCCTAGAACCTCCTGACAGAGCAACACGGGGGATAAGTGTGCAGAAAAGAGAGACATTGGCATTAGTATTTCAGAGAGCTGAAGGTAAGAGATGGGGTCTCCATGTAAGTTCTGGAGCCAGGCGGCTTGCCCAAGCCACAGCTGGCCAGTTTCAGCTGAGCCTCTGGGGAAGAGAAGGGCTGTCTAAACAGGAAGTTCACCACCCAGATGCTGATGTGTCTTTGATAAGTGCTAAGCCCTTCTGGGCCTCTTTCCCCAAAACATTCCACCACAGCTCTGGGGTATGAAAATGAATTCTGCATCTTCTCTACCCAATCATCATGCACCAGGGGAAAAAGACAGAGAGAGGCGGGAAGAAGGAGGAAAGGCAAGAAACACCAGGAAGAAAAGTGAACTTGAGAGAGAAATGGCAAGGCAGGGTGCACTACAGGGACAAGGCGAAGAGGAGCTGGGATGGATGTTTCCCCAGTGTGAACTATACATACACAGAAATTGCAAAACCTAGGGAAGCCTTGAAGGCACAACCTAGAATACCTGAGGCCTTCCCTTCTGTCAGCTCCCTACCTACAAAGAATCCAATCAGAAGCCCATTCTTGTAGCAGTGTATAGTATGGGACCCCTCATGACCTGTTTGTCTCTCAGGCTCCCCTGTTGGGAGCCATGGTCCTCATCTCTCTGGAAACAGCTAATGCTCTTTGCACCCACAACAATCTCCCTGCTGCTCTGTCTTCTATGTACAGCTGAGCCAAAAGCTGACTGATTCTGGGATCTTGTCACTCCTGGGTCAGATTAAAAGTAATCAGAATAAGAGCAGCAATATTTTTGCACACTCTGGACAAAGAGAGTCATCTCAGATACTGACACTTGCTTCTCTCTGAAAAAGGCTGCTTGAACACGAAATCTGAAACATTTCCAGTGGATCTGGAGACTAAGGTTGCTATTAAGTGATTACTGGGCAGAGGGCTTGCTGATATCCTGCATGGGATGGAGCAGAGACAAGAGCTTTCAAGCTCCTCAGAATGGTACTCAGTGTGAACTTATGAATTATGAATTATTTCTAGACATTTCCATTTAATATTTGAAAGCTTGATTGAAGGTCTGAAATAACATAGAAAACAAAACCCCAAACCAGAGGGCTTACTCTTCTGAAGGCACAGCCAAGATCCACATTAATGCCCCGGATGTTGAACATCTCTTCCGATCTCACAGTCTCTCTCTTTGCCTCATGACCTCAGACCACCACCAGCACAAAGCCCTACACCTTCCAACAAGGCTCTTACCATTCAACACCGTGTCTCCTGGAACCCATTAGGAATGTGTATTGCTTAGGTCCCACCCTCACCTGCTGAGTCAGAGACTTTTTGAGATTCGAATAAACCATATGTTAAGAGGCCATTGGAGAAACTCTGTTCCTCAAGCCCATGGACTATTGCTCTACATCAGTGATTTGTCACCAAGCTGAGCAATGAGGTTACTACACTCAAGCCCCTTGTGAGGCTGATTTCTGTAGTCATGTTGGACCTGAAGTAGACCACAGACATCCATATGCTGAAAACTTGATACCCGAGGTGGCACTTTTGGAAGGTGGAGACTTTGGAAGATAGGACCTGATGGGAGGGTCATTAAAGGAGTGGCCTTGAAGCAGACTTTGGGATCCTGGTGTCCCTTCCTTTGCTCTTTTTCTGCCCTTTGCCTCATTAAGCAATCGTAGGCTGGAACCTTAAAAGCCTGCATATTAAGGACTGAAGAAATGGCTCCGCCATTAAAAGGACTGACTGCACTTCCAGAAGACTCAGGTTCAATTCCCACCAACCACATGGCAGCTCACAACTGTCTGTAACTCAGTTCCAGGGGATCCAATAGACACTCATGCAGGTAAAACACCAATGCACATAAAATAAAAGTAAATCATAAACAATTTTAAATGAAAAAGGTGAGTAAAACAAATCTTTCTTCTCCATGTATTAACCCCTTCAAATATTTTGTTATAGGATAGAAACCTGACAACATAAAGAGCCTGCATTCACTATCCCAACAAGACACCCCAGTGGGAGTGGCGGCCTAGCCTTCCTGGGAGAGAGCTGATCTCCATTAGGACCATTCCCATCTCAGTTTGATTTACTAACCTTTGTAAGGTTGTCCCTCCCTTTCCTTCATATACACCAGGGCACATAGCTAAACAACTACCCTCTTCTCCATGTGTTTCTTAGTAAGTGCCAACCAAAAGATGTATGAACAAAGCCTTTCACCAGAGGTGTTTATACATGTCTTGTTAAAATGGTATATTACATTTTTAAAGATTTATTTATTTCTATACGAGTACTCTATCCGCATGTATACCTGCACATCAGAATAGGACATCAGATCACATTATAGATAGTTATAAGCCACCATGTGGCTGCTGGGAATTGAACTCAGGACCTCTGGAAGAGCAGCCAGGGCCCTTAACTGCTGAGCCATCTTTCCAGCCCCAATATATTCCATTTTATTCAGGGCTATGGTGTGTTATTTGGGAGGTTACGATATTTTATATTAAACTGTTTAAAATGTATTACTTATATTAAATGCTGTGAATATTATGGTGTGTGCTAATACAACATTTTCCTTGCAAATGTATCTATATGAAAGGTTTCAGAGAAATATTGGTTTGCCACATTATTTACATTATTATAGTTTGACCACAGGGAAATCCCCAGGCTTATGGGCAACCTCAAATAAGGCCCCATTCTGTAAATACCTAGCATGCAAGGGAGGTTTTGGGTACCTTCCTGTTTTGAACAGTAAGCCAGGCTTTGGCCAAGGAGAAAGAAGATGCATTTGGATGTGACTGAGAGATGAAAACTTAGAGCAACAAGCCCATAGAAGAGTTAGGTCTCCTCAGATGGCTGCCTGGCATGAAGAGCTTCAATTGCGGTACAGATGCCTATCAACTAGAGATGAAGCATGGGGCTAGGGATGTGAGGGAATCAGGGTAGAGCAAAACTGGTGATCATCCCTGACGGATCTCTTCATCAAGGGAGATCAGTGGAGAATGGCCTGCTCTTGGCCGCTGGCCTAGGGAGAATGAGTCTTGTGAGAACACCAGCGGAGGTGGAAGCAAGAAGGTGAGGCTGAGGATGGAGCAGAACAAGGGCTGGAGAGGGATGCTGTGAGAGGGTTGAGAGGGTTTCAGATACAGGACTGGCAAATTCTGGTTCTCTAGGCTCTGCAAGGTAAAAATAACAGCAATACAGCTTATAGTAGTAGAAGATTCTGAAGGTATGCTTCGTAATGAAACCATGGATGTTTGCACTACCCTGAGTTGGTCATTATCCATTTACCCAGAAGTAAAAATATCACAGTACACGTCATAAGTATGAACAAATCTCGTGTGTCTACCAAAACGAAAAATCGAATGTATTAGCTCATAATTCATGTACCGTGTCTTTATTCAGTGTTCACTGTGAGTGTACCCAGAGGGGAATCTCAGATTAGACACAGAGGGTCTTTCTGCTTCAGAAGCTGACATGTTGCAATGTTTGAGAGACTTCCAGTCTGCTGCAAGGGAAGAAATTGTTCAAATCTGAAATTCCAAATGTTTAGGGTGGTTATCCAGGCTCTCCAAGCATTCTTTAAAAACAAATGTTTAACATTATTTTACAAATTATATTTTCTACCCATTTCCACTTTTAGTTGTTTGGATTTATTCTTTCAGACTCTCCCTAGCCTTATCCAGCACTTTGGATAGCCTCCAGGCTTCTGATTCCGGTTGCTACAAAATACAAAAGTCCTTGAACCTGCTTTCCTTACACTGAACATTGAGGATGGTCCTCAAAGGTCATCATTCAAGACCAGAGTTGTCCCTAATATTAGCAGTTTACTTTGACTGTCCTCACTACAAAAGCTTCATTAGCTGGATGTGAGCCTACCAAAAGGACTTTAGGATCTTTTTCCCCTCCGACCTACAGAATACAAAGAATACATTGCTTTTTTTTATTTATTTTTTTTGGTTGTTGTTATTTTATTTTGTTGGGGGTTTTTCCTTTTCTTTTCTTTCTGTTGCCATCGTTTGAGTCTGGTTTGTTCTCTTCAAATGTCTTATTGACAGTTGATTGCCACTTGGTGGTGTTGATGGGTAGAGCCAAGTGATAAGTCAGTCACCTAGTGATAAGGTCCTTAAGCGAGACCTTTGTGTTGTTTACTTAGTGACTTTATCACTAAGAGAGATAGGAACTTCCTTTCAGGACAACAACCCTGAACTTTGTCTTTCTTCCTCAAGTGCCTGTGTGCCTTTGCCCTTTCTACAACGCCTCGGCCAAGCCCAAGGTCATCCACCAGATGCAGCCACTGACCCTAGTCTCGAAGCTTCCACATCTGTGAGCTAAGTACCCGTCTTTCCTCTGTGAATTACCCAGGCTCTGGTTGTACTCAACAACAGAAAGCACATGAAGACATCTATCTTGGTTTGCTTCACTTTGATGCTGAAAATGGTGTGAAAATGTGAACAGAACGAATGGAGAAGGAACATTCCAACACTGGAACCTGCTAAAAGGTGCCTTGCTTTGATCTGTGTCCTGTTTAGCAGCTCATGCTGCCTGCTGTTGCCAGCCTTTCTGGGACATTCTGCTGATCACTAAGCAAGCTGAGTAACTCCAGGTTGAGAGATGGAGAGAGAGAGAGCTTGGTGGAAGGCAGTGTTCTTTTTTACTTTGAAACATGTGATTCTATTTTCTCCCTCTATTCTTTCTATCTGTTTATGCTAAGGCCCCACTTCTCCCTGTGACACCTGTGTGGGTGGTGCTGGAGCCCCTGGTAGCCAAGCTAGAACAGAAGGAACTTGCTGAGGCTAGAGCAACTGAGAATACAGGATGGGATTTGGGAATCTGAAGTCCCAGGAACACATGCATGCAAAACCATGGAGATCTGTGCGCTGTGAAGCATCAGCAGAATTAAGAGATGCTAAAATGCAGAGGCAATGCTTTCTGTTCACAGGTGAAGGAGCAAAGGTGGTTTCCAGCCCCATCCGCCTGCAGACATGTAATTAGGCATGCCTTTTCCCCCAGAATGGTGCAGGTTCAATGCTCTAAGAAGCCCTAGGGTTTATGTCCGGAAATGTGCCTACCCCAACCCCTCTGAAGCTGTAGGTCAGAGAGCTGCAGTGAGTGGCAATTTACATAACCTCTGGCTGTTTATTTAAAACTTCTGTTCAATGCAGAATTGAAATGTCTTGCAATGAGTCTGCAGTGCTTTAGGTTTGATCTCAGGAGCTGGAAATTTCCATGAAATTCTGTAGAGCTGGTAACTTACTAGTGAATCTGGAGCCAAGCAGGCTAGTATTAAAAGCCCAGATCCAGTTAGAGAATCTCACAAAAGACCAAATTAGAAGGTCTATGGTCCCCACTGAACACTAGGAGCAAGGGCAAACCCCTAAGCACAGGACTTTGGCATAATTCCTAAAACCTGATTTCTGACCATATCCTGTCCTTGGTTACTGTCAAGCTCTCAGGCCATCCTAGCAAGAGCAGAAGAATCTTCTAGAAAAAAAAAAGTGAGGAGATCACAGTCCTATGGAAGCCCAGCTTCCAGTGAAGGAATTTCCTGGTTGAAAGATTATCACCAGGGCACCGTATGCCATGAAGACCTGGGTCTAATTGCAGCTGAGGCAGGAAGAATGGCTGAGAAACAAGAGCATGTCTGGGTTACCACACTCTAAGAAACAAAGCCACTGAGGCAGAGTTCTGCTCAGTAGTCGCTGGGACTACTGTATATCCAGCCCCAGGAGTTGACCGTCAAAGCTAGCACTGTGCTGAGAAAGAAGGGAAGGGGCCCATGAATCAGCAACTGAAGAAAAACATTTATTGGGGGTGAGAAACACACATAACAAGCACACAGGGAAAATGACCGTTTGCAAAAGAAAGTGGGAGAATCAGAAAACAGAAAAACCCAGTTTCTTCTTGAGAGCTGGGGTTTAAGTCTCTGAAGAATTTTCCTCCCTTGATTTAGGATAGATCAGTTTGAAAAAAGATAGATAGGATGGCTGATTGGTTGTCAACTGCTATGTAAGATGTCCTGTTCTGTCCTCGGACATGCTGAGGCAGTCCATCAGTGAGATCCTGCTGGTGGGAGACAAAAGCCAACAAGGCCTTTGTTTTAAGCAACCAGACTTTTGTCTCAAGTAGGCCAAGATGGTCTCAGGACCATCTTGGAAATCTGCCCCTTTTATTAGCTAGCCATGGACCCTTTCCCTACCTGTCTGCATACCAGGGAGTCTGTCTAATTCCTAGTATCTCATCATTAGTACTTGGCATAACTTTATTGATGATATTTCTCTGCCTGGTCTCCTTCATTTATGCCAAGAGTCTAATACTTCCTTTTCCAAGTCCAGGACATTTCTTCTACCTGTGAGCCTGTAGCTTCCTCTGACAACTGACTGAACAGCATGCTGGGTAAGAGACACACGATGCACATGTCATGTGCTGGGCTTCTTGAGGATTCAAGCCCTACCGCCTCTTATATCCAAAGGACAGCCAATAGGACAGAAGGTACAAATGTGTCTAAAGATACCTGTTTGGTTTCAAGGCAACCCCCTCCTGTCACTGCAACATCTTCCCACACCTGACACCTTCACATGTCCCTCAGTGTCCAAATGTCTGTGAACCAAATGGTTAACTCCATTTTAAAAACAAACAAATGAACAAACAAAACCAGTGAAGATTCAAGGTTCTACTGCTTTAGACACAGGGCTGAGGAAAGCACTTGACTGCCTGTATCACATCAACAAGGTGAAAATCTTGTCTCTCTATAGAGGCCATGAAACCGTCAGGTATAACAAGTACCAAGTACTTGAGAGCACGCTGAGTTGTCATCCCTGATCTACAGAGCAGTTAAGGGCCATTCTTTCTACGCACAAAGCATTTGTTCATGAATGGAGAGCCTCAGACAAGGAGCCTGGGACTCTGAGGCTCAGGATAACTCCTAAGCCTTGTGACAGCTATGGGGGAAAGGAGAAGACTGAACTCTCTGATCCCACCCACCGAGGAGAATCAAGAGCATCCATGATGCTGTCCAGATGCCTTCCCAGAGTCTTCAAACATGGACAGGTCCTCTGTCTGATGTGACTGAGTTTGTCGGTTGGACCAGCAATGATTGATGCTGCTCTCCTTCTTTCCCAGACTGCCGCAGTGTGGATGAAAAGCAGTGCAGCCAGTTGCTATAGACTGAGCAAGTTTGTGGCTTCTGTTGAACTCATCATGCCTCGGAAGGCAGAAGGTCCCCCCTTCCCACCTCATCCCCACATTCCTGTCCTCCTCCAGTTCCCCAAGCCACCGGCCCTGCTGCTCTCCGTACCCACTCCCAGACTCTCCTATCTCTTTCCTTCACACAAAGCTGGGTTCACTTCCCAAGGGGTCTGAATCTCAGCCAGATCATGAACATCTACTTCCTGGAAGCTAAATGTAAGGCATGGAGAGGAGATAGTCTCTGAGTCTGAGAAGGGATGCTGGAAGTGTGTTGAGATGCAGAGAGGCAATTCCTTATTCTAGAAAATCAGAGTTCACCGCATACGTCATGTGAGGATCTGAGCGCTCCAGCTTTTCTAGGAAAGGCAGTGCTGCAGCCACATGGCCATGGCATGAGGGCTTCACCACACCCGTCTGAGTCTGTGCTCTTGTTTATAAACAGGATCAGTGGCATCTCCAGGGCATATATTGGTCACATGTGTGGCTCGGAATGGTAGGATGAGGTGCTGGTGTAATAACAGAACAGAGAAGTTCGATGTAACTGCAAATGACTATGGGCTTGGTTGGTTGCTTGGCTGGCTGGTTTTTCAAGACAGAGTTTCTCTGTGTAGTCCTGGCTATCCTGGATCTCACTCTGTAGATCAGGCTGGCCAGGAACTCATAGAGATCTGCCAATCTCTGCCTTCCAAAGACCAGGATTAAAGGCTGTGCACCACTACCACCAGGCAAGAAATAGGACCATGTTTAAAAGATTCTGGGTTATTATCATTAGGAGAGAGAAATTAGCCTAAGAAATACATTTCAACTGTAAAGTGTATTCTGAGTCTAGAGTATTTCAAGGTCTCAAATTAGAAGATCCATCATCTGTCATCAGCCTCTGCCTGTTCAGGCTCCCCTCTATTGGGGAAACAAGAGCTGTGCCCATGTCCATGAGCACAAGGGCAGAGCTTTAATCACCACATCTGTAGTGGAAAATGTGCTCTGATCCTCAGAGCTGTGCACACAGATTGTTCTTCCCCACTAGGCATGAGATGTGTCAACAGCTTCCATTCTGTCCTATTCTATCTTCTCTATTGATGCTACGATTTTCCTCCTCCTCCTCCTCCTCCTCCTCCTCCTCCTCCTCCTCCTCCTCCTCCTCCTCCTCCTCCTTTTCCTCCTCCTGAGTTGTTGTTCCTGACAGGGTATATGCATTATTTCACAGTTCAGGTTTTCCCATCACTTCTCCTAAAACGATACTCATTCTAACTCCAAAGCATCCTTGGACCCTGCACCCACATAGTCTGCCTGAAGCCCCTCACCTCTGCCTGCAGCACTATGCAAACTGCAAGGACAGACTGGAAATCGCCATCAAACAGTTCTAGAATGAACCCTGCCTCTGTCCATGAGGAATAAAGCTTCTACCATGCGTGTGGAGCTTGCTTTTTTTGTGTCCTTTACAAGACACAGTGATGAATGTCAGCTATGAGTATTTGAATAACTTTAGATGAAGTCCAGAGTGCCATGGGTACAAGTTGTCCCTGGAAATGTCAGTTGAGCAGAAAGCACCTGATCAAATGTCCTCTGCCCCCTGGAAACTCAATCCTGCAGAGCTATGCGAATGCATTAGCCTCCCATTCCCCTTGGCCTCCTGAGCAAGGCTCCTGTGCAGCATGCTGGACTGGTGCTCTCTGGAAGTAAGAACTGGAAAGAGCTGGTCCTTGGCAAGCCTCATTCCCAGGTGCTGAAGCACTGGAAGGTTGTCATGGTGGTCAAAGTGAAAACTAGTGCCCTGAGGCTCAGGAATGCCCAAAAAGGTTAGTCACTCATGACTTACAAGCCCACGTGGCCTGGGTGCATAGTGTATCATGTTAGGAATTCCCTGGAAAGAGAGAAGGGCAAAGTCAGCCTGTGGCTGCATCTGAGGCCTCCCAGACTGACCACGTCCGGTCACTCATCCTGGCCCATTTCTATGGCTACAGTTCAGAAGATAGAGGTCACTGGGAATACTGGGCACAGCTTTCTTTGCCAGCAACCCAACAAACCAAGCTCTCAGCCACTAGCTTCTACTCCTCCCTCAATTGGCCATTCTTCAGCAGACAGCAAGCATCTCTCTGTAATCCTGCCTAGAAATCCAAGAAGTGAGACCTATACCTGAGCAGGGCTGTGAGAAAGGCCCAGAAAATTCCAGAATGAAAGTAGAAGGAACTCTTGGTGATGGGTTCATCTTAAGAACCAAACAGGAGTCAGCTCTCCAGTGCACCACTTTTTGGCTGTGTTCATTTGTAGGGAAAGTGGCTTCTAGCAGCTAACTCTTCATAGTACCTTCTGTTGGCTTTTTCTTTTCTGCTTGACAGTATCTGTGGAATCATGCTCCTCTGAACCCCCGGATGTGTCTTATAGGTAAGACCTGCACAGAAGCACTGGGGGCTGACCTGTGACCTGAGGGATCTGCACTTATAATGGTGGCTAGCTATGCCCACCCTGTCACTGACTGCAGTCTAGGCTGACAGGACCCCAGCCCAGCAGTGATCACCACTATGGTTGTATTGTCTGCAAAAGCAGTGTGTACAGGGCCTGAGGAGAGAAAGGAACACCGAGAAGGAGGTGCCTCTGGGTACACAGATGACTTTTTAACCAGACTTTCAGGACATGGGCCACTCTAGTTTGTCTTGTGCTAGAACCCTGGGGGAAGAGTTGGATGCCAGATTCTACAGGTGGCATGTTATGTAATTTAATTTCTGAGAAATATTGGCATGAACTGATTTTTGGCTCAAGTAACAACTTGCCAGTGTGGACATGAGTGTACAAAGAAATGCATAATCCTGAGAGGCAGCCATTGCTGCCTTTACTGTCAAAATGAGCAAAGAACATGTGTAACATTTAAAAATCCTGCTGATTTATCAGGTATTCTTCAAAAACTCTTTCTTCAGCTCTTCCTGTGTCAGCCAAAAAGATCAATTAGGCAAAAAGACAAAGACCATGGCATGGGGCAGCTAGCAATAAAGCAGCACATCTGGTCAGGGAGAACCACGGAGAGCAGCAGGAGGAGGCAGCCCAGGTGTGCTGGTGGAAGGGAACATCTGTTAGGGCTCTCTGAGGAGGCTACATGGGCAGAGATGGGAGGAAGGGATGAGTCATGTCTTAGGAAGGCTATGGAGGACTTTGTGGTACAAAAGCCCTACTAAGGCAGGGGTCTGACCTGTTCATGGAGAAAAGGTCTAAGTGACTGTGACAGAGGGGGGTCAAGTTTGGAGTGAAGAGATGGTGGTACAAACCTTTATATACATGTATGTATATGCATATAAACCTGATATGTATAAAAACCTTTATTTACTTATACTCTGCATAAGCCAGGGGATCACTGGAGGGTTTGAGCTGAGGTATTGTGGCCTGTTATTGTCACAGACCACTGTGCCTTCTGTTGAAAAGTGAACCACTCAGGAGACTAGTAACACGTATGGCTTAGGTCAAGACCATAACAGTAAAGAAGAGACTGGGCTCCAGAAGAGTTTTTTAAGTAACTCATTGAGTTTATTCATGAGGCAACTCAGAGTTGAAAGGTAAAACAACAAATCAGGTGGTGATAGGTCTTTGCCAGAACCCTTGGAGGGATGGAATGGTTGTTTGAAGAAACAGGGATGGTGAGTTGTGAAGTGGGTTTTGAATTATTGTTTTGCATGGGATATTGTTTACAAGGGAAGATAGGTGTGCAGGTTTAGACCTCGAGAGAAAGTCTGAGCTGCGGTCCGCACTCAGATGAATGTCTTCATGGTTGCACGATGTTTGAGGCCAGAACTGAAGGGGAATTTGGTGTTGTGGAAGAGTAGTCCGAAGTAGTTCTGGATGTTTCAGGATTCAGATGTCAAGAAGGAAGAGGAAGCAGTTGAGAGTCATGAGAAAGTGAAAATCTGAAGAGGAGGCAGAGTCCTGAAAGCTAGGCAGAAAGTCTACTTCAGGAGGGTACAGGGTCATATGATGCTGGAAACTCATAAGCAGTGTGATGGTTTGTATATGCTCAGTGCAGGAGTGGCACTATTAGAAGATGTGACCCTGTTGGAGTAGATGTGGCCTTGTTGGAGTAGGTGTGTCACTGTTGGGGTGGGATTTAAGACCCTCATCCTGGCTGTATGGAAACGAGTATTCGGCTAACAGCCTTCAGATGAAGATGTAGAACTCTCAGCCCCGCTTGCACCATGCCTGCCTGGATGTTGCCACGTTCCTGTCTTGATGATACTGAACTGAAACTCTGAATCTGTAGGCCAGCTTCAATGAAATGCTGTTCTTATAAGACTTGCATTGGTCATGGTTTCTCTTCACAGCAGTAAAGCCCTAAGACAAACAGATTTCTCGATGTGAGTTTCCTGATGTTCTTGTCAAAGAATATCCTCATGATGTAGCTGAACGGATCAATGTTTTAACTGAAATCCAGTCAGGGAAGATAGGAAATATTTACATTACGAGAGCTGAATCATAATGTAAATATTTTTGGAGATAGGGTTTCCCAAAGGAGTTGTGACACACAAGTTGAGAACCACTTCTTTAGGAGGACACAGAAGCATAAAACACAGAAGTGCTTTTATTTTGGCTTTTGTTTTTCCCTTTATAGATCTTGTAAAGTTTTGTAAATTTGACTGTCGTTTTTTACACTAGAGAATGGGTTTCACTGTGACATTTTCATACATCCCTTTCATTGTTTGTTACTAGTATCCCTCTTTCCACTCCCTGTCACCATGCTTCCTGCACCATTCCACTGGCTCCCGTCCTAACCCCAGAGTCCCCCAGTTACGACGACACACATACTACACTAGTTACTCCTGCCTCCCTCCCTACTTGGACCTTCCCACACTGTCTCATAGACCCTGCATAGTTTGCTTTCTTTTGCTGTGATAAACACTGTGACCAACAGCAGCTTAGAGAAGATACAGTTTGCTTCATATTACAGTTGTCAGTCCATCATGAAGAGAATTCAGGGCAAGGACTCAAAGCAAGGCAGGAACATGGAGGCGGGAACTGAAGTTGAGACCTTGCAGGAATGTTATTTACTAGCTTGTTCTCCATGGCTCTCTTGGCTTTTTTTTCAACCCATAACCACTTACCCATGGATGCTGCAGCACACAGTAGGCTAGACTCTTCCACATCAATCATTGATCAAGAATGTCCTGTGGATGTGCCAACAGCCAGTGTGATGGACGCATTTTCTCAGTGGGGTCCCCTCTTCCCAGATGACTCTAACTTATGTCAAGTTGACAAAAACAAAATAAAAAACTAACCAACAAGACTCCTCTCTGCTTTCATATCTACAAATGTACACATATGTGTACATAGATACAAATATATATGAATTTAAATTCATATTCTACCCATGAGAAAAAATACGTAATATTGTCTTTCTGTGTCTCACTTATTTTGTTTAACGTCATCATCTCTAATTCTATCCATGTCCAAAATACATGATTTCATTCTCTCTCGCCAAATGCAATTCTATTGAGTGTGTCTCTTTCTATCTATTCTTTTGAGGAAACACTGTAGGCTGACTCACCCTATCTGGGCACTAGTGTTATTCCTACAAGAAATGTGTAAGCGTTTTTCTTTTCCAACACCATTACTGCCAACATCTGTAGTTTTCTTCCGGGGGTCAGATGAAGTCTCAATGCAGTTTTAATTTACATGTCTATGATGGCTAGGGGTGTCAAAGCACTTTTTCAAGTATGTCTTGGTCATTTATATATATTATTTGAGTATTATCTATGTAACTTATTATCCTATATATGGATTGAATTAGTTGAGTTTTGCTTGTTTATTTTTACTGCTCCCCCCCTGTTTAAATTTCAGAGTTATTTATAGATTCTAGATACTAATCTCTTGCCAGATGCACAGTTGTCAAACATTTTCTCCATTCTGTATACTATCTCACCATTCTGATGATTGCTTCCTTTATTTTGCTGATCGCTTCCATTACCGGGCAGAAGTCATAAAAATAGTTTTTATGAAATTCTACTTGTTGATCTAATGATTTGCCGGTTATTTCCAGTGCTATTTGAGTCCTTCGGAAAAAGCCTTCACCTATGCCTGTGCATTGAAGTGTTTAGCTTAAGTTTTCCTCTAGCAATTTCAGAGTCTCAGGTTAAGCTCTTTGCTCCATTTTGAATTGATCTCTTTTATTGTGCCACCGAAGAGATGCATATCTAGCTTCATTCTTTTACATGTGGACCCTCAATTTTCCTAGCACAGTCTGTTGGTTAGTTTGTCTCCAGTGTCTTTGCTGCAGCACAGGTTGCTGCAACCCCGAGTGTTTAATTCTAGAACTTTCCTTCTGTTCCACAGGTTAACATGGTTTTTTTTACTATTTATTTATTTATTAGTTTATTGATTGTGCCATGCTGCTTTTGTTACTTTGGCTCTCTTATATAATTTGAGAATAATATTGTGATGCTCACTGCATTGCTTTATGCTTAGGACTGCTTTGGTTATTCAGAGTCCTTTGAGCTTTCATATGCATCTTAGGATTGAGTTTTCCTACTCCTGTGTAGACAATAATTGGAATTTTGATACAGCACATATTGCATCTATAGGTTGCTTTAGACACTACAGCCGTTTTCATGGTATTACTGCCATCATGGATGAGTGAAGGGAGTCCTGCAGTGTTCAGCTGTTCTCTTCAGTAGCTGTATTCATTGTTGTAAAGTTTTTCTTGTATAAAATTTACCCTCATAATTAGGTTTATTCCCAACTTTTTAGTTTTGATGAACAAGCCAACCTCCCTTTTGGGCCTGAAAGCCATCTTATAATAAAGACAATTTAAGTTTCATTCTTGCTTATAATTAAATCTCTACTTCTTAAAGACTGGGCTATGCCCTACCTGTAACTCTAACGACAAATGGTACTGCCTGATCCAGAAAACAGCAACTACTTTTGTTTGTTTGTTTGCTTCAAAAAGTTGTTATGAATCCCTGTCACTGTGCTTTTGTTTCTGGAGGTTGTTGGGACTGCCAGCTGTAAGGGTCGCCTTGTTATGTTCTGCTTCTGTAATCCCACGATTTGCTGCCAAGTCCCCTATTGTAAACCCCCTACCCCTGAGCTATCAAAACCTATCTTCCTCAATCCAATGCTGACCTCTTGAACCCTCCCTTAAGGGGGAGCAACCCGTGAGCATGAATAAAAAACCTTGGCTTTAATTAATCTAGCCATGATAATTTGGGATCATGATCTTTTTCTTTGCACCGTTGAGATTAACAATTTGTTTTTAAAACCACTGTGAATGGGGATTTTTCCTGAATTCTTTCTCTGCAAATTTATTATAAGTATATGGGAAGGTTGCTGCTTGATTGTGATTTTAAATGCATGTGTGTATGTTCAGGCAGGCACGCACATGAGTGTGGAGCAGAGAACAACCTTGGCTGTCATCCTTAGCAACACCATTCACTTCATTTTAGACATGGCTTCTCGCGGGCATGATTACTTTAACACCGGGGTTACATTTACCCTCTCACCACAACTGTTTTCAGGGCTGTTTCTCACATTGGGCTGTGGCAGGGTAAGTTAAATCATAACCTTCTGCCCTCTCTTTATCTGTCTTGTCCTCCCATCCCCTCCCTTTCTCCAGGGATGCTCTTGTCTCTGTCTTCCCAGTACTGGGATTACACCCATGTACCGCTGTGATGCCCTGCATTCTTACCTGATTCCAGGGCATTGAACTCAGAGCCTCACTCTTTCCAGGTAACTATCTGAGCACTTAGCCATCTCCGGAGCTTGCTGATCTTTGTACGCTGACTTTCTATCCTGCAACTCTGTTAAAAGTTTTCTTTTTAAATTAGATCTATATGTTTGCTGGCACAGTCACTAAAGGTCTCTAAGGATAGGATCCTATCATCTGGAAACAGGGATAATTTAACTTCTTTTCCAGCTTGTATCACCTGCACCCAGCCTCCTAAAACCCTCAACTTTTTGTTTCATTCATTCTTGGACTGTTCATTTAGCTTCTAGTTCTTTGATTTCTGCCCTGATTTTCATCATTTCTCTCCTTCTACTGCTTTTAGGTTTGGTTTGTTCTTGCTGTTGTTGGTTTTGAACCTCTGATTTCGGGATGTAAACATCACATCATAACCTTCTTTTTATAATTCCTTAGTTGTATCCCTAAGGTTTGCTATAAATTATGAGAAAGCGAAGAGTAGACAAGCTCTACAGACTGTTGAGCCGGTCTGTGTTGGACCAATGGCCACTGTCACCCAGAGCTGTCATTTCTAAAGCACCTTCCCTTCTGCGCATACAGAGGTCCTTACTGGCCACATTTGCCTTTGAAATCTGTAGGCTAAACAGGTTCTTGCATGTTTATGGGACTCCTCAGATCCTAACCTTTTAGCTGGCTAATGTTGGGGGATGTCTTTCAAGTGTATTAGGAATGTGGGAGACAATGACAGCCCTGAGATCTACACAAGCATTTCAAGGTAATATACTGGAGCCCCAGAGTTTTGGGATTTCACAGCAGTAATGGAAGATAAATGGCTTCAAAAGTTGACTCACTTGCTGACTTCAGGCACAGGGCTAGGGAAGCTCTAAGTTACTCCCTACTGATGGTGTTACCTGTACTTACCATGATTACTTTCCAGGGCTATCTCTCATGTTGGGAGAGTTAAATTCAAGTACTGTGGCCTGTGATGCTTTCCAGTCCTCAGGACCCCAGGGTAGCTCAGTTTTAAATAGGTTCACTCTCAACACAGAGCCAAGCCGCTGTCTTCTGAGTCACACAGCGATTAGAAAATAGAGAAGGCTCAGCAGTTACCTTTGCTTTCCCCCAAGTCAGAGGAGGATGCTTGGCAAAGAAGTCAAGAGATCTCGAGCAACTTCCTGTGCAATCACCAGCCTGCGGCCTCCATGCCTGACCTGCTTGGCCTAATTGACTTAGAAATGGCTATTTTAGTGTTATTGGAAGATTTTTACCCTGGATTGAAGTGGATCTAACTGGAGTCCAGGGTAGGGAATATGAACCAATGCTAATGCCTTCTGAGCCTCTCTACGATAGGTTCCCTTGTCTCTTATCCACACCTTTCTCTCTCTGAATCCTGCTGATCAAGATGTAGCATTTTCTGGTTCTCCTCTGTCTACAGTCCTGAGAGTCAAGTCTTTAGTATGAGCACAGAGAAAAAGAAGCAGAAGGTGTGGCTCTTTGCAACATATCTCTGTACCCCTGAAACAAGATTGGCCCTCAGCTGGCTTGTGTGTCCACACATCTGATTACCCTCATGGTTTTCTCACTCCTTTCCAGACTGTTGTGACCTTCTCACCACAGGTGTCAGTACTGCCCTGGTACAATTTGTACCTCTCCTATCAGGGTTCAGCCAGAGTGAGGAGGCAGAATCCTCGCTTAACCAGCTGTGCTGGACTCCCCATGTGCAGCCCCTTTGGGGTAACTACTGCTTCTAATTCACAAAGATACCTTCTGTACACAGTACAGATGCTCTCAAAAGAGCATCATTTCTCTCCTATCCCAGGAACCCTTCACTGTATCCTGAATTAGACACCTTTCTTCTCTGTGCTTCCCTGACTCTGTGCTGTAAGCAAATGCCCAGTCTGTTTCACATGCAGAGGGAAAGGGACATGGTGGGTTGTGGACAGATTGTTTAGAGTGGGAACTAATCAGGCCCTGGTGCTGGAATAGCAGCTTACTGTTCTTGAAAGAATGCTGCTGACCCCAAGGAACCCATAGAGACCAATGGAAGGCTTCTCGCCATCAATGACCTGGAGTAGGCTCAACCTTGTCACTAGGCTTTGCTGGGGGCTGTTTGAGAAGCAAATGCAACCTCTTTTTCTTCAAGCTCTGTGAACTCATAGCACCAGAGGTATAAAGAGGGGATCTTCTGGAAGCATGGGGTGGGTTTTTTCTATCATTCTAGCTGATTCTATTTCACTCTCAGTTTAACTCTCTGTTACAGATGGCATATGACTGAGACCCCAAGAGCAGTTAGTATGTCTCAAGTCATGACGTGGGCAAAGAGAAAATGGGATTCAAGCTCTTGCCTGTTCGTTGTATCTTCACACCCATGTGGTGAGATAGTCCCACACTCCCTCTCCTGAAGCCTCTGAGCCTTCTATTCTTGTGTGTTATGTATCTTAGAACTCACATGAAAACTATCCTGTAAGTAATGGGAAATTTGTAGGTACGGAGGAGATGCAGTGAGATCTGAAACACTGCAGATTTGGACATTTGGAGCTTGGTGCTAAGGCTCTCTTGTACAAAATGGCCGAATGTGGAATAAAGAGAACCTGAAGACCAAACTGTAAGAGACAAAGTCTCTGTCTGTTGGGGCAGCAGGATTCTTGGGCAAAGCTGGCAAGCAGCAGTCAGCAAATCACTCTTTAACTTCCATTCGCTCCCTCAACCAGGATAGGAACATGCAGAATATTGTGGTTTTCAGCTGTCTTACAGGGACAGGGTCCTTCCTCTGTCACCTTCTACTATAACCTACATGTGTAGTGTGGGCCTTCCTCTCCCAAATTCTTGTGACTGTAGGGAAAACTCCTGTGACTTTACACTAAGCCATTGCTTGTACAGTGCAAGGCTGTCTGGCCTCTAAGGAGCAATCCAGGTCATGTGGAGAAAATGGAACACCTTTCCCTCCAGAGATCTTCTGGGACAATCAGTTAGACCAAGAGGAGCGTACACCAGGGCTGGTTGCCTGCTTAGCTCTTCTGCTAAGACTGCATGGTCTCAGAGAGTCAGGCTTGAGGTGGTAAAACCAAGTGTGGAAAATTCCTCATAGTAACGTTCACTGAGGATGCTTGGCAGCTACATTCGAATACAGAACTTTATTAGGAAAACCGTAGGTAAAGATACATCATTTTTGTTGATATGACTTCAAAGTAGAAATGGCTTCTCAAATAACTGTCATATATTAAAAACAGGAATAAGAAAGCACACACTGCATAGAGGAAGCTGCCTTCTCCTGGATCATTTTCACATTATCTGGGAGACAGAACTGAAACAAAATACAGTATTCACTGCATGCAACACTGAGTCCATCGCTGCTTAGACACTGCCAGCCCATCGAGGTTGGCAACTTTGCTCAGTGTTTTTTTGAGGAACTCGGCAAGGGCAGAAGTCTGCTGGGGAATTTGGAGGTTTCTATGGAACATTTTGAAGAACGAGATTACCTTAAACCAGGCCAGGGAAGCTGTGGGGAGAGAATGCTTCCTCAGCTCTCATCCATCTGGAAAAGGGTGCATGGCTTGGGGATGGCTGACTTCTGTGAGGAAGCCCTTGGTGACATCACAGAGATAATCACCCATGAGAAGATAAACAGAACCCACTGGAGAGACCTAAAGGCCTCAGGCCTTTAGGCCCCCACATTCCTCCACAGAGGAATGCAGCCTTTCTCTCTCCAAACCCTCTCTCAAAGCAGACCAGGCAATGAATCAGAGGGCTCTGCTGCCTCAGCTGCACTTCCTTGCTAGTTAGTGTCCCACTGTCCTAGAGAGCCAGCAGCCCAGTGTAAACACAGGGTACAAATCTGGATTTCAACACAAAGCAGACTGTATGTCTCCAACCCCCTTTCCCTCTATCCAGATGCAAAGACTGGTAACAGAGGGGCTGGCTGCCTGGCAGGTTACTTGGCGCCCAAGAGAATGCTAGCAGCCCCAAGAGAGGATGGGAGATTAAGGTGAGGAGAGACTTTTCCAATGCAAATTTTGTCCTATTTAAATGCACATTTGCTTTAGGCCTGCTGTCGGTAGCTAGAAACGGGAGTGTCAGCAGAGGAATTGATACACAAATACAGCTCCCTAAAGTTTCTACCCTCCTCTTTTTCCTCCCCGAGAAGGAGACTTTGAAAGGATCCCTAACTGGAGTGAAGCTGGAAGGCTGTACTTGTTTCCTTCCAAGCAACCCCCTTCAAAGATTGGATTAGGTGCAAAGTGGCTCTTACACAGCCATCCAGTTGTGTGGCTTCTCTTCCAGGGCCTGGAATGTTCTAGTCAAGAGGGTTTAAAATAATTTGGTGAGGATCCAGCTCTGCAACTAGCTCTATGTCCCCCATCCCAACTGGCTTAACCTTTTCAGTTTTTTGTTCAAATTTGATCAGACTCTTTCTGGTTGGATTTTTCATCTGCTGTGAAGTCAACCTAAAGGACTGTTTCTAAAAATCTCCCCATCACACACACCACTAACAATTTTACAGATTATTCTCTCTCAAACACCTGTTTTTGAAGATTATCTTTCTGTAGCTTACTTCCTCTGCCTTACCCGGGTGTCCAGCCAGCTGGCTGCAGCCCTTTTTCCTTTCTTTACTCTGTCTGTTTCATTTGAGGAACTAGAGACTGGCTCTTAACTGTGCTTTTGTCAAAAGGAGCAGCAAGCTTGCATAAAAACTGCAGAGGGCAAAACACTTCCTGGACCACGCTTCAAAGAGTGGCACCAATCCCCCCCTTTCAGCTGTCCTAAGGAAAGGTAGGTAGTTCACCCCCTTTCCAGAGAGATGCCCACCCAGCAGGGCTCAAGGCTAATGCTTTTATTTTATTCATTGACTTTTAAAAATAATTGAAAAGAATTGAGGCCTGTTATTCCCCAATAGAAGAATGCATTTGGTCCCAGGAAGCTAAAACCCCAGTTTTAAGCTAACAGTTGTGGAAATATGGAGGGTCTACAGTTCTTAGAGCTACCTTTCTTTGGGCTTTGTGTGTCCAAAATTAGCCTGTGAGCAGGGAAGACAGCAGGGCTGTTTCCATGACCACAACCTGGACCTCAGGCTCATCACCTCATACTCGGCCTTTGCATTTCGGTTAGAGACAGTGCACAGACAAGACTTTGGTCATGGATGGGAGCAACACAAGCAGGGGGTTGAAGAGACAATACTCCAAACAAGACATAGATGCGCGCAAGGCTGGAGGGAACACCAGACATTTCCTTTTCCTTCTTGCTGCCCCGTTTGAATAAAGGATTCCATCTTGAGAGAGTCCTTTTTCAGGGTCATGGAGACAGTCTTGCAGACACATGGCGATGGATGGATGGAACAGAGTGATGAGCATGGTGGGATGAGGAAGACAGCATGGGATGAGGGTGGATCTCACTCTTCCCTGGCCTCACACTCCTGCCTCAGCTGGGGAAAGCACTGCAGTCCTCGGGGTGGGGACACCCAGTTCCTATTCAGAAGAAGGGCGAGCCTCCTGCCTCGGCCCAAAGAGACAAACCTGGGAAGCCACTATTCAGAGAAGGTCCTCCATGGGAAAGAGACAAGAACAAAGGAAATAACGTAGTGGCCTTGGCCTGTCACCAATGACATTGGAAAATCAGACTAAATGAAAATAATCACCATGTATCTTGCTACATAATAAAATGGTGAAAGTACAGCAGAACTGTGCAAAGCAAGTCCCTTGGAAATGGCTTCAGCCCTGCTCAGGAGCAGAGCAAGTGGCTATGGGCCCTTCCCTAACACTGACTTCAGACCTAGGCTCCTTCTGTAAGTTCCTCAGGCGTCTGACTCACACCTCTCACATCTTGGGCCTCCTGTTGACAAGAACAGAGGAGACACATTAAGGCAGTTTCTCACCATGTGCCTGGGATGTTGTGTGGCCAAGCAGGAGCCACAGGCCCTACTTCTTAGTTGAGCTCGCAACCACGTGTGTGTCTTCCTTCCGAGGCCTGAGAGAGTGGGAGAGCAGGGAAGGGCACAGCCAGGGCTAACACTGAGGGTCTGGATGGTGGCGGGAAGCAGAGAAGATGGGTGAACATGTCAAGCACAGGGTAAGGCAGACACACACTGGCACAGAAGGTATGGTACAAGGAGCACATGACAAGGCACACCGCCTTAACCTTAGGACACCGGTGTTGAGTCTATGCATTGACCCCAGTAACAGCAGGTGTCCTGCATTCCTGGGCATCCCCAGGCCTCAGAACTCCAAGAGAAGAGGCTGTTCCCATAGCTTTCATCAAATAATCACTCTTCCTTGAAATCTCTTCGCTGGTCCCACACCACCGGAAGAGGTCTTGGCACTCAGGTGGCCTCTGGAGCTGCAGATCCTTCCAGAAGGCGTTTATGCTAGACAGTGTCAGGGCTACCCCTCTCACCTGCCTGAGAGGTCACAGGAGCACACCCTATTTCAACCCATCCTTAGACGAAGTCTGTTTCTCAAGCATTTCCATGAAGACTCTGTCCAGTAGGCTGGGGTTGCCCATAAGATGGGCTTCCTAAGTACAAAGGGTTCCCAGGTGCTCGCTGTGGTTCTTAAGCAACAGTCTCTACAGACAACTCTCCTAGGAATCAGAGATGGATGGTAGGAGACAGAGTCCCACGAGCATTTCAGAAAGTGGGCTTCCACCTCAGAGCAGCTTCAGTTTGGCCTTTGGTGGCTAGGGGTCAACAGTTCTTCCCCAGTGTCCCGAAGGGACTGGGCATCCCTTTCTAAGCAGAACTATGGCTTGGGCACAGATCTGGCCTCAGAAGTGTTTTATTAATAATAGAAAGGATTCAGCTGAAGCCACTGAGACTAGACTGTAGCTGGCTGCCACAAGAAGGACAGACAGTAACCCTGGGCTTGAAAGAGGTACCCACCAATAGTCTAGCCTGCTATCCTCAGATCTGAAGACAGAATATGAGCCAGGAGAGCTGTCCAGTTAAAGGGTAAGAGTTGGTAACACAGGTCTTCCCTGAAGCTCCCTAGCAAGACCCTTCCCCAGCAAGGACCATGAAGGGCTCCACCTGTTAAATGCCAGAATCTCTAAGGAACAAAGAACTTAAGGACCCACAAAAGTGTGACACACAGGACCTTCTTTGGGCCTTCCTTTCCCTGCAATCTATTTGCCACATCTTCAGATCAGTTCTTTCTGCACCAATTATGAAATTTATAAGCAGCAGTCTGGGGTAAAAGATGTGTGTGTGTGTGTGTGTGTGTGTGTGTGTGAGAGTGTGTGTGTATGTGTGTGTGTGTGTGTATGTGTGTGTACATGAGATGAAGAAAAAGATCCTTCTCCAAGAGTTTGAACCCAACTCACGGAAGGCAGACATCTCTCAGGAATGAGGATGGAGTGGTGACCGATAGCACACCATCCCAGGGATGTTGGAACCAAAAGTGGGGAGGACAGACTAAGAGTCCCTGAAGCTGCTGGCCCTTCAGAAAGTTCCAGAGCACATCTGTCCTCCCCATGGGGGACCCGTTTAAAGACTCTAAAATGAATTGTTCAAAGAAAAGATTCCCTGAGAAGCAGCTGACATGTGTTCTCTGAGATTTCGTCCTTCCTGCTTCTCACCCAACGCAGTCTGCAGAAACCCTTCCAGGGCTGGAGGCAAAGCTGCTCCCACAGCCTGGACAGCAGGGCTGAAGGAAATTCCTTCCCAGGCTGCAGGTATTTGGAAAAGCTCCTGGTGGGCCTGAGAGCAAGTCAGTTATCTCATGTCCTGAGATGGCCACAAGGGGCAGTGTGGCGGAGGGGAAGGCACATGCCCTTTCCTGGCTAAGCAGACCACCCTGGCCTTCATGGGATTGTAGGTGTGAGCCTTGTGAACTCCTGGCCATGGGGCTCAGCTCGGGGCAATGATGCCAGGCTAGACAGGTTCTCTGTGGCTTAGCCTCCACCCCAGTCTCTGCACATCTTTCTTCATAGCTTAGCAGACAGAACAGGGCCTTAAGAAGCACATAAATACAGAAGCTGGTGTGGCCACCAGGGCAGGAAAGCCTAAGTACCTGCCCGGGGGTGTGGGGTCTGCCCCCGAAGAGGGAGGAGCAAGTTACAAAGCGCCAGAGCAGAGTGCACTGTGGTCCATCTGCAGGAAGCAGGAAACTAGTTTTTCCTTTTCTGGGCCGCCTTTCTCTTCTTCTGTCGCTTCTTTTTTCCTATCTTTTCTTTTTTCCCCACTTTTTCTTCTCTGCGCCCCCTTAGATAAAATTAGTAGAACCATTAATCACATTGCAGCATATAGGAGTGTATCTATCTCAGTTCGCACAATATCTAGCATTGCTTTACGAGTCGATTTAACTCCGTCTTCAGTTTGAGGCCTGGAGGCCATTTGGCAAATATGGTTCATAAGCAATTTATCAAAGTAAACCAGACACTTTCCCCACCCCAAAGTTAAACAGGCTGCCCTAACCCTATGACCCGGGAACCACTCACAGGGACTGCCAGTTTGCAGGCTGGTCCTGGTTTTTGCCATCCCTACCAAAGCTCACCCTGAGACATAAATGCACATCTCAGAGGGCAGGGAAGGAAGATGTGTGCCTGCCTTCTTTTTCAATACATAGGTGAACTCTGCCTTCTCGACAAATCTGCATTTTAAATTATACAAAGCCGAAGAGGTGGAGGCCTCAGGCTCAGGCAGCCCTCCAGGAGAGGCCAAGGAAGGCAGGATGATTGATCCTGTTTCTCTTTTCTGGATGCTGGGGAGCATCCCTAGGGATAACTGAGATTCTTCTAGAGAGCTAAGGAGAGGGATGGTTAGCAGAGTTTTTATTAGAGCAACTGGTTTGTGACTGTCACATTAAAATGATTCAAGCTGAATGGTATTTAATGATTTATGGGGTGAGGCCACCTGTTCCCACAAAAGCCTGATATTAACATGGCCCGGAGTCATGGGATTTTTACATGGGAAAATAGGAAAGCTTGATATTACCGGGGTTGAGTCTGGAGATTACATGAGGGTGTTAGGAGAACCGAGGAGAAGGAGGGGGAGGGGCAATTAGTGAGTCAAATATTATTCATCAGAAAACTAGCTTGGCTTGAAAAAAAGGACACAAAAACTTTCGATGCAAACTCAGCCTGCTCATGAGACAAGCCTGCTGCAGTGTCTACCGCAGTGTCTGTCACTCACCCAGACTGCTGGGCAGTCCACAGCACCTGACTGGCAGGAAGCAGGCAGGCAGGCCTATGTTTTCAATCTTCAGAAATGTATGTGCATTCCATCTAGTTCCATCTAACAACTAGTAGATTTTATTTCAGATGAATAAATTCCCACATACAGTAGGAGGTTTACAGCATGAAACAGTTAGCGTTTTATTGCTAGTGCATATAATGTCACAGTTGATACAATTTCATTACAAGTGGAAAAATACACTGTGGCAGACATTGGAAAGCTACAATACATTTATATGTCATATATATTTCTTTACAAGTTGCCAGTAGTTCAAGATCGTAGAGATTATCTACTGACATTGCTATGGCTCCACTTCAAATATATGAATTGGCTACAAATATATTCTGAAATACATTTGTCTTCCAAAGAAGCATTAAAAAGTGCACAAAAATATATGTAAAAAAAAATCCTTGCAAATAGTTACCAAAACCACCAGGGCCGTCTGTGATCATAAGAATGTATCCAAGTTTTATCTTGTCTCCATTTCTGATTGGAACCTAGAATCCCCACTGTGGCTTCATGGCAAGATTCTGCCTTTTTGATTATTATTTTTTCATCTCTGATATTTGATCAGAACCTATAGAGCCACTGCTGAAATATATAGGACTCAGGGGCAATTACCAAAGTCCCAATTCCTCTAAGCTTTCAAATTTAAAATTTCATTTATGAAAATTCCACACTTGTGTTCTGTGGGAAAATCTAGGCATGTTCTCACATTATCCAGGAAAGGCTGGCTCCATTCTACAGGAGGCCAAAGGGAAATCTCACAAAGGGCCCAAGTGAGAGGAAAGCAAAGGGAAGAGAGGGAGGGAGCACCCCAAATCACTCTCCTTCCTTCCAATGCAGCATTGGTCAATCAGGCTACAGAGGTGAGAATCGGAAGTCAGATGAAGCATGCTTTTGGATGCAAGCAGAGAGCAGGAATGCTAGGAAAGGGTCTCTGAGCACAGCCCCCAGGGATAACTTCTAAAGGAAGCTTCCCTACCCGGGCACTGAACTGGATAAAGGAACCCCTGCCCAATCTTGAGCTGGGTGACTCACAGCAAGGCATCTGTCCAGGAGCGCCCCCTGCAGGACAAGCCCTGCAGCATTCCTCGGACTCTGCTCTGGTGGAAGGTTACTCTCTAGGGCTCCCTCCAAAGCCACCACCTGTAACTGTGCCCAGAGGCCCCAGGGGAAAGAGAAGCTCCAAAGCAAACTGAATACAGACCTTGAAGTGATCACTGCTTTTAAAAATGAGGATGAGGATGAGGATCATGAGGAGGATGAGGATGAAGCTAACTGGTTAGGGTAATACAATTTCTTAGAAAAACCCCAGTTATAAAACTCCATTGTGCACGGGCGAGGGCACGGATGAATATAAGCTGCAATATCGTACCGTATGCTATAGTGGAGTGTGTTTGTGCTGGCAAACCTCAGCATGAC
Source organism: Rhynchomys soricoides (assembly GCA_019843965.1). Classification (NCBI taxonomy): domain Eukaryota; kingdom Metazoa; phylum Chordata; class Mammalia; order Rodentia; family Muridae; genus Rhynchomys; species Rhynchomys soricoides. The sequence continues at coordinate 611,223 of JADRCH010000155.1, read as the reverse complement.
CCCAGTCAGTGTTGTCCCACTGGCCAACCTGGCCAGGGTTCAGGCCCTCCTCCCCACCACTGCCCTTTCATCTCCCACAGATGTCAGCCTTCCTCGGGGGTCTACTGGAAAGTCCTTTGGGCTGTAGTGCTTACTTGTTTAAAGCTTTCTCCAGGTACTCTTGGATCCACTTTAATTTCGGGTCAATGCACACTTGTCTGTTGTTGTTCTTCAGCCTTGCACTGTCAAAACACAAGAGGAGAGATGCTGTACAGCCGAGCGGGAGAAAGGAATAGCACAAACTCACCCGACACACCCAGTTGAAGGTCCTCAGTGAAGGGCCCAGCTGCTGCTCCTGGAAGCCTCAGTTTTGGAAGACATAGCGCTTGAAGTGGTGTTGGGACCACCATTGCAGAGTTAGGGATGTGCTAAGCATGCTTCCCAGGGGACACAGAGAGGAGATGGCAGTGGAGGCATTTGAGCTTCTGGCCAAGCCGGAGTTTGTCAAGTGAGTAAAACTAAAGGAAAACGAAGGACAAATATTCTAAAGGTGTCAAAGTGCCCAAAAGATGTGGAGGAAGAGCCACCCAGAAGGCATGAATGACTAATGTCATGAGGGGATAGGTCTTGGAAACTTCTGGAGAGTTCCAGAAGCAGCCTAAGAAGTTTTGACAGATCATTTTGATAGCACATGGGACAAACTTAAGGGTAGCTCAGGAGGAAGACAGCAGGAGTCCAGTAGGGGAGGAACAGGGCAAGTGTGGTAGGATTGCTTAGGTGGGCAAGGATCAGTCTAGACCAACTGTCGAATGGTTGCCTAAGAGCATTTACAAGTTCATAGAATACTCCAAGGCCTTGGTTTTGTGCATTTGTTGAAATTGCTTCAATGTTCTTCCTCCCGTTCCTAAGCTTCCTAATGGGAGATGAAGTGATGAGCTTATCCCCTGGTTGTTCTCCATAATGTCCTGGATGCCATTTAATTCCAAAAACAAACAAACAAACAAAACCCAAAACTCCAAAAACAAAACCAAACAACCAAAACCAAACAAACAAAAACTTCGGGAGAACACTCCTCCCTGGCCACTGTATCTCTGGGGAAAGCAAATGCCCACTCAGTGTCCTAGGGACAGGTAAACGTCTTCAAGCAGGCTGTCCATTAGTTGACCAGTCGTTTAGAAGCATGCAACTTCAATAGGGATCAGGGGTGTCGGTCTGGATCCTGTAATGTATTAACTTAGTAATCACCTAGAAACAATAATTGTATTTGACACAGTGTGTTCAAGGGCCATTCCTAGGACAGTCTATTCAAAAGTAGATCCATCATCTTTAAAATACCTTTCTCTGGAGAGTATTGTATTTTAATCAAAATAGTAAAAATAACATTCACCATTTAGGTCTTCAAAGCTTACTGTACATAACACAGAGCAAAGGCTGGAAAGGAAGGCTGGCGAAGCAAAGAAAGCCCGAAGTAGTCACTGTTAGGTGAAAAAGCCTCTGGGCCAGCATGGTGTTCGTTCTAGCTGCTGTATCCTTATACTGTTTTTAGTGTTGAGTCATCTAAGGGTGGGAAACCCACTAGGAGGTTCTGAGCCCTCATCATCCTCAGGTATGGGAGGACAGAGGAGCACAGGACACATCTCTGCCAAATCTACCAAATTTAAATCACATGCTGGCAGCGATCGTCACTATCCAGCAAACTCGAAAACTTGAAAACAAAATGACTGTAGAATGTTGACCTCTGAGAACTGCCATCCCAGGTCTTGTAAATTTTTTCCTATATGAGAAAGGATTAATTTTGGACACCAGAGCCTTGAAACTGACAGGACAGATACAACTGTCGATAGTTGAGGGCTGATCTCCGTCAAGTTCATGGCTTTTTCTGTAGAGCAGCTTGGAAAGCAAGAGAGAAACACTGAGCACACCAGGGTTCTGGGAACAAAAGTAGCCTTTGAAACGTCTGATGGCATATCCTCCTCTAGGTGGTAACAGCTGCCCCTAATTATGCCAAGTCTGAGGCCTTCTGTACTATGTCCCTCTTTGGGGGATGGGGGCTAAGACTTACACAATCTGAAGAGCACAGTTCGGAGTGTTGAGGATTTTCAGATGTTTGATGTTGGCTCTGGCAACATGGCTCTCGAAGAACCGGCAGGGGCATCTGTAGCTCAGGCTGACTGGCTTACCTAGAGGAGGGAAGGAGAGACAAACAGGACCATCATTACTCTGCCTGGTGCTGGGGGTTTGAGGGGTTGATGGCAGGAATGGCGACAGAAAGATTCTTGCAAAGACCATCCCCTCTGCTAGGGAGCACAGTGAGATTTGACTGGGCTCAGCTTCTAAGGAACATAAGGAGCCAGGGAAAGTGGGGTTCTAGGCTCCTGCCTCATCCCTCTGGTGCGGGCCTGGGGAGTGGGGGGCTTCTCTCTATACCACCTGTAGTTTTCCCTCCTCCCACTCACCCCATCCTAAGCCCTGGAGATCACAAAAGATTCCAGAGGGGAGACCCTGCATTTACCTTCTATCCAGCTTTTTCCAAAAGCCGGGGTCAACTGTGGCTTTTATGGTCACTACCTGGATGCCTAGGCCCCCTGGATCCTATTACTAGTTTTGTTTGCCAATTTCCCAATTTGCAAAATGCTATAATTGACACTCATTAGTGTAAATTAGCAAGGGGCTCCTTTAGAATTCCTCTTAAGACCCACCTTTAAGTCTAGAATTGCAGACCCTGAGGACTGGATTTGTAGCGGTTCCCTCCCCCCCCCCCAACAACAAGGTTTTATCCTCGCTCTACTTAACATCCCCAGATGTTTAAATTTATGGGTCTTTTCACCAAAGTTTAAAAGTATGGCTGAGAATAGTTAGTCCCAGGATTTTAAGTTTGCTTATTCAGAGTTCCAGGGGACCTGTGGGTATTCTGAAGTTCTCTGCTTTGGGAAACAGCTGGAGAAGTGGGCCAAATTAAATATATGATGGGATTATCTTCTTCTGCAGGTGTCATTTAGGAAGGGTAGTATATTTAGACACTAAAGCATAGGAGAAACAGACTTCAGGTACAGACCAAAGTCCAAACCAGCTCTGCTGCCACCCTGGACTTGGGAACCTAGAGAGCTTGGCCTAGGGAGCCAGGGCACATTCAGTCTAACAGGCCTAGGAAGCCTGCTGCCCTGGGTTTAACCAAGGAAGCCTAGGGTATCTACTGTCTACCTGCTGAATTGGATCAGCTGATAGGAAGCCGGGAACCACAGCAAGGTTAGCCAATGCTGCAACTTGAGGGCACAAGGGAGCTAGCTAGGAGGTAAAGAAGTTCATTTGAGCAATGCAACAGGATCCTGTCTAGAGAACAGGTCTGATCCAGACACTTGGTTGTAGAGAACTCAACAATCCGACTGTTTCTAGGGTCAAAATACATCTGGGGGTGAGACACCCCACTTACTCTGGATAACTGCACTCCAGCCTTGAAGACCTGAGTTCCTACATTCCTGCCTCATAGCTAACTTCCCAGAAGACAGTACTATTTGCCAGAGACTGTGACTCTTGCAACGTCACCACCAGCTCATTCAATTATTAATGGTCAAATCAATGTGCGCCATGACGGGCACTGGGGGCCAGTGGGAAGTTGCAGCCTCCCGGGTGTTCTCAGAAACAAGCAAACAAACAAAAAAATCTAAATTGCTTTTCATTTCTTTTTTACTACTCCGATCAGCAACTGACTATTCTTTTACAGAAAAGTTCCCTCGGACTAGGCAAGTCCAGCCGCTCCAAACATACTTAGCCAAACACAGGTTCCAGTACCCTTTATTCACAGGGAAATAACCCAAACCAACGCTTTGGTGCACTTGGGCAGCATTTAGATCGCAGCCCCACCACGAGCCCCGACTGTCCCTCAGTTCTCTCCAGGAAACATCTCAGCCGAGGAGGGCAGGGGCCGACTGGTAGGGTTTTGTTTTGTGTTCAGAGGCAATGGTTGTTTTGTTTTGCAGCAACGGTGTCTTGTAACAGCGCTGAGAGTTTTCTCTTCAGTGTCAAAAAAAGAAAACAAAATGAAAGCCCTTTCCCAGTGAAAGAAGACACCACCCAAGGTCTGGGAGACTGAACTCCGCTGCAGCTCTCATTCCAGAGCTGAGGACTCCGGGGCTGGCTACAAAAGCGCCCATTTGCAGGTGTGTTTGGGGGTTGGGGCGAGGTGTGCACATAGCTTGAGTAACTGCTGCGCCTTTGTCTAGTGACCCCGGTAAGAAGAAAAAGGGGCAGCGAAGAGACGCGTGCTCAGGTCCGCGTCGCCACGGACCAACGAACTGTGCAGAAGCGCGGCCCTGGCTGGCGGCGCGAGTTCAAGAGCTGCGCTACGCTGCTCGTGGCCCCGAGTCCCCCGAGGGTGCTGTAAGAAAACTCGCTACACTCGGAGAGGCCGAAACTCCACTGCACCACCGAACCTATAGCCAAACCAAGCACTTCGAGCTACTTGACCAGCCTTTAAAAGTTTTCTAACACACGCACACCCCGAACGAATCTCCTGCACCGTAAACTCCTGGACCGCGCTGCCATTCGCCTCTGGAAACATCTGGGCGCGGGTGGACACTAGCTAAGAGCAGCTGGCGCGCTCCGGGGCCCAAGCCCCGGACACCGTCGCCCACGCTTCCATTCCGCGCCGACTCCGCGCTTGCCCGACAATCCTGCGGGTCTTCCCCAGCAACCCTCTCTAGGATCTGCGGCCGCGTTTCTCAGAACACAAAACCTCGGGGTGACCCGTGGGACAAGGGAAAGGGCACCCGGAGGGAGTGCGCTCTGCAAAGTAGGCTGCCCCAAGTTCGCTTGCAGTGAACGGCGCCGAACGAGTTCTTTCTCCCCGACTCCGGCGCGAGCAGAGGAACCGCGGACCCGCAGGAGCCCGGGCGCAGAGAGCTGCGAGCCTTGCCCGGGCCCGAGCGAGGATTGCACTCACCGTCACTGATGCAGAGCGCGGCCAGCACCAGGGCCAGCACGGCAACGACCTTGGCGTCCATGGCGTGGGCGGGAGGGCGCTCCGGAGGCTGCAGAGCTGGACAGCAAGAGGACACCGAGGTGGACCGAGAGTGAAAGTGCGGCAGCGGGAGGCGAGTGCTGGGCGCTTTAGAGGAGAAAACCAGGCGGGGCGGGGCGGGGCTCATCAAGGGGCGGGCCTGGAGTGTGGCTGGGGTCTCTGACGCGCATCCCCTGCGGAGCGGACGCCCTTCCAGTCCCTTACCTACCCACCCCCTTCTTGGCGCCCTCAGTGTCCCCGACTCCGCTGGGTGCTGAGACCTTTGATCTTCCCAGTCCCCAACTTGGGCGGGCTCTTTGGACCTGAATTGCAAAGAGGCTAGGCTGTAGAGCATAATGCTCCCATCCTGCAGATAGAGAAACTAAGGGGCTGTCGAAGGCGAAAGACGTGAAATAAGAACCAGAGAGATGAAACAGTCTGTTCCAGGCGCGAGGGTCTGTTGCGCCGTTTCCATAAGTTGCCAGAAAACCCTTTCTTTGGTGCCAGGACCTCAAGCTGACCCACTTCACTCCCAGGTGTCTGTGCCGCAGGGGACAGCTAGGCTTAGGACAACGTGGATTCGTCTACAGTTAGAATAACTTGGACTCCCAGCCAAAGTCTCACTACAGTCATCCCTGGGAAGATGGATTCTAACATAGGGCTGTGCTGCTAAGCAAAGAGACCAAGCGGGTCTTCCAGAGATACTCAGTACCGTGAATTTTCTTTGCCACATCCCCTCTGAACCCCTGTTCTGTTGGCTGGGGGGTGAGTGATCACAGCTCTCACCCTGCAGAATGGAAACGGAGGAGAAATGACTGAGAGTTTCACTCCCGCGAAACATCGTGATTCTCAGTGCTTGGTTTTAATGGGTGTTCTTAAACTTCAGTGTTTCCTTCCTTTCCCGAAGAAAGTCCAGTGTTCCAAAAAGGACGAAAGAGTTCCCTACCGCCCTGCTCCCTAAAACCGTGCTTCTGAAGGTGGTCATTGGTGTCTTTACAAATACACCCATTGGTGTTCAGCCTTGACGGTAGACCGTTGTGCTCCACGCTGGTCAACCAAAACAACCCCAATCCGGGTGTCGGGAGACAGGGGGAGGGGGCAGACTCCAGCCTGGAGGGCTAGAGGCTGGGGGCAGCGTCCTTTGGACCTTCCTGCCTCAGGCAGGGTTGGCCATGCTCGGACCACCTTTCCCACATAGCCAATTAGCGATTTGGATTCTGTTATCATTTCCACCCAAGGGAGTGCGCAACAGAGACTTGCCTATGTCTCAGGGCAATCTGGGAATCACATTTTTGAAGAAGTGTCCAGGACCTTTGGGCCTGGGGCTCCACCTAGGGACTAAAGAAGGGTGGCCGAGGTCAAGAGGAAAATGTTCCAGCCACGAGAGTGTCTTAAACAATTCCGCCAAGCCAAGCATTTGCATCCATTCATTTGTCAGGCGCACTTTAGGGACTCAACTTCAAATCTGGAACCGCGCTGACCTGGTCCCTGTATTTAAAAAGTAGCATTCCAGAGAAGGCAGCCAGCCATTTCTATCGGCTTTTGCATTATCCTGAGCGTTCAGTGCTAAACACTGAACTTGCTGGCCCTGTTACATTGCAGGATCGGCAGAGGCTGGGCTCCGGCGCCCTCTGGTGGTCTCATCTCCCATGCTCCCGTAATCCGAGAGGCTGGGGTTCAGGCGGTTGGGATACCTGATGCCTGTAACGCACAGTTTAAAAAAAAAAAAAAAAAAAAAAAGGCCAGATGCTTTTGGGCAAAAAACTCTGAGCAAAAAAACTTATCTGGTGCTCCTATTCATTACATCTCTGAGACAGGGCGAACCTCTCCTGTAAGTTTGTCCAAAGCAGGTAGGTAGGTGTCCAGGTCTCTTGCTACTTGATGTTTGCTTTGAAATCAGGAGAGAGGGACCCACTCACAGCCAAGGAGTGAGGGTGGGGGGAGGGGTGTCCTGTGCAGGCTAAGAGCAAAGCAGAGGCCAACAAAGGCTCTGGCCGATGGAGGCTCCAGAACAGAAGCTGATGTGGATCACATCTGTCCCTACTCTTCTACAATCATTCAACTAAAATATGTTCGGTAGGTCCTCCTACTATGTGTGAGGCATGCACTAAGAGGAATATTGAAAAGAAAAAATTCTTTGGTAGGGAAAGAAGAAGTGGTGAGCAGCACAAAAGCATACATCAAGCATAGTCACATAAAATGCCAGTGAGTGCTCTGTGGAGCTGCCACCATAAGAGCTTAGGATTTCAAATAGGGTGGTCAAGGACCTGGATTTTAGATTTTTAAAAAAATCTCTACAATTTTACAGTTGGTGAATGATTTTTATTTAAAACCATGTCCACTCTAGGGGACTCCACAAAGAAACAGATGGGAAGGGGTGTTCATAAGCCTTTTGAATTTGCTCTGTGCTCAGCCAAAGAAGTGTCTCCCAAACTTGGGGCTATCTTTGTTTATGCAACCGTCTCTACTAGGTTCCACCTAGTTCCTCTGTGGAAAGACTTGTTTCACAGGAAGGCACAAAACAGCTCATGTCTCTAAGAAGTCTGCAGCTCTCCCCCACACAGCATGGGAACAGAGTGCGCAGCTGCCCCTTGACCACTGCCCCTTGGCTGCTACCCCTTGGCCACTGCCCCCTGGCTTTTGGGGTAGACTATCCAGAAATCAAGATGGGAGCTGGGAGGCTGACTTTGGAGTTACAAGACAGGCATGCCTGCATGGCCAGCCTCTGGATCCCTGGCACAAACATCTGCCCCTTACCCCTCTGCTTGGCCAGGGCAGCTCACTGCAAAGTTCACCGGCTAGCCTTCCCAGGTTGGCTTCTCAGGACAAAGATGAAGATTTGTACCAAGTCCTTATCTGCTGCCAAGATGACTTCAACTGACTCTCTTTCTGAAAGCAATATTATATGGTCTTTAAAAAATACAGTGATAGTGCACAGCAAACAGTTGCACCATGACTTTTGCATTCGTGCATGTAATGCACCTTGATTATGGACACTTGCGTGCATGCATACAATACCCCTTGATGCTACTCACCTCCCTATTAGTTTTATCCCCTCTTTCCTCACTCCCTCCTCCGTCCTCCACATTCCCTCTAGTGTCATTGCTTCCTTCCGGTCTCTGTATTCCGCATATGAGGGAAAACAGGCAATGTTTATTTTTTTATGAGATTGAACATGTTCCCTTGCAAATGTTATAATTTCACTTGTCCTTATGGCCGAGTATAACTCCATTGTCGATATAAATCACATTACCCATTCATCCATTGTTGGCATCTAGGCGATTGCCATAATTTGGTGATACAAATGTTCCATAATAAAATGAGCCCAGGAAGCACTGGTTTTAGATAGAGATTTATGCATTTTTAAAGTAATATAAAAGTGTGACCCATACAACAGTTCAAATATCAAGATTGGACCTATTTTATGTATGATTTTAGTTTTACAAAGAGAGTTGATTTATGCTAACATACTAAAACAATCTAGGTAGTTGGTGACAGCAAATCTTGAAAATACAAAAAGTCTCAAAGTTTGATATTGCACACTGTCTCAGGCAGGCACCCTTTAAAGTGAACTATTCAGCTTCAAGGTGGTGAAACATAAAATTGAAAAGGAAGTCCTTAGCCTCCTCACTCACACACCCAGCTAGGCAGGAGAGAGATGATCAAGGCATTTACAGATCCTAAGAAGAGGCTGAGTACTTGTAAGATCCTTGGGCATCTTTGGTCCCCCCACCCCCAACAGTGCTCTTGGTTCCTCCTCTATGCATGTCTAATGGGGCTCTGTCAGCAAACAGAAGCTTATGCTGTCTCCCCCTCCACTGTCTCTGCTCACATAGCTCTGACACCTTGTCTAGTGCTCAGGAACAGATGACTTACTGGTATGGTAGTGAAGCTGAAGAAGACAAATGCCCAGAGCCTTATTGCTGTCCCTTGAACCATTGGTACCCTATCCATCGACGGCGGGGCTGGGTGGTTTACCAAGTGTCAGAGCACTTAGCCCAGACAAAGTATTTCAGAAGATATTTGACAATTGTATTTCTGTACAACTTTAGCTTACCAGTTCTGGGTCTATCACATGTAGCTTTTATTAAGACCACATTTTCAGTATAAGCCATTCTACCTCAGCTTCAAAGACAAGAAGCTTGGACTAGTATGGGAGAATCATCCAGGGAAACTGTCACAAGTGCATGTGACCCCCAATAAGTCATAGAAGCATATTTGGGGACATAAGTCATTTCTGTGACAGCCATCTAGAAGTCTCTTGAAGGTTTATAGTGAAGACTGATGCTCAGCATGTATTGAGCTGGCCATGCTTACTTTGACTGGATCCCAAACTGAAGTTCTTAAAAATCCCCTGCCACCAGGTGGGGAAGGATCCTAGGTAACCTGAGTCAGACACCACTGGATTTGGGATATATGCATAGGCAGGACCACCCACAGGGAGCATGCATGACCATCTAACCAGGATGTCTCTCTAACATGGTCCTGCTCAGGATGACCAGATAGTCTAAGGCACAAGTATTTCCCAAAGCACAGCTGGAACAGTGTCTCAGATTTAATGTTCTGTGGATAATTTGAGTTTCTCAGGGCCCAGGCCTGACAATAGCCCACACTAGCTCCCAAGCAAGGAGAGTCAGGTCTGGATTTGTTCCACCTCTCCATGCCTAGCCACCTTGACTTCAGCTGATCTTCTCAGCAGACAGGGCTTGGTAGCTAGGGTACCACTAGCTGTACCTCAGCAGAGGTATTGCTTTCTGTGGTTCCAGTCACTTACAATCAATCATGCCATGAAAACACTCAGAGGAAAATTCCAGAAGTCAATAATTTCATGTTCTCAATTGTATGTTGTTCTGAATGTGATAAAATCTCTTTCCCTATTCATCATATCCTGGATACTAATATCACTCTGCCCAGCATATTCACAGAATGTACACTACCTACTTGTCTCTTAGTGCTGTCTCAGTTACAGATGAAAGCTGTAGGTTACCTTTATAGGGCTTTATAGGGTTATTGATGGTTTCAGATATCCACTGACGTTCTCAGAGCACACTAGTAAATACTGTGTGTACCAGGTTCTGCTAACCACAAACCTGACTGACAGACTGTGAGCTCAGGAGCATGTGTACCACCCAGTCACTCAGCATCCTATTCTTGTTCCCTTTGTGTGCTCACACCTGCCCTGTGAGATTGGTCCCGTGTTCACTGCCCAACTTGCAGAGTCAGATCCTTCCCCTCGTTTTTTTTTTTTTACTCTGAAGACCTGGGGTTTAAATTTAATTTACAAGAGGTTGTCCTGGTGAAGGATGAAAACCAATTTGCTATGCAGAAATTCAAGACACCTTTGAATTTTAGATAAACATATGTTGTGATTTTTGTTCTTGTTAGAATATTCCACATGTTTTGTGGGGCATGTTTACGCAGAAAAGAATTATTCATTCTTTATCTGAGATTCAAGCTTACCTATATATCTTGTGGTTTCTTTGGTAAGTCTGACAGACCTACTTCAGGATCTGTACTTTAAGAGATTCCCCTCCCTATGGGCTTTCTGCCTATTCAGAACATGTGGATAGAAAGAAATAAAAGGCATATTCTTGAATTTCCCTCTTTCTCATTGAGGGGATATCTTGAGTTTTATCAAGACAGTGATGTTAGATGGTAGTGTGTTGATATGATAGAAGAATGCCCTGTCTCTGTTCCTTTCCTGAAGTTCAAGCAGACACTCGCTCTCCCCCCTGAGCGTCGCCTGTGCCCCTCCTCCTCTAGCAGAGATACAAACAGCTCAGCCACTGACATCTTTTCTGATATAGGATGCATGAACTGAATGTGGGGAAGGAAAAGGTGATACCCAGAAAACAGCAGCACATGAACATACCCTGGTGGAAAGCTAGGGAAGGGGACAAGAATTCCTGGGAGTTGTGAAGGACTGAGGCTGGTACCTGCACAGGCAGTCACTCCCCAACCCCATGTCAGACAAGCCAGTCACTCCCTAATCCCATGTCCTCACTTGCTGCTCTTGTTTAGAGGGGGATCCTGTTCTCTGTTCTTCATTCCATGCCACTTCAGCAGAACAGCTGGAGTCTGTGGTATACAGACTCCTCAGAGACTTTTTCAAGGCTAAGTTTGAAGATAAGTACCACTGAGAGCCTGGTCCAGAAGATATTAATAGAAGATGAACTCTTGAAAAAAACTTTTTTCCAGCACCTCTTAATCATTTACCTATCTAATTATGTGTCTTAGTTTTGTTTTGTTTTGCTGTGACAAAATACTCCAATAAAACCCACTTAAAGGAGGAAGGGTCTTTTTGGCTTGGGGTTCCAGGTTAGAGTCCATCCACCATGGCAGGGAAGACCCAGGAGCAGTGACTTGAGAAGTGGTCACGTCATATCCAGAGTGAAGAACAGCGAGCAATAGAATAACCCACTCATGTTCAGTTTCCTTTCCCTGTTTCATTTATGCCAGGGCCCACAAAATGGTACCTTTAATTAAAATTCAGAACTGTCCCTCTCATTCCAATTAAAACCCAATTCCAAAAATCTCTCACAGGCATGCTCATAACATAATGTGACTGAGACAATTCCATTAAGGCTCTCTTCCCTGGTGCTTCTATATCGGGTTAGATTGACACCAGTGACTTTCACACCATCGATCTACCTGTTCATACACATATCCACCGTTTATCCAGCCTTCACCTGTCAGTCTATCCTTCTACACAAATCTGTCTGCCCATCTACCTACCCATTTATCATTTTTCCATCCACCATTTCTTCATTCATTCATGAATACCTTCTCCTTTTACACCTTTACCAGTCTCTACCACCATGCACACCTCTGTATCTGTCCACTCCACTCCATCCTCTACCCGTACACTCATGCATAGCCAGTCAATGGTTCCACCTGGCTAACTTTCCATCTCCAACTATGTCTCCACTACCCTGCATTCATCCACTCACTCACTCACTAGTTACATTTGCCCATCTATTTACCACTATCTGGTTCTTTCTCTCCAACTATTCCATACCAGTGACTTTAAGTTGTCCTAAACTTAAAAGGCTTTCTCTGTGAATAAGATACATGTCTTCTGCAACTCTGGACCAAAAGCAAAAACAAAAAAAAACAAACAACAACAACAACAACAACAACCAAAAAACAACAAAAAATAAACAGATCAGGGACTCCAAATATGAAGGTCATGCAGCAAGCCTTAGTCTTATGCAGATTAAAGCCTTTACCTTTCATTTTGCTGAGGGACTAGTCCTCTCTGAAGGGCAGGAAACAAGGCTGGGGATACCCACCCAGTGAGAGGAATGGTATCCGAATATGTCTACCTGCCTGGGTCCACCCCTGAGTTTTCTCCATAAGTTAAAAATAAATAGAGAAAAAGGAAAGAAACAAACCTTTACATCTCTGTTTACCCTCTGCATTTAATGAACAGTTGTTAACATGACTGAAACCATCTGATGATTTTTACCAAATGGAAAAATCTCCCTACAGGGGCAATAAAATAAATATTCAGGACAGAGAGAGGCGGTCGTAAAAGGCATTACCCGGTTGTAAACAGAGGCGGGTTGTGGTGATCTATTACCCCTGCCTTGGCAGCTTTCAACAGTTCTGGGATTCCAGGGGGGATCTGACCCAAGGCAATATTTACTTCTGTGGCTTTTTCGGCAGGTCATTGTGGGTATAATTCTGTCGACCAGTTGACTGGAGTTGAGGTTTTGAGCAGGAAGCCAGAGCCCCAAGCACTCATAATTCAGGAAGAGTAAGGCACCCTTTCCAGGGTGTGCCAAGAAAAGCACATGGTACTGTCCTGGTTGTCAAGGTGAAGGTCCTGCATAACCAGGCCATTGTCAGTGGGATATACAGCTTGTTTGTACTTGGGCAGACGGTACTGATGGTTGACGCATCTGTTGGCTGTATTTCAGCCTGGAAGCCCGGCTGTGTTTGGTGTAAATACATTTTCACGCACAGTCTTAGGCTCTTTAAGGATCCTGAACTCTAAAGGGAGTGAAGCTTAAACTCAAAAGGACAAGAATTATTCCCTAAGGACCAAGAACTAAACTGATTCTTGAAGTGGCCACAGTTAGTAGCAGCCTCTGTAAAAGCATTAGTGTGTCCAAATGTTGGACAGAGCAAGATGCCCATACAGATGGACCACACAGTGCTGCATGCAGAAGCATGTTTATACTATCTTTTAAGGATATCTTCCACTCAGGCTCAGAGTGGAAACTGTGTCTCAGAAGTCAGTCTTGTAGCCTGGCTTTGGTCTTGGCTCTTAATGTTGGCTTTATGACCTTCATCTCTTGGGTCAGCTTGCTACTAAGCCTGACCCACATGATGTAAAGAGAGAACTGACTTCTGAAAGCAGTCTTCTGACCTCCACATGTACACTGAGACATGTGCATGTGTGTACCTATAAATAAGCAAATGCAGCTTAATTTTGTTTAAAGTTCCCTTCCTGTTCCCTGGCCTGGCTGTTGAAATGTTTGGTTATTAGTGGCTTTGGGTGCAGAAGAGTAGATACTTCATGACTCTACAGCCCAGTTCAGGATATACTTGTTGGTGTGGATATGGGTCAGTGTATCACAGACAGGCCCTGCTTGGTGATTAAGAGGACAGTTTAGTAAACTTAAAGAAAAAACTGACTATGAAGAACAAATTGAGCCTGATGTCACCTCAATCTGTTGAAAAGTCAGTTGGCCATGGAGTCTGTAGGAATGGAAACCGGAGTGGGTTGAGACAGGAGTGGGCTAGAACTGAAGAGTGGGACAGGTGGAGTACCCAGGTAGGCCATGGCACCAGCTTCCACTGCTCTTTGACAGCCAGAGCCTTCCCAGAGCATCCTAGGCACAGTTTTCTAGGCTTCTAAAGATTGAGTCCCTCGATCTCGCCCTCGAAGGCCTGAGATGTTTGTGCCTAAACTCAGACACAGGTCCTCGGGATGCAACAGTTAAGCTAACTGTTGGAGAGTTACAGAGGCTGGGGATGGGGCAGGTCTGCTGTTCTCCCCCTGTAGTGGCTCTCTATAAGCTCTTGGTGTCCTGCAGAAGTGTGGGGACATCTGTTCTTGTTTACCAACTCCCAGTTTACAGCTCACTCAGGAGGCCGATCTTTTGTGCATTTATCTCCTCTATGGGTGTGTGGTGAGGCAGAGTGCTCAAGTCTATCTGTATATGAGAAATCTGTAACTCAAGACCAGACCTGAGGGGGTGGTTGTGAACACACATACAATTATCTCTCTATCTATCTATCTATCTATCTATCTATCCCCTTTACTTTGGCTCAGATTTGAAAGTGTCAGTTTATGGGATGCTCCCCTGTCATTTTGAGGTGGTGAAGGGGCATGCATGGTGACAGACAATGCATAGCGGGAAAGAGAAAGAGAGGGAACACATCTGAGTCTCACAATTCCCTTTAGTGTCTCATTAGCAAATGCCAGACCTCTCCCTGGGCCTCACTTCCCTATGTCTTGCCTGAGAAGTAAGAATTCACACAGAGAACTTGTATGAGACATTTAAGGGGTACACTACAGCACAGGAGGACATTGGTTGAAAACGATTCCCTCCCATCGGCCCCTGTGGGCTCCTGTAGGCTTCCAGAGGACCTGCAAAGCCCAAACCTTCTTACTACTAGTGTTGGAGAAAAGGAGCAGGCAGAATAAAGGAGGAGCCCAGGGAGCCACATTGAAGAGGCTGGGATGTATATACAGTACTGGTTCTTAGGAAGAAGAGGCTGCAGGACTAAACTGCTGGGCCTCTATGCAGTCGGAGGGCAGGGCTGACCTGGGGGTGGGCTGCCACCTGCTCCTTTCTTTCCCAGGTTGTAGAAGTGAGATACTCTTCTTGCTTTCCTCCATCTAGCCAGGCCAGGTGTGTACTTGCCCTAGAACACATCTGGAGCCAGGAGGAAGAGCAGACTGTGAACAGCTGGACCAGTTCTGGGAATGAAGAAGGACCAAAGGAGAGAAAGGAACTTGTTTATTCAGGCGGAAATGCTTCTTGTGTGCAGAATTTGACCTCCATTTCCAGGGTGCCAGATGGTAGATGTGCTTAGTTTTCAGATGAGAGAAAGGAAGAAGAAACTGGATGGAAAACCAATGATCGGACTTCACAGTGGCCTGCTTCTCAACTGGGACTCAGGCATTGTGTCTCTACTCAGCTGGAACAAACAATGGTCTGTGGGAGGAGCCTATCCCTATTAAGCTGGACTGGGCAGCAGTATCCTGGCAGGACCAAACAACTCTTTGGTGGATGTTCAGTCCATTTTAGAGGAGCACAGAGGAAGAAGAGGTACATTTGGAATCCTGGCCAGGCTGAATTTTCTTCTCTCAAGACTCAGGTCTTAAGGATAGAGTTTGTGTGGTCTAGAGCTACAAATCAGAGTTATTTCAAGTTTAGAATGGGTGTGGGTCTGGCACTCTCCACTCTTGGCAGGTTGGTTTCAGGAATAGTGGTCAATACTGAACCAACCTGCATCCTGGCTCTGGACTCTGGGCCCCCTTGATTATGTATTTTCTTCCATTGCGTGTCCATTTCTACCAAGTCATAAATGCATGTCTTACCTCCAAGAGATGAGCACCAGGGCCTCGTGCCTGCTGTCTATGTGCCCTGGACATACAGAGCTGTCACCAGTGGCTGCCAGTGTCCTTACCTCCAAGTTCCCTTTCTATGGTGAGTGTCTTAGTCTGTAGTGTTCTATTGCTGTGAAAAGACACCAAGATAATTATTATTAAAGACAGCATTTAACTAGGAGCTTGCTTACAGTTTCAAAGGGTTCGACCATTATCAGTCATGGTAGGGAGAATAAATAGCAGGAGTTACATCCTGAGAGAAGAGAAGAGGAGAGGAGAGAAGAGAGGAGAGGAGAGAGAGAGAGAGAGAGAGAGAGAGAAGAAAGAGAGAGAGCATCTGGTTTGGGCTTTTGAAACCTCAAAGCCCACCCCTGGTGACACACTTCCTCCAACAAAACCACACCTCCTAATCCTTCTGTCAAAGAGTTCCACTCCCTGACAACTAAGCATTCAAATATATGAGCAGATGGGGCCATTCTTAGTCAAACCCCCAGGGTGAAGGTGTACTACCTACTCAGGAGTGTCTTGAAATATTTGTTCTGCCCTTCTAAAGGGCTCTATGGCTTGTAGCTTGAATGTCTCCCTGAAGCCTATATATTAAAGGGCTGATCCCCAAAGTGCTGCCTCTGGGAGCACCTAGGGAACTTCTGGGGAGAGGGGGTTATTGGGAGAAAATCAGGTCACTGGGGTCATTGGAGAGTTACTGGAACCCTGCTCACTCCTTTTCTCTTTGCTTCCCAGGTGTTTGAGGTGAAATCTTTTTCCACCATACTATCTTCTGTTATCATAGACCCAAAGTAAGAGAACCAATTGCTCATGAATTGAAGCCTCTGAGATCATGGACCACGTAGACCTTTTCTCCTTATAAATTGTCGTGGACATTTTGTCATAGTGACAAACGTTGATGAACATATGAGGCAACAAGAAGTTCTGGTGACACACATTCAATACAGCTTTCGTGCAAAAGTCCAAACACATACAGGAAGTACTCAGAATCTTTTCCTGCCTCCAGGAGCAGAAAGGGAGCACATCACAGGGCAAAGGAAAGGATCATCTGACAGCCAGCGGTGTACCAGTCATCTACCTTGACGAGAAAAGTAGTCAGGGCCAGGGACTTTGCTATTAGGAAGAAGAAAGGGAAATTTTGGCTTTATC
Organism: Rhynchomys soricoides; assembly: GCA_019843965.1. Taxonomy (NCBI): domain Eukaryota; kingdom Metazoa; phylum Chordata; class Mammalia; order Rodentia; family Muridae; genus Rhynchomys; species Rhynchomys soricoides. The sequence continues at coordinate 594,526 of JADRCH010000155.1, read as the reverse complement.
AGCAACTACCACTCCTGGCTCCCCCATTTCTTTGAGCTGCCTGCACACCATCAGGAAGGACAGAAGAGGCCTCATGGCATTTCTGGCTGCCTCTCAGGCAAGGACCCAGGAGCTTGAGCTATACCAACACATGCATGCTCCCCAGAGAGGAGACCAGGCGTTAGGGGCAGCAGCAAGAACATGCTATCTCAACTTGGAAGGACTGATGAAGGAGGTTTATTTCAGTTAATTGTCAGAGGCTAAGGATTTTAAAAGTAGAGTTGAAATGGATGAAGAAAGATATTTGGGGAGCAGAGAAATGAGGATAAAACCTGGGGTCATGTTGGACACAATAGAAAGCATATTTGGGGGGAGCACAAGAAGTAACCACAAGGCTAAGTGGGGAGTAGGTGGTCACAGAACCATCAGACTAGAGAAAGAGGAGACACTTGTCAGGCCTGTTGCCTTAGGAGGATCTAGGTGTCCAGTCTATTCTTGCATATTTGGCCCAGACAGTCACAGGCTTTACTGATGAGGACAATCCCTCAAAGCACTGTCAGCCACGCTGTGCTCAGGCTACGCAGTAGGAGCTACAGTCTTCTCTGTGCAGTGGTCATGGGCACTTTCTTATCCAAGTTGTTCTCAGAGATAGCATAGGCATCTTATAAGCTCTCCATTATGATAGCTGGACCCTAATGCCACCCTGTTCTCTCCAGATACACTTCCTATCTCATTCCATCAACTGAGCCTGGGAAAGATGTCTAGGGTGGTCCAAGGCTGGTCTGGTCAACCACATCTGGGAAGGTGGCTTAATTCTGGAGAGATCTGGCAATCTATCCGATTTAACATGTGGCATGTTTATTTGTGATTTTTTTCTGGGTCACTCAAGAGGAAGGAAGAAACGAAACAGGATCAGGCAGAAGGGACCTTGGTATGTGACAGAGTCTTGAGAATTGCTCTAGCCGACCCCGAGAGAGCTCCAGCTCCTAGGAATCTGACTATGATTATACACAATCCAGCAGCTACAATTGGAGAGAGGATCAAGGACCTCTCTCCCATTGAGTCCAAGTTAGAGTCACACCATCCAGGTCAGCTGTGCCCTGGAAGGATGCTAGTGGTTAGTCCCTTGGGAAGCGCAATTTCTGTACCCACTCTGATGGGTTGGTTGCTGGATGTTGCTGTCCAGTGATGACCGGTGATCATAGGCAAGGTTGCTTTCAGATGGAGGACCATCTGATAGAGCAGCAAATACTTGCTTCAAGGTGACTGTCAGTCAGAGGCATGCCTAGCATTTTGGAGAAACAGGTCCTTCAGGTCAGTAGAAGCCATGATGAGCATCCATCCCTTTTCTCTTATTTCTACTTTGCCTAGCCAGATCATGACTCAACAGGGATTTGTGATAGCAGAGATGTCCAGCCAGATGATTTGGAAAAATTCTTGCATATAACAGGTTCACATATGGGGCTGGCCAGCTTGGTCGGTCTGTGTGGACAGGGCTTTGATGACATCTCAGGATGTTCAACAGAATTTCATGGGGCATTGTGGATTGGCCAGGCTTAAGTGACTTTTGAGAAACTTTTATCATGGAAACAGCAATAAAAATTCCACCAGCTTGATGAAGCAGAGTGTGTACAAACGTTTTGCAAAGCGTTTTGTATTAACCAAACATTTTTACAGTCAGATGTGACTAAAACTCAACCAAATTAACTCAGACTGTGGTTGAGGAGGGATTTATTAGTTCTCATAAATGGACCAGAGAAAGGAAGGCAGGGGAGGGTGAGCTGGCCTTGGGGGAGTCCAGATTGTCCATGCCTCCATCATGCAAGGGGTGAAGGAAAGCCACTGTAGCTGGTGTCAGCATCCTGAGGGAGCAACTGCCCACTGGTATCCTTCTGGGGCACAGCAGACCTGGGCAGCGTGACCCTGCCTTAGTCTCAATGTGAGGGAGGTCCTTGCTCCCTTCTCCTACTGCAGCTACTGGATTATTTATAATCAGTCAGAAATAAAATTTGACTGCTCACTGAGAAATGTTAGACATCTTGACAGAAGCATGGACAGTTGATGGGTAACTCCAGATTACAATCTGGTTCTGCTGTGTCCCTAACCAGTCAGGTAGGCTGCTCTCTCTGAGGTAGATTCTTAGAGGAAGAGAGGAGTCAGTGACATTTCTCTAGACTCTGTTATTTGGGCTCCTTCTCAAGTTTAACCCATTTCTCTTCAGAACGGACTTTAAAGTAAAATGTCCGAGTGTTACAATTTTTTCTTTTGAAAGACCAGGTTTCTTGAAAATTCCTGAGTTGACACTCAAAATTCCACAAAATTAAAAACATACACTCATCAGTATGAAATGTGCAAAACCTTTCAAAACCTCCCCACTGCACTTAGCAGAGAACTCGGGGGAATTGGCAAGTGTAGGGACTGGCGCCTGGCCAGCTTCAGAATCCCACCCAAGTACTCACAGCTGGCCATCGAGGGACAGCGCCACCCCTACTGTGCTTTCCTCATACCTTAGCAAGGTACCTGGGGCATGGGCAGAGGCAGTGTTGCCTTTCCTCTGATTCCAGATCCTGGCAAGGCCCAGTGTGAGTCAGGTAGCACTGGGTGGCTCATAAAGGTTCTCTGTGGGTTCTGGAATTCCAGCCCCCTCTCCCAGATCTCATAGCAAACAAGAATGGCACCAACCACACCACTCATCTTGTAGCCTTATAATCAGATCTAGAGTCACTGTCATTCATAGCCACCTTCTCAAGTCCACAATGGACCATCATCTTCCAAACCTGTGTGGTATCTTCAATGTATGAAATGCTGAATCACAGAAGGGGCTGAAGTCAGGAAAACTGAATGGGTACTATGTGTTAGCATGCTCCATGGAAATAGTCCTTATTTACTACACGTGACACATAACATACTCTGTCAGGCAGGCAACTGCACCATCATTTGTTAATCTAAGAAAAAAGCAGGCTCAGGAGACATCTGAGATATGCCTAACCCTAGCCTGGATGAGAGGCCTGCTGCCGGTCTGTCAGGTCACTTTTCCTGCTGAGTCATTTCACACCTTGAGCAAGTACCATTTACCAACATGGCTGAGTGAAGCCTTTGGCTGCAAGAGGATTATGCCAGTGTGAAACTTGTAAACTGAGAAGCCATTGCCCTTTAGGGGTCCTGATTCTTACTGTTGAAGCTGGTCACTATCCAGGGAACACAGGTGACAAGGGCATCATCCCTCCAGGATAGGGAAGCATAGGAATTCCTGGCCTTTTATCCAGGGCTCCTAAAATAGTTGCTATTTTTATCTGCAGGCAAGTATGGATTTTCCAAACAAGACTCTGACCCTGAAGCTCAAGAGCTTCAAAGAGACCTTATCCTATCCCCCACCCCTTTCAGACTTCCAATCCAAATGCAAAGCTCTGATGACATTCTTAGGACTCAATCCTCAGAGGCAACACTAGGACCTGGTGCTCACAAAATTAACCTGAAAGGGTCACAAGGAGAGAGATTAGTTACCTGGGACGAGTAAGGGCCAGAGATGAGACATACCCTGACATATTATTCATTGTTGTCAGCCTTGACCCAGAGGGCTGTAAAACTGGGAGAAACTGGTCCCCAATTTGGTTGTAATGGACAGCGTGAGTCCCAGCAGTAAAATGACCAGACTCTTTGGCTACAAAGATCTCAAAAGCCACGCCCCCTTGTGGACCTGTAAACAGAGACTGCCCGGAGACAATGCAGGTGCCAGACTAGTCTCCATCCCTAGTGACAGATGCTCTTTCATGGAAGGCCTGGCTCACTTGCACTTCAAGGTCGATATTTCTGTTTGTTTCCTCCCCAAGGACAAAGCAAGGGAAGTCCCGTCCTCTTCTGTGTTCCGTGCTTTTCAAGGCCTGTCAGTAAGGAACCCATGGCCAGGCCTGAAAACGTAGCCCACCTCACTGTGCACCAGGGCCAGAGAGCTGCGTTAGGGGGAGTTTCAGCCGTTCGTTTCCTAAATTCATACCAGATGAGTTCCAGAAGATTAAAGTTATTGCAATAAGCCCCAGGGAGCCAATCACGCTCTGCCTTATAACCTTCTTGGTTTACAGTGTCGTTCACACAAATCGCTTTCTACAGGGTCTTGAGGAGACACGGAGACTGTGGAGTTAACAAGGGGTTCAGATGATTCCTGAGTGAAGCCTTTCGCTGCATGGGGATTAAACTCAACCAAGTCCCAAGAAAACAGTTTAGAGAGCTGACAGCAAGGTAGGCCTGGTTGGAGTGCTGGGTCTGGCCTGTATCTCCTTGTATGTCTGTCACAGTTAGGACAAGCATCCAGGAACGAAAATGTAACTCCCTAGTGTTAGCTCTCTGGAGTTCTCAATTTGCCTAAGGTATGCTCTTAGGGTGGTCACTGTCTAAAGCTTCATTTTAAAAAAAGAGAGGGAGACTGAATTTTAGCATTTTCTCTAGGCTCCGCCCAACAGTTACCTAGCAACAGCCATGTACAGCCTGACTCACCTATAAAAGGGTCGTTAGCTTCTCTCTCTGTCTCTCTCTCTCAGTCTCTCTCTCTGTTTCTCTCTCTCTCTTCCTCTTCCCTCTCTCTCTTCCTCCCTCCCTCCCTCTCTCTCCCCCCTCTCTTCCCTCTGTCTCTACTACTCTCTCCCCCCACTCTCAGCCTTCCTCACAGTCCCCCTTTCTCTGCCTCTACCCCCTTCTCTTTACCTTCCTAAATAAACTCCCTTTTAAGGCTGGTGCACGGCTTGATTGTTCAGGGGAGCTAGCCTGGATGCCCCATCCCATTGTGTTTTACAAAAAACTGCAACACTAAATGCCAGAAAACTCACACTGGATAAGCCATAAACTGGGAGCTCTGGTAAAGGACTTTTGTTTTTGTTTTGCCCTTTGATGCTGCCCTCATGTTTTTGAATTTTACCCCCTCCCCCCCCCAACACACACACTTTTTTTTTTTTCTCAAAGTGCCTTGCGAAACAGAGGATAAATCTTCCCAGTTCTCACTTCCTGCATCCAGTGTCCTCAGGACCTGGACAGCCTCCAGCGACTCCCTGCCTGTCTAGGGAAAGTTGTCTCCCTGACACACTGGAGGACACCCTCTCCCTCCAGAACCCCAGTGCTTCTGTTCCTTAGCACTTTAAACTAGACCTTACCTCTACTTTCTAGAAAATTCTCAAGTGAGGAAGGTTGGGAACACACCAAAGAGTCCCCAGTGGCTCATCCTTACCCTGGCTTCTCTGACCATCCAGATTCAGAGTGCTGCATGCTACTCTCTGGAAGCTCTGAGACATATGGGGTGCCCCACATGGGTGTTCACACCCCTCCCCAGGAGGCTCCATTGTGCTTGTAAGCAGGAGAGGTACCATCTTTTTCCTTCTGATAAGATCTCAGCCTCATTTGGGTCAATGACAGAACAGAATGCTGGAAGTATCTAGCAACAGCAGAACAGCTCTTGTAAGGGTTGGAGAATCACTGAAAGAAGATCCCCGACTTGAACAGTATGCAAAGACAAAACATTTATTCTATAGAAATGGCCAGCAGGTAAGGTCAACCATCCAAACAAAATGTAGACAACTGTGAGGGAAGCTTGCAGGCCCCCTTTAAACCAGTTAGGGCTTTTCCAGTTGTGGCTAGGTCACCTTCATCAGGATTGGTTCAGCTTAAAGTATGGAATATTTGGACACTTCTGATTGGTTTGTACCTTGAGGGAGAGAGGGTTACTTTATAGGGACCTTTTTGTATCTGCAAGCCCCTGGCCTGATGTCAAGGCAGTTGCTGATTGGCTGCTCCTTTTCTCAGGTTTATCTGAGAAGCCTGGGCTGTCCTTCTGGGAAATTGAGGCTTAAGGCAGAACATGGCTGCGCGTTCTAAAATGGAGTAAGTTATGTCCTCTGACTCTCGACACTCTCAGTTCTCACTTTGGTTTTCTCTTCAATGCTAATATTTAGGCCAATGCACTGGGAAAGTGTCTGCTGCTTTCCTGATTTTGATTTCCTTGTCGGACCTGCAGAAGCAATGCAGGGTCCTCGTCCCTCACCTTCACCCCAATGCACCATGCTGCGGGGCAGCTTCTGAATGCTCCGGGAAGGCTGAGCAGGTTGTGTGGTCTTCTGTTCTCACCAACATTTTTATTTGGTTCTCATTTCAGGCACTTGTCCCCTGGGCTTCCTGGGGACTTTTGCCTGTTCTTAAAAAGTGGCCACTTCAAGTTTGTGCTCATGAGTACATTTGCATGATTATATTTCTCTTTTGTTATGCTCGTTTGGATATAGATATTTGTGCTTTCTCTCTGTCTCTCTCTGTCTCCCTCTTTGTCCATCTGTCTGTCTTTCCTTTCATTTTCTTGCTCTTATTTTTTCTACCTAATGGTTCTGCTCTATCTATCTATCTATCCATCCATCTATCATCTATCTATTATTCACCAATCATAACTATCATCTATAATTATCATTACTTATTATTTCTCATTATCTATCATCTATGTGCCTATCATCGATCTGTCATTTATCTATCATATCTATCATCTATCATATCTATCAGTTGTCTACCTATCTGTCTGCTTGCCTATCTATCTATCTATCTATCTTCCTCTCTCCCAGTCTTCCATATCTTCTCTCTGTTCTCATGTTACTGGCTCATTTTGTTTTTCTTGGGTGGGCTAATGGTTGTTTCCTTATCTCCTTCCTAACCAAAGGAATACACTGCTCTTCTTTTTCCACCTCTGACACCATTTTTACCATTTTACTTCCACTGGCACTAATTTTAAAAAATACTTATAATTCTGTAATTAATTTCTGCACACTATGTTCATGAGAACATCCTATGTGGAGGTCCTCGTACAACTTCCAAAGGCTAGATCTTTTCTTCTACCACATGGTCTCTGGGGTACAATTAGGGTCATCAGGGTTTACAATGAGTGCCTTTCTGGTCTGAGCTGTCTTGACAGCCCAGAATTCTTCATTTGTGTGTGTGTGTGTGTGTGTGTGTGTGTGCATGATGCGCTCATATTCATGACTAAACTTAGGAAGAGCAGTTTTTCTACAGGAAAAAGCCATTTTAACAATATCTAAAAGTGCTGTTGGGTGTGTTGCTTTTAAGAAAGCATCATGAATAATTTAATATTTTCTCTTTGACCAACGTATTGCTTAGGAAAAGGTTTCTAAAAGTCCAAATATTGTTCTTTGTAATTTTTGCAATGATTAAACTGTGATTTATTTTTTAGTATACTGATGTTAATCGTGGCATTTTCTGTTCTTTTCTGTCTCTCTTTTGAACTTAGTGTTTCCTACATGAAGTAAAACAAATACAGTGGACAGAAGAAAAGAATGCAAACATTTTGGCTAGAAGGTGTGGGGACACCTTTGCATATAGACAACCACATCTATATGAAAGTGTGTATGTGCTGTATATGGGATAAATTCAATCAATGGTCTTGTTTAAGTTGTCTCTATTTTACCTTTAATTGCCTTTTAAAAGGAGAAGTACACATGGTTGAGCAAGAGATTAAGATCCCTCACAGTTGTGTGCCTTGCCAAATATTTTAAATGCTGTCCTTCTTGCTTAATTGGACAAAGGCCCTTGAAAACTGCATATTTGAGTCAATATTCATATTGGGTAGAATATTTTTGTGTTAAATACAGCTGGATGCAGTCTCGCCCCCCTTTGGTCCCAAACAATTGTGTGAGCTACTCAGCTCCAGCTTTGTGTTTATGTAGAACAAGCTCCAGTAGTTTTCACTCTTCAGTTTGATTCCAAACTCCAGAAATTCTCTTACTTTAATTGCATTTTTAGGGCTCAGATGACTAAAATAGGGTTGGGGCTGCTTGGTTCTGACCAACAGCCTTAGCTTTGGGGATTAGACTCTTGCAGTGGCAGCTATTGTGTGAAGAATGTGTTAGAGGCTTCCGGGGTTTTATGTGATGCTTGCTCGGTCTTTTAACTGTTTTCTATCTTTTAAGTATGGTCTGTGTTTTTTTACATCAGAACCCCAAACCCAGTAATCTAGAAGGTCGGAAGTTGTGTGTGTGTGTGTGCGTGCGCTGTGTATTTTTGTTGTGTTGAGACTGAACTCAGTGCCTAGTACATGCTAGACAAATGCTCTACAATCAAGCAATGCTCTCTCTCTCTCTCTTTCTCTCTCTCTCTCTCTCTCTCTCTCTCTCTCTCTCTCTCTCTCTCCTCCCTTTCCCTCTCTGCCCAGAGCTGTTAGGCAAGGTCTCACATTGAACCCAGGCTAGGCTCTATGAGATTCTTCTGTCTGTGCCTCCTGAGCTTTGAGATTTCAGGGTTGCTGGGCTTTGGGACTGTTGCATAACTCCAGAAGATGAAATCAGACATATTACAGAGCTGTACCATCTGGGATGCTATTGAGACTTCAGACTGGAGAACTGTTCTTGGGTGAAGAACTTTCGGTTCAGTGTTCTGTTTGGTTTTGCTTTTCCTTAGTAGTTTCCTGTGACCTCTTGCTATGGCCATGCATCAGCTTCTCACATGGAATCTAGCAACTTTCCCAGTGCCTGTCATGGGTGGCAGTTCCTGTTTTTTGGAGACCCTCCCCAGCAGCAGAGTGGCTGGACCAGGAAGTGGAGGCCTCTGTCATATAGCTCCAACAGTAATTGTGAACATCACCATGGTTGCCTGCCATGGCACAGGTGGTTGCAGAGCAGCACAGGACATATCTCTGTTATCAACACTTCATGTGTACACTGTGGCCCCAGTGTAGTAACTTTACACAGTGCTGAGATAAAATGCCCGGCAACCAAAATGTGAGGGAGGACAGGTTTAATCTGGCTCACAGCTTTAGGAGAGGTGCATCCTTTATGGCATGCAGTTTCTCTTTAAAGATACTATATCATGTAATTATAGCTACTTTACACCCTCTGTGGTGGTTGGGATGTCCTCATAAACTCAAGCCTTTGAATATCTAGTCTCCAGTTGGTGGCACTTTGTGCAGAGATTATGGGGAAGTGAGGTTTTTGCTGGATGAAGTAAGTCACTAAGGGAATGAATGTTTGAGAGTTCATAGCGCCATCTTGCTTCCGGTTCACACTCTGCTTTAAGTTAAAGAAGTGACCTCTCAGCCCCTTGCCCCCTCTACCATGCCTGCCCCTTGCTGCATGGCTCCCCACCGTAATGGACTCCCATCCCTATGGAACTGTCAGCCATACTTAACTTGGTTATGGTGTTTTATCACAGCAACAGAAGAGTAAACTAAACTGAGCCACACTCACTTGCTCATCAAACAACACCTTCCCACAGCTTTCTGCTCATTCACAGTGTGCGTTCGAACAAAGGCAGAGAGCAGTAACCATGCCACAACCAGAAAGCTATCCTGTTTTGAAATTTCCTCCTCCAAAGACATTAGTCCATTGCTTTTGAGTCCTGCCTCATTCAAGTTCCCAGAATGAAGCCAGAGTCTTTGTTGGGATGTAACATGGATAGTTGTTGGCCCAGTTCCTGATGGCTGGTTCTCTCAGAAACCTGGAAACCTCATGAGCTGAGCCTCCATTATCCTCACATCTCTGGGAACTCTGGCAATCTGAACTCCCACCATTATGGGTCACTGAACTCCACCTGCAGCATCTCAGGGCTTTCCTAACCTGCAGCCCAACACACGTCCACATTTCTCTCTAGCAGCAATTCCAAAGGCCGGAGAAGCACATGGTCAGGTTCCTCTCAGCAACAGCCCCACTCCTCACTACCATCTCCATGTCTTAGTTGCTGTACAGTCATTGCAGCCAAACACCCAATAACAGCACC